>CM042239.1:63840379-64440379 GCA_023566225.1 Romanogobio albipinnatus
TATATATATATATATATATAATATAATATAATATAATGGCCAATTCCAGCGTTATGGATGTGACATTTGAACTCATAATGACAGCTGAAATGTCTCAGTAAAAATCAATTTCTTACCATATTTAATTCGGCATTGCATATTCTCAGAGCACCCAATCTGGGGAATTGACAGCAAAAATATTTTTTTCTAAAATATATTTAAGACCCCCCAAAAAAGGAAAACAGCTATTCGTTATGGATGTGACAGGAAATGACAGAGTTTTCAGTAGACTGTTCGATTTTCTTTAAAGTCTGTGAACTTTTAAGTCTAATGTTTAAATATTGCTATCCACATGATGAAGGGGTCTTATCTGAACATAAAAATATCAATGTTTAAATTGTAAATTTTTTTATGAAGTGTATCATGAGGAAAAACCAACGTTATGGATGTGACAAAACCCTGTTATGGATGTGACGAGTCTGAAATACACATAGAATTTGTTTGGAAAATCAACAAACAAACTATCATGGCACTTTTGTCGACACATAAATTTACTCTAAATGCCAGTTTTGATATTAAGAAATATGATTGCAATATGATATATAAAATAATTGACAATGAGAGAAGATGAGGGTGAAGGAATTTATTTATTTATTTAATTTGTTCATGCTTAACACTTCCTTCTGTCATTAATATTATATTATAATTCATGAATATGAATATATATATATATATATATATATATATATATATATATATATATATATATATATATATATATATATATATATATATATAAAAAAATCTTTAGCCTACATGTTTATTTTTTAAAACCCATCTTAGCCCATTCTTTCATTACCTATCTCAACTGAACTATCAGGTCAAGCTCCTTGATATAAGACTTGATATAACTAGATTTCTATTCAAATTATTTTCCCGAATTGTGTGCTGTCAGTATCTTACCATTTTATCAATCTGTTGTGGTAGGCGTTCAGCTTTAAGAAAACGCTATCTTCGAGCTGTCAAAACCTCCTGAAGGACAGGAAGAGCGAGTGAATTAGAGGCGCCTGTTTCGCGCCTAAACCAATCAGGTTCCTCATGCACTTTCAATACGCCTCTTTACTAGGAAGTGAATACTATGAACACACGGAACATTACAGCAGAGTCGATTACGGAACATAGTCAGATTTTCATTATTGTTTGAGATGTCGATCGCAATCTAATTTATTTATCACATCATAAATATGTCCAGAAAGCGACCATTTGTTTTGCGAAAGTTTACTTATGATTGTACTTATAGCCTAATGACCTAAGGCAATGTTACGTTTCACTGAAACACAGAGGAGAAATGTGTTTATCACTGCCATGCCGCCAGCAACAGGAACACACGTTATGTCACGTGGGTTTCATTTTAGAATTTTCTTTAAATGTAACGTCACGTCCATAACGCAAAATGAAAATGTTTACAAGAAACAAAAGGGCACGAAATGTTCATCACATTATACATTCATATAAGTTAACATTGCACAGAAACGTTGGACATTTTTGCATCAACTCTGTATGTGTAGAATGAACTTATCCTCTAAAACGTTATGGATGTTACTTGGCCCTGGAACTCACCGACACATTTAACAAGAGGCTTATACATTTCTAGAGATTTACTTTTAAAGCAAGCTAAGTGTACACAATGCATAATCATCCCCTTGTTCAACAGGAAATCGACAAATAATAACATTTTGTTGAACCATTGAGTCTATCTATTCCCTTTCTTGAAAACGGTAAAACACAGACATTTTAAAAACTCTGCTTGCATTGGCACACACCTTGTATATGATGTAATAAAACAGTAAATATCTAAACAATTCAATGAGAATGGTTACATACAATAAAGTATAGACCCAAATAAACATTTTAAGAATAAGTCTGTTTGTGTGTGGCCAACTTTTTTTTTTCATGGTAAAAATGAACTTTGCATGGAATTGCCCACATATAAAAATACAAAATTAATTAAAATTAAACAGTGGTTTACTGAAGAAAAAAGTACTAAACGTTTATTGAAGATATTGCTGTAAACTATAGGGAGCCCTTACTTGCACTAAAGGTTAACAACAGAGCCAAAACTATTAGCCTAAATTCAGTTGCTATTTATTTTTAGGTATAATAATCAACACTCATAAGCTTCACATAAGGCTGTTTTTGTATTAATTTCTAAATCTAATTTAAAAAATAATTTTTTCTCCAATTCGTTGTTGAAATATAATCATTTATACACATTGAGTGTCATTTTCATGACCGGTTTATTTAAACATAGGCCTACATGAAATAATCAAGACATCACTAACAATTTAAAGGGTTAGTTCACCCAAAAATGAAAATGCTGTCATTAATTACTCACCCTCATGTCGTTCGACACCCGTAAGACATTCGTTCATCTTCGGAACACAAATGAAGATATTTTTGTTGAAAGTAGGGCTGCACGTTTTCAAGTTTTTCATTAACCGTTAACCGAGGCCCTTAGCGGTTAATACTCGGTTAACCTAGCCGGATCTCACGAAAAATGCGTATAAATAGTACGAGTGTGCAATGTCGTGGAATGTATATGATACGCACTTTATGGCGTATTACCGTATTTCCTCAAATAAAAGCCTGTATTCAATTAAACGCCGGGCCTCTGATAGTGGCCGGGGGGAAAAAATATTTCCTTTCATTTCATGTGCATTCAAGTTCAGTGTAACGTACAGTAGGGTTATGCCGAAGGAGCGAAACCATCGTGGCCATCGCGCCCCGCTGTAAGTCTTGCGAGTGCGCCGCACACTAATCCTGGTCTCTTCTACTTAAACACTGTGCAGGGATTGCTCTGTAGATTAAATAGAGAATATAACTGATGCATATCTGCTATTTTAAATACTGTAGTCTATGAGAGATGTGACGTGTGTTAGTCTGTGAAAGCTACACAAATGATCTTGACAATCTCTAAGTCTCTCGTCTTTTTACACATCTTATACTCTGCATTTAACTTAAAATATTTTATTTTGTACAAGAAAACAGCATAGGCTTCAAAAAAAATTATGTTATTGAAATATTGTAAAGTGGTCATTTGAACTACTCGAACGAACATTTAAAAAACAATATGCAAAATCAAAATGAAATAGCTCCATAACGGATTGAGAAGTGCACGCATTAGTTGGGTTAGAAAATTAAAAAAAAAAAAATAAAGTAGAAAATAATATTTATGTAAAGAGATATATATTAAAAATATAGCTGCAAGCAGCAATACCGGGGCCAAGCGCAAAGAAGAAGACAAGACATGCCAAAATGGCTGGCAGTGTCAGATCAACTGCAGCAATGAGCAATTAAAGACTTATTAAGGTGATTTTAGGAAAAATAGCTGTAAAATGATAAATACAGTCAATAATAATGATTTAATGATTTATCACTTTCAACCAATAGGTGGCACAGTTTAGAAATTGATGTGGTGTGGTCAGAATAAGGGAACAATGACACATGCAAAGATTGGTGTCAATATATCAAAGCAGGGTGTCAATATAGTGTCAATATGTCATTGCAGAGATCTCGCCTCAAGAGGCCTTTTCATTATAAAGATGGACCACATGGCGGTGCTGTACCTTAAAGGCATGGTGCTGATGGCACATACCAAGTTTCGTAATGATACAACAATTTATTTGTAAAGTATAGCATTTTATATCATAATACTGCATTGTAGTCAATGGGAATTTCATGTTTTGTTCTATTATAGCGCCACCAAGTGGCACAATCCTACCATTTCTTTTATGTGTCCTCGGAGTGAGCCCATACATGTCTGTGTCAATTGTGGTGAAAATATCTCATTTCGTTTTGGAGTTATAGACATTTATATGATAAAACACATGAAAAATGACTGACACCTGACTTTGATTGGATTTTACACCCCCTTACTATCAATATTTTGACATTTGGGCATTAGCGTATAGCTATCGACCTATGTTTCCGAACTTCTGACGCTGGTTTCGTCTCGATCGGACTAGCGGTTTTGAAGATATCAGCTAATGTTTTTAAAGCGCTAAATTACAACGCTGCACAAACCGTATGCCGAAACCTAGCAAGTCTGGTATTGTTGGACTCGGTGAGGATTCAGGAGACAAAAAAAGTGACTCCCATGAAAATAAGTCAATTTCACCCAGAGTTATAAGCATTTGGGAAAAAAAATTATCCACTAGGTGGCGCTGTTTCGAAACTTCTCAGGCTACTTCAGGACATCGTGCTGATGACCCATACTGAGTTTTGTAACAATCCGTTCATGCGATCATAAAATACAGCATTTTAGCACATAATTCAAAATGGCCGACAGCCAAAATGGCCGATATGGTAAAATTGGATATCAGACGACTCGACATGACGTCCTGAATCTAACGAGACCACTTTTATGATTTTTGAACAAACAGTTCAGAAGTTATAAGCAAAAATAGCCATTTTTTGTATCTCTAGACCAGTAGATGGCACTGCGCCGAAACGCTGCACGTTGCCTCAAATCATGCTTGTGATGACATGTACCACGTTTGGTTTGAATACGATAAAGCGTTGTGGAGATATTGCCTTAAGTGTGTTTTTGCAACCGGTACATAAAATTTGTTTGCGCGTTTATCAAAAACGAATTAACGAATCAACTTGATTTGCAAGATTTTTTGTCAGCATGGTCTGAAGATGATCTGGTTCAATTTTTGTGCAAAACGGATGAACCGTCTAGGACGAGTTCGCAAAAGTAGGTTATTCGGAAAATTCAAAATGGCGGGAAAATTATTATGACGGAAAATGACGTCATAGGGTGCCTTCGCACCTTCGGTGCTTGGCCCCTAATTAAAAGTGCTTAAAGGAACACAACTCTTCTTAAGTGGAAGGAAGTTTTTTTCCCTCACGTGGAATATAGAAAGCACATTAGTTGGGTTGAGTCTATAAAACACGAAAGAACAACAAATATATCACAAAAAAACCTTTCTTTAAAATGAATTTCGTTTTGTATAAATTGTATCTTAATTTTAATCTATGTTTTATCAACCAAATTGCCCGGATTTAATAAATAACAAGCCATTAGCTATAACAGACAATGACGTGAGGTGGATGCGCAGGGCGATCAACGGCTTAAACGAACAACTAGGCTACTAGAAAAGAAAAAAACTTTAGTCAGGGACAGCCCTTACTGTTTATTTCAGATAGGCCTATATTTTGTCCAGCATGTCACAAAGGGAGTTCTGGGTTGAGCGGTGGTGCTGAGCGGAAAGAGCTTCAGAAATGAGCGGATCTCCAGAAAGACGCTTGATCTCCACTGGAGGAAATATTACTGCACACACCACAACAGTCACAATTTGACCTCATGTATGTTTTAAAAACAAAATTCAACTTATAAATAATACTTTTTAATGGGCCACTTAAAATGTTTATTACAAATAAATTAGTAATTCTAAAAATGAACAAAAATTTGCATTGCATTTGCAATCCTTTGAAACCCCACCCCACTTCCCGCGCCCCTGATGATATCTGTCCTCTGGAGCGCTATCGCTTTTCATTTAAAACGGTTTATTTAAAACATTTATTTTTTCAAATAGATGGAATTCGAAATACAGGCCTGCCCCTAATAAAAGCCTGCTTCAAATAAAAGCCGGTGACCTTCTGCAGTTCAGGCAAATAAAGGCCCCGGCTTTTATTTGAGGAAATACGGTATACATACGAACCCCCCAGGCCCCCACCCCACTACCCTAAACCTACCCAGAGAGCGTGTCATATATACGCCATAAAGTGCGTATCATATGCACGCCAAATGAGTTTTGGCGTATACATTCCACGACATTGTGTGATCGGGGGGTTATTATTTTTAGTTTATTAAGTTGACGACCGCCATCTCCGTAGTGAACGCGCCTATAGAGAGAAATGCACATCATCGATTACATAATCAGAGAGTAGCCTATTTATTTTCGTTTTAAATTGTTAAAAGACATTTCAAGCTGAATTTTGCACACATAAGTTGAAAGGCATTTGTTTGTGCATGCATGTAAAACATCTGCAACATTTATAAAGTTCACTGATAATTATGCGTGCATTTATGAATTATTATCTAAATTAATAATGAAACAAGGACGAAGCATAAACTGCTTTGTTTGTTTAGAATGGAATGGATCGCATCGCAAATAGATCCGAATGAAGAAACGAACCATAGCCTAGTAGAAAATGTTTTTTCCGTCTATTTGAAAGTTAGGCTAATAAACATGTTGCATTCGGCGGCCTGATTATGTAATTTTTTAAGTTACATAGCCTGCCTCCAGTTTTCTTCAACTTTACTTATTGAGGCGATAGTTGACCGGCATAGCCTATCATCAAAATGTCTGGAAAACGAAATCTCTGCCGGTCACTTTGACCGGCACCCTTTTTTTCTAACTGAAACTCTGGTGTGCGCGCCGCAACCCCGAGATACAGACACACACAAAAAAAGGGTAGTTCATTTTTGCACTGCATTGCAATACTTGCATTTTGCCCCGTCACTCTCAATTTTAAAGTGCTCCCACGCTGTACTTTTCTTTGCCCGCTTCATGTTAGAAAACTCATGACTTCTTCTTGTGGATATTACAAATGTCTGGGAGCGTTCTGGCGGTCTCTAGTGGTGCAAAAATATATTACAACTAAATTCAAAGCACGCCATTGACGCCACTTAACCGAGCAAAATGTTTCACTCGGTTACGCAATTTTTAACGGTTAATCGGTTAATCGGTTAACCATGGACACCCCTAGTTGAAAGCTGATGCTGAGAAAGGCTTCAGACAGGCCTCCATAGGGATTCTGTTCATTTACACTCACAAGACCCATAAAAAGGCACTAAAAACGTCGTTACAAAGTCCATCTCACTACAGTGGCTCTACAATCATTTTATGAAGCGATGACAATAGTTTTTGAGCGAAAAAAAAAAAATCAAAATAACGACTTTATTCCACAAGTTCTTGTCTTCCTTGTCTGTCTGTGCCGTGAACTCACGAAGCACCACGACGCATGCGCGAGAATATCACGCAGAACCGGCGTTCGGACACCGACATGAGGGTGAGTAATTAATGACAGAATTTTCATTTTTGGGTGAACTAACCCTTTAAGTAGAATATAATGAATATATAGGCTAATATAGGGCATATAGTGCCTTGCGCTCCGCAACAGAGCAGCTCCCATACCATACTGTGACACAGTTGGTCAGGATGCTTTCTATTGTGCAGCGATAGAAGTTCACCAGGATAGCCGATCATCACGCTGGAGACAGGTTTATTGAGGAAGACATGTCGATTAACCAATTATAAAATAGGAATATTCGAAAGATCGGAGTCATTACGCCAGAGACGGGTTTATTGAGGATGACATGTCGATTAAACGATTATTATATAGGAATATTCGAAAGATCGGAGTCATCACGCTGGAGACGGGTTTATTGAGGATGACATGTCGATTAAACGATTATTATATAGGAATATTCGAAAGATCGGAGTCATCACGCTGGAGACGGGTTTATTGGGGATGACGTGTCGATTATACAATTATAAAATGGGAATATTCGAAAGATCGGAGTCATCACGCCGGAGACGGGTTTATTGAGGATGCTGTGACGATGAGGCAATTTCAGGGGGAGTCTAATTGACACAGTCTCTGCAGACACTTCAGGGATGCGTTGGTCATGTCTGGGCACAGGTCCACCATCTGATCTGGATACGGCCCGGATCCGGTTGACTGCAGTAAACCTGGTATAAACAGAGAGACTAACATTAGCGTAGATGCCATTCTTTTCATGATGTAACGAGTACATCAGGTGTTATGGGAAGTGTTCTCGGTCCCGGCTGACCTAGACGTAATAGACGTGATGGAGTATAATGGAGTCAACACATTGGCTGCGTCCGAAATCGCGTACTATGTGAGTAGGTACTACATTTGAGTTTGAACGAACTTCGAGACCATTAAAAAAGTATGCTCTATATAGTATGAATGAATGTAGTATGAATGTAATCTGGACGTACTACATCCGCCATGTTGTCATGATCATGTGACCTACCAGCGTCAGTTGTGTCCCATCACCATAAATCGTCTCCCGTGGCCTCATGGGATGGTAAACTGTCCAATGTATGCGCGCTTCAGAATCTCGCTGGAAGTAGTAGGTCATCTGGGTACTTGTTGATTACTGTTTTTCGAATACTATGAATTCGGACATACTACTCTGTTGGCGTACTGTTTTACGCATACTATATAGTAGAGAAGTATTCGATCTCGAACGCAGCTTTCAAATAATGCTGCGCGTTTAAAGGGTTTTAAGTGGGCCTTTAAGTCTGTGCTCTAATTCTAAAGCATTCGAATGTTCAAGTTGGAAATTTCATTTTCAGATCAAAAAGTGAATTAATCGATTATAACTACTGCATAAATATAATTTAGTACCATACAATCCCCCCAAAATACTAAATATTAAATAAAGAACATTATCGAACTAAAATATAGTACATTCGTTTAATTAAAATAAAATAAAAATCTGTACTTTTTGACCACCACGTGAAGACCACCAGAGGGTTAAGTAGGCTACACTTAGGTGGACATTATCGGCAAGTACAGTTTTGAAGTACACAAGTGCACAGTCAGTACAATTAAGCACACCACTTTTTTCACAAGGGCACATACAAATGCTGTGCAGACACAGCACACATGCTCTCGCACACACACAAGTAAATGTGCAGTGCGTTTAATCACAGAAGACGACACACAGATGGAGAGACTCTGAAGACCAGCGCAGAGGCAGAGAGCGAGGAGGATGGGGAGGGTGGGAGATGAGAAAAGAGGGCTGAGTGGAGGCAAAACAGAGGACGTATCAGAGACACAGGAAGACTAGAGCTGACAGAAAACCGGGTGCCTGATGTTTAACTGAGGAATATGCAGAAGGCGGGAAGGACAACGTGTGAAAGAAGAACTGGCAGTTAGAGGTGCAAATCACTGCAGCAAACGTGCTTGCATCTTTAGCGTCGGAGCGCTGGGCTCTGGGGAGCGGGGAAGGGCTCTTCATAGAGGAGCATGACAGCCTGGCTCGGTGGTGGTGCTGCTGCAGCTGCAGCGGGATGGACCGACTCTCATTCATTCTAGGAGGAAATACATAGGCCATTGCAGCTCTCATCATCCACTATGCGCAGGGATCAAGAGCAAGCACATGGAATTGCGTGCCATTATCAACAACACAGCAGAACTCTTCGTCCCCACAGCGACAGCACATCTAGCATTGATAACATTAGCCCGGGCAACAGCCGAGATATTAGGTAGCATTTGACTTTATGTGGGTTAAATTGTAGTTTTAGTCAAAGCTACAGGAAAGAAAACAGTTTAGCTAAACAATAGCAATAGTGCATTTGTTGAGGTCCTTCATGCATTTTATCAAACAAGGACCTTCTGCTCTGATATAGATTTAGTTTTTTCTTTTAACTTAATGATCATTTAATTTGTGACTGTAGCAGCTCTCAGGTTTAAGTATAATGTTTGCGTATAATTCGGTAGATGATGGGCGGTGTATAGTTGTTGTTAGAGTTTATTGAAGTTTGTGGTTGGTATGGTGAAGAGAGCAAATGCTCTAACTGGATTGGCTGATGAAGGCCTCCTGGATACGACTGCTGAAACGAGCAACAGGAAACCGAGTCAAGAACAACATTGGCGTAAGAAGCTATTAATCTTAATCTACTCTATTTGTGTGTTCGAGTGAGTTGTGCGTTTGACAATTGACAGCAAAAGGATATGCTAGTATGATATTGAGCACCTTGTGATTTATTTTCTGTATGTTCTTGAATGATGATAACACCCACATTTCACTTCTGACCTTGCTTGACATTAGGTGACCATGATTCATGTTAACTCAGTGCCTAGTCAGTGTGAAGGTTTAATCTCTAAACATTTCTTTGAATCTCTCTCTATTGCCTAGTGCACAAAAGGGGGAAGAAATATTACAGAGATGCACACATTTTAATGTATTTGTGTTAATTTTACTACCCTTATGAAAAAGAAGCGTGCTTAATTGTATTGATTGTGCATATGTAGTCTTCAACTGTACTGTAATATAATGTTATTTATAAAAAAGGCGACTTAAAGAGAGTACACTTTTAATTACTGCTTCTTAAGTACACTTAAAAAAAATGGTAATGATGCCAAATTAACCCCCGGTTTTAAAAGATGCTTTAATATATTATGCGTTTTATTAGTGAGCAACTGTTTAGACGCATTCATCGACTGAAAATGAATTATTGCTATATAGCTCAACACAGTTAGTCTTATTGTTTGAAGCTCTTGTTTTCTTGATTTAGGGTTAGAGTTAGGGTTAGTTCTCTCATTAGCATTCGCTCCCTCAGCCTCATTCAGCTCCCATGACTCTCAGTAGTGTTGTAGTACTCGGTCTTGGTCTCGAGACCGGTCTTAAGACCATTTTTTGAAGGTCTTGTCTCGGTCTTGACTGCATTTCTCCTCATTTAATCTCAAGACCAGTCAAGAAGACCACAACTGCAAGGATATCACTAAATTTCCGGTGCATTGTCTGATTTAACAAACGTTCAATAAGCAAGAAGTTAATATTAAATTACACATTTTAAACTGTGTCTTTGCTAATTCAGCAACATTTCGTTATTAAATGAATCAGCTGCTTTGAACAAATCGGTTGAATAAATGATTCTGTGACTTAAATAATGTTAATAATGTTTTAATGTTAAATTAATCTGAACATTATTTATGCAGGTGTAATTGTACCAATTCAGATGCAACTTCTGTACCATGAATTTTATTGTTAGTGATTTGCAGACGATAAACGGTGTTACTAACGGAATAATTTTTTTCAGTAACGAGTAATCAAACAAATTACTGTTTCTCCCGTTACAACGCCGTTAGCGTTACTGAGGGAAAAAAACGCGGCGTCACTATAATTGAGCTCACTGAAGCGGTTTTCATCCGAACAGGCTCTCTGTCAGTCGGACCTGCAACATGTTTTTTTTTCTCTGATTTGTGTGTGTGTGTGTGTGTGTGTGTGTGTGTGTGTGTGTGTGTGTGTGTGTGTGTGTGTGTGTGTGTGTGTGTGTGTGTGTGCGGGCGTGCATGCCATGCGTGTTGGGGGGTGGGTGGGGTGGAACACATAACTGATGATGATTGGTGGGTGGGAGACGAGGTTGAGCTTGATAGTAGTTGAGTTCTCACACACGCACGCACACGCATATGCAGTCACACACACCAAGTCCAACGACTTGGAAGTACAAGCTGGAAGTATAAGCGCTACTTTTCCCTCGTTGAGGTGAAAGGTAAGAATGTTTATGTAACGTGCAGCAGGAAGAAAGAGTCTCTCCACGTCGGTGGCTAGTAATTCTAATCTAAAGCGCCTCACATCATCACATGCCGCCACAAAATTAGTGGCTAAAAACCCAGGTGATAACGTGAGCTCCACTACCAAAGTAATTGTACTGATAATATTTACACAATATTTACACTACAGTAGGCCTACTGATAATATTTACAATAATGTATTGAATTTGATAGGTGTCTCACATTGTCCCACAGCAACATTACAATAGTGTACATTAATGTGCAATGTTTATAATAATTCTATTTAGTGTCCAATTCATTCATTTAACATATTTAATATTGGGGGCTTCCAAGTTTAGAAAAAAAAAAGTAACTCAGTAGTTACTTTCCCTGGTAATTAGTTACTTTTATAATGATGTAACTCAGTTACTATTTGTAAGTAGTAACTAGTAACTATAACTTATTACTTTTTTTAAAGTAATAACACTGGTGATTTGATTGGTAACAAATCAATAAATTGTATTTATTCATTAAATATAAGACATTTCTCAGACAGTAGATTTGGATCTTTTAGATTCATTTAAGGAGTGCTGGTCTGGTCTCTGTCTTGACTCAACCCCACAAAGTCTTGGTCTTGTCTTGGTTTCGGCACACGCTGATCTTGTCTCGAATTGGTCTCGGTTTAGGTGGACTTGACTACAACACTAGCTCTCGGCCTCGTCCTGTGCCTTTAAGTTCACCTAACTGCATTTAAAATATATTTGAACTATAATATATTTTAATTTGCTTGTCTGAAAGCATTCAGTTTGCAATTAAACATTTTTTTAAAAGGGGTTCTGTAATAAGCAGGGTACAACTGGGCTAAAGGCACACCTTCAGAAAAATTTTAGCTTTTTACTACTCCCATAGTGTATAATTTGAAATTTTAATATATATATAGAGAAGATTTAAGATATATATATATATATATGTATATATTATATATATATATATGTGTGTGTGTGTGTGTGTGTGTGTGTGTATATATATATATATATATATATATATATATATATATATATATATATATATATATATATATATATATATATATATATATATATGTTTGTATTGAACATTTATGGAGCAAAATATTTTGTGTGAAAATAAATCATAAAAGTGTTTAAAAATCTTAAAAATGTTTGAGGTGGCAAGGTGGGTCTTTTACAGATGGGGTAAAAGGCTCACCAGCATAGGGCAAAAGGCACTCAGTATTGATACAAATATTTTAATACTAGTTCAAAACAATCTCTTTAGCAACATTTGTACTATTTTCTGTTTATTTTGATAAATAAAATAATTCATTTTTGTTCAATAAATATACTGTCATTAAAATATGTTAATATAAAAACATATTTTAACAGTACAGAAACAAAATAATTTTAAAAAGTAAAGATTCTGAAAGTGAAGATTCCATAATAATTTAATATAGATTTTCAGTAGTAACAAAATTATTCATATAATATTTTTTAAATATGCTGGTTTTTCATTATAAATATGGTGATTTATCTCTAAAGTGGACACCCAACTTGATTTATGATATTTACATCTGAATCTAACCATGACGTCAACAAATCGAAAAGTTAGCCAGCTATTTATCAGCTGCTTTTTACCCCAAATTAAGGGTTGAACGACTTTTTAAAAGTAGACAGTTATGTGATGAAAGTCGAGTCAACTAGTCGCTGATGACGTCATTAATGAACAAATAAATCTGAATCTCGAGGTGAGACTCGAACGCGGGTTGCCTTGCCTTATGCAAAGCTGTGGCATATGAGACGGTGCTGCCCACAACAGCTATTGTTCCTTCATAACAGCTTAGTTTGATCAGTTCTTTTGTCTTTGGGTCATTATATTTCTCACAGATTTGTGCTCGTTCTGAATCAGATGCAGATAAAGTAGCACAGTAAAGATTACATTTATATGAATGCATTAGTGAGAGAGTGATTATGTGTGAATTAATTCTACCTGGCAGAATCTCTACTTATAGTAAAGCTGTGAGTTTTAGGTACTAAGAAATATATGCTAGAGTAAGTAGATCTGTGTCACATGAAGAACTAGAATTAATCATTTTCCACTTACCTAATGTGTCAAGGCAGTTTTCCAGGCATTATCAAATGAAAGCAAGTGCAACCTTAGTTGAAACTGTAATAATAATATTGACGAAACAGATTTGGCAAACATTCCAGTGCGTATTTGTGTTTGTGCTCTGGATAACTTCGGACATTTCTATTTGCGGTGCTTTTGCGCAGTGAGTGGTGTGGCCAATCACAACGATTGTTGATCCTTGAAGTTTAATATTAATCAGAATCCACTCACCACTCAAAATGCCAGAATATTTGCTTAAACAAAAACAAAAAAATTTATGAGACTGTGTTTTACTAGTGATTTAAAATATGAAATTTAATTAAGTAAGCTTTGTGAACAGCTTTGGAGAATTGTTTTTGAATTGAAATTTTTCCCCATTCAAAGAGAGCTGTACTATCAGTTTACCCAAAAATGAAATTTCTGTCATTAATTACTCACCCTCATGTCATTCCAAACCAGTAAGACCTTCGTTCATCTTTGGAACACAAATTAAGATATTTTTGATGAAATCCGAGAAATCTCTGACCTCTCCATAGACAGTGACGTAATTAATACTTTCAAAGCCCAGAAAGGTAGTAAAAAATAGTTAAATAGTCCTTGTGACTTCAGTGGTTCAACCTTAATTTTATGAAGCGACAAGAATACTTTTTGTGCGCAAAAAAACAAACAAAAATAGCGACTTCATTTAACAATTTAGTCACGTCTGTCAGTCTCCTACGCTGTTGACATAGTAAATACAGTGTAGCGCTTCCGAGTTACATCAAAGCTACGCCAGCACGCCGGCTAACCATTGGCCGAAGCTGTTCACTTGAGCACCACGACGCATGTAATGCTGACATAGGAGCTGGCCAATATAAACTTCGTAGAAGACTGACATAGACAAGAAGAAATTGTTGAATAAAGTAGTTTTTTTTTTTTTTGTGTACAAAAAGTATTCTCTTGGCTTCATAAAATCAAGGTTGTTGATTATTCAATAATTATTCAACTCCATACAATAAAACTTTCTTGGCAATCTTTCTCCAGCTCTCTGGTCCACGAGTACCCAGTCCATCTCTCTCTCTCTCTCTCTCTCTCTCTCTCTCTCTCTCTCTCTCTGGCAGTGTTTGCAGACCATGCCATGCCCCCTCCACCACAAAATCTAATACTCATTTCAAATGCAAAGATGTCAGCCAATCACAACAGTGGGCGTTTTCACTGACGTCTCACAGCAGACATGCCCCTTGAAACAGAGCATTCAAGCCAGAGGCTAATATCAGGATATAAAAAATGCCTTTTATTTCTAAATTATGACATTTTATGATGTAAAAATCATACTAACAATATAAGTACACCTCAGGAAACATTATAAAATAATAAAAAATTCCACACCATGAGACCTTTAACATGTCCATTACCATGTCAAACACTCAGAGTGTTGTCATGATCAGGGCTTAAAAACGGAAAAAAATATCAATCGGTTCACTCCGAGCAGAATCGATATTATAGCGTTTCGGTTTTTGCGTTCCTCAATAAACATTACTGTTCCGAAAACGGTTTGATATGAAAAAATACCGGTTAATAACGTTATTTTAATTAAGCCTATACTTTAAACAAATATGTATAAATTTTAAACAAATATGTATAAATAGACTTATTTTCACTCAATAATAATATAACACATGGTAATTCAACTTGAATATTTATTTAATAACATTTTTAAAACCAGAAATACATGCATTAATTACAAGGCATAAACAGCGGACCTGTTTTAATGGAGCGTTAGACAATCGAAAGTGGCCTCTAATGCCGAATTATTTTCAGAAGAGTGATAACATTCTTTGTACATAACTTTTTTTCAACACGACTTGTTTTAAAAAATGCATGAATAAAGAATAAATAAACTGGATAACCATTGCTCTTTTAATGCACCGTCAACTGCTAATTTCAAAGCAAACACTGCGCAACCCGTCCTTGCATCACATAATCAAATTCAGTCAGCTAATAAAGCTTGCATTTAATGCAATATAACATACCATTTAATACGAAGCATCAACCGTCTATATAGAAAACATTGACCTGTCCTGTATTGGCTATCTGAAAGACTATAGGAAAAATGTTTGATAGATGCTATAGCCTACTTGGATAGGCTTAAACGGAATCCATAAACTATCCTAAATCAGTCTATTTGAGCTTAAAGTCCGTACTGCTTATTTAAACGTTCGAAAAGAATGTCCTCCAATACCTGCACATTCATTGTAGACCTCAGCGGGGAAAGAAATGTAGGCTACTTGAGGCATGAAAATGCGCGCTCACACTGACTTGCGTTACCGGTAGATTCATAGATGATGGTGCGCGGGCATTTCACTCACGCTTGATCCGTCAACGTCACATGCTGTACTACTCATTTCATGATTGGTCACTGCCAAATTAAAATATTAAAGAGAACGATAAAATAACGTTATTAACCGGTTAATGGTCATTTCAAATTAACGTTTCTGTTCAGAACGATTCAAATTGATTTTGATTTCGTTTCCGTTTTTGTTCCTCTTAAAATTTTGCTCGTTTCCGGTTTTCGTTTTCGTTCCTTGAACCGGTTCAGAGCCCTGGTCATGATATAAGTGTATTTCTTTTTTTTATAAGGGTATTTCTTTCTTTCTTTTTAATAAGCCATGGCCAAGCACATAAAAAGTTGCTCAGTTAAATTTTTCATCCCAAGTGGTCAGCAGTTTTGAACTTTACACTGACACAGCTTGCCCTGGATGCATTAAGTTTGATTAACTGCTGTTGATGCTGTTTGTTTATGTTTTGCTTTGTTTCAATGGTTACCAACATTCTCTTATGTTTATAAAAAAAGAAATCTCTCTGCTCTTGCCATAGGGTTCTGCGGACTCATACACTAGTCGGCCATCGGACTCAGATGTGTCTCTGGAGGAAGATAAAGAGACCTTACGCAGAGAAGCTGAGAGACAGGCTCAGGCTCAGCTCGAAAAGTCCAAGGTCTTGCATGTTTTACTCACTTATTATGAATGTCTGATTAATTGGCAGTTTGACAAGGGTTTGTTGAATGTCTGTTTTTCTGGCTAATCGTGAGTCTATCTGTGGCTATATTCAGAATATCACACTGCCTTATTACTCATGCTATATCTTTAGTAGTAGTGATTTTAATGTCAGTTTGACAAGGGTTTGTTGAATGTCAGTTTTTCTGCCTAATAGTAAGTCTATCTGTGGCTATATTCAGAATATCACACTGCCTTATTACTCATGCTATGTCTAGTAGTAGTGATTTTTACAGGGAGTGCAGAATTATTAGGCAAGTTGTATTTTTGAGGATTAATTTTACAACATTAATAATTAAACAACAACCATGTTGTCAATGAACACAAAAAACTCATTAATATCAAAGCTGAATATTTTTGGAAGTGGTTTTTAGTTTTAGCTATTTTAGGGGGATATCTGTGTGTGCAGGTGACTATTACTGTGCATAATTATTAGGCAACTTAACAAAAAACAAATTTATACCCATTTCAATTATTTATTTTTACCAGTGAAACCAATATAACATCTCAACATTCACAAATATACATTTCTGACATTCAAAAACCAAACAAAAACAAATCAGTGACCAATATAGCCACCTTTCTTTGCAAGGACACTCAAAAGCCTGCCATCCATGGATTCTGTCAGTGTTTTGATCTGTTCACCATCAACATTGCGTGCAGCAGCGACCACAGCCTCCCAGACACTGTTCAGAGAGGTGTTATGTTTTCCCTCCTTGTAAATCGCACATTTGATGATGGACCACAGGTTCTCAATGGGGTTCAGATCAGGTGAACAAGGAGGCCATATCATTAGATTTTCTTCTTTTATACCCTTTCTTCCCAGCCACGCTGTGGAGTACTTGGACGCGTGTGATGGAGCATTGTCCTGCATGAAAATCATGTTTTTCTTGAAGGATGCAGACTTCTTCCTGTACCACTGCTTGAAGAAGGTGTCTTCCAGAAACTGGCAGTAGGACTGGGAGTTGAGCTTGACTCCATCCTCAACCCGAAAAGGCCCCACAAGCTCATCTTTGATGATACCAGCCCAAACCAGTACTCCACCTCCACCTTGCTGGCGTCTGAGTCGGACTGGAGCTCTCTGCCCTTTACCAATCCAGCCACGGGCCCATCCATCTGGCCCATCAAGACTCACTCTCATTTCATCAGTCCATAAAACCTTAGAAAAATCAGTCTTGAGATATTTCTTGGCCCAGTCTTGACGTTTCAGCTTGTGTGTCTTGTTCAGTGGTGGTCGACTTTCTGCCTTTCTTACCTTGGCCATGTCTCTGAGTATTGCACACCTTGTGCTTTTGGGCACTCCAGTGATGTTGCAGCTCTGAAATATGGCCAAACTGGTGGCAAGTGGCATCTTGGCAGCTGCACGCTTGACTTTTCTCAGTTCACGGGCAGTTATTTTGCGCCTTGGTTTTTCCACACGCTTCTTGCGACCCTGTTGACTATTTTGAATGAAACGCTTGATTGTTCGATGATCACGCTTCAGAAGCTTGGCTATTTTAAGACTGCTGCATCCCTCTGCAATATATCTCACTATTTTTGACTTTTCTGAGCCTGTCAAGTCCTTCTTTTGACCCATTTTGCCAAAGGAAAGGAAGTTGCCTAATAATTATGCACACCTGATATAGGGTGTTGATGTCATTAGACCACACCCCTTCTCATTACAGAGATGCACATCACCTAATATGCTTAATTGGTAGTAGGCTTTCCAGCCTATATAGCTTGGAGTAAGACAACATGCATAACGAGGATGATGTGGTCAAAATACTCATTTGCCTAATAATTCTGCACTCCCTGTACATTATTGGCATGTTATATTAAGACTGTGTCTCAAGTACTAGTTTGACCAACTAGCCATTAGACAATCCGTTTTAATTTAAATCAAATTAGACCAATCTACCTTTTTATGTAACTGACTTTAAAAAGTTAGGGGGGAAAAAAGAGAGAGGTGACTAACTTTTAAGACTACTAGTCTAAGCAGTTTATGCAACCAGCCATGCAACCAAGTATTTCTGTTTAGCCGATACGTTTTGGAAGTAGCTTTTATTTTGACAGCTACATTACTTTTATTTTGTCAGCGGTGAGAACGCAGAGCTTGATAAATTGTCATATTCATGTCATTACCTGGTATTTGCTTGAGAAAATATGATTTCCAGTGCTCACAAACTTACCATATTACTTACCATAGTCCACTGTTGGTTAAAGTGTATACTTCCCTATTATTCATGTTTCTAACTATTTATTTATTTGTGAAAACTACTATAATAGGATTGCATGATCAAGAAGTTGCTTAAAAAAAACGAATCTGTTTGTTTTACTTTTTTTACCCAAGTTTAAATTATTATTTTTTCATATTGATTCATTTGACAAAAAAAAACCTTTTGGGTTTGTCTGCACATTGAGTGCCATCTTCTTCTGAAGCTTAGTTTGTAGCTGGGCTAATTTCTAGAACTTTCTCTGAGGCAAATCAAAGCAGCTGAAGCAATACATGAAATCTCACTGCATTAGTCTTTCCAATCTATTTTTATTCTTCTATTGTCTATTCAATCTTGTTTTTGTCACTCTCTTTTCCACCTCTAGGGGAGGTAGTTATTTTTAGCTCTTGGCTTCAATCAGATTTTATTATTTATTTATTGAATGCTCACATTAATATTGAAAATAAAGCCAGATGGCAGTAAAATATTCAAACAGAAGTAAAATTCTTCACTGACCATGTTTCTTGAAATATCAGTATCACACACATGCATAGTTTCACAAATCAAACACTTTTAAAAGTGCCTTAAAGGAATAGTTCACCCAAAATGTATATTTTTCTTCTTCCATGGAACACAAAATGTGTTGAGATTGTGCTTTGTTATAAAAGAAATGCTCCAAAAGAACAGCACAATATAGACTTCTAAAGCCATTCTCTAAAATAATTCTCTGGAGGACTAAAAAAAATAAATAAAAATAAAACATTATACACAGTAAGAATATAGAGCTATAAAATTAAAGTGGAGAGCATAGCTCTGTTTTTTTTCTTCTTCTTGGAAATATACGGTACCAGCCATAGTTTTGAATAATTAAGATTTAGAATGATTTGAAGGACCATGTGACACTGAAGACTGGAGTAATGATGCTGAAAATTCAGCTTTGATACAGATAAATTACGTTTTGTAAATATGTTCAAATAGAAAACAGTTATTTTAAATTGTAATAGTATATCACACTTTTTTACTGTATTTTTTATCAAATAAATGCAGCCTTGGTTGAAGTCTCTAGATTTGTTATCTTGCTAAATCTAAATGTTTTCTGAAATTCTGGAGATACAATTGAAATTATATAAAGATATTTTTCTTAAGAGAAAAGGAAACAGAGGTTTCTCTATTCTCATTGGAGTGTAGAAACAATTGTGATACTTAAGCAATATTATTTAATTTTTCTCCCTTAAGAGCAGATACCTGAATTACAGCATTTCATCAAAAATCTGAATCTGTGTTAGTCAAAGATTTTGCATAAACACTCTCAAATGAAGTAAACATGTTCTTTTTGGTTGATGAATGAAACCGTATAGCTGAACGGGCATGTACACGCAAGGTTACAATCACTACGTCTGATCAATACTGCATGTATAATGGAAAATCGTGTTACATAAGAGGCAGACAGTGGCTGTGAAAACAAATCAGGGATTTAAAAATGAACAGAGAACTGCAAACTATAAGAAATAATAATAAATATTACATTGCATAATTATGCATTTGCATTTTCTATTGTAAAATAAAGGTGATAGGCAGACCGAAATAAAGGAAAGATAAAAGCAGCATTGTCTTGACAGATCATGGAGACTCATGAAGAGCATGTGAGCAACCCACAATCCCCACTTTCATTAGAGGACACCGTGTCCTCTGTTTGTCATACCCATAATTCATTGTGTGCGCAGTACAGACCGTCTTGTGTCCATATTGATTTTGCCCTGTAGTAAATGCTACTGCTTATTTTCTGTTTTAAAAACATTGGGGGGAAAATCTGCAAATAATAATCTGAATTAATTTGTAATGGCAACCCCCGTCTTTTTTCTTCTACCAACACAGAAAACGTGAAAAAGGACAACACATTAACTTTGTTTTGGTAAGCATTTTTCTGCAAGCATGTGAAAACGAGCTGCTCAGATTTCTCTCCCTTTCTGACGTAGGAAGGGGATCTATTATAATATAATATTACCGCCCTTTAATCTGTACGTTTCCACCAGTTTATTAAGCACCCCCTGAAAAGGCAGACGGTATATATTTGTTTGCTGTTAGTTGTAAGGAGTGTTTTTGTGTAATTCGATGTGTATGCTGATGATAATGCAGTTGGGAGAGAGAGTGTTTTTGGACAAGACTTTAATGCGCATTTTTCTTGTACTGTGTTTTATTCAGCTCTTACAGTGATTTTCTGGAGTGAAAACAGACGCTTCATCTTTTGTGTGATGAACAATAAACTGCATAAAATACATCAGTAAAGTTTTGGCCATCATTTGGACTGGCCCGCTACAACATGTTTGTACTAATAGTGGATAAAAGCAAGATGGCGACTTGAGTTAAAACCGGAATTAAACTAAACTATACCTGTTCTGTCTCCATGCAGCATATATTATCTGGCTCTGTAGGCATTATTGTCAGACTCCGGTTCGAATTGACCACCGTTAGTTTCTGACATGTTCTGTTGTTGGCTGAATCCACAATCGCCCCCTAAACCCTCATTCACTATTCCCTACTTTAGTCCACTAATACAGTTCACTTCAAGGAGTGAATGAAAACAGGTGAGCGAATTCGGACTCGTTATTGCGGTGCAATGTGGCATAGAATGAGTGCACTCAATAATCCACTATGGTTTTGGACACCACTACAAATGTCTGTCCCTTCAAATAGTGCCCTATTTAAGGGTATAGGGGGCAGTTCAGGCAGTTCGGATTCAGCCTAGTTGTTGCACAAGCAATTGAAGCTCCGTCCTCTTCTTGAAAGAACAGACAGGGAACAGCAGCTTGTTTGCATTTAAAGGGACATAAACAAAAACGGTGTGTTTTTTCTCACCGCAAGTGGCAATTTTAACATGCTATGAAAAATTATCTGTGGGGTATTTTGAGCTAAAACTTCACATACACACTCTGAGGACATCAAAGACTTATTTTACATCTTGTAAAAACGAGCATATGTCCCCTTTAAGTTTTGACGGAGAATTCGCTTTGAGACATAAATCGGTACAAGCATTTCTCATCTCTGACCACCACCATGTTTTTGAAATCATTCTTGTATGTAACTTTTCAGGACCTGCATGTGCCAAACCATGAAACGGAGACATTAATTCAGTACGAGCAGAAGAAGGGCAAACAAGTTGCTCATTAAATTTCCACAGTCCATCTGAGCTCGTCTGCACCTAATTCTGTCCATTGCTCTACCTCATCAGCATCATCATCTGCATATAGTGCAAAGATGTCTTTGGCACAACCCTCCTCCTGTGGAGAAAGAGACATTACACTGACAGTTCCTTCTGTTTGTTTTGCTGCCCCCCTGGCAGCGGCATCTGCAGCTTGGTTTCCCTTTGATTCAGGCGAGATGTCCTTTGAGTGTCCTGTTACTTTGATAACAGCTCCTTCTGCAGGGAGAGCACATGACGCCATGAGTTAAATGACCTGCTGTTGGTGAGAGTTAGGAAGTACAGCAGTAGTTAAAAATCCTCTGCGTTTCCACACAGGTCCGAAACTCCATATGCTTTTTATGGTCTGTGTACACATTGACCCTTTTTCCTTAAGTAAACTGCAGGACTCATGTCAAAATGAGAAGTTCTGCAACTTGAGCCCCTTCGCTTGAAAGAGAACCACAGTCAGCAGTTTCACCATGGTCATTTACAACAGACCAGCCTGTGAAGTGTGTTCACTGCTCATGAAAGCTGGACCCATTAACAAACAGTTTCATGGCATTAGGTAGGGGCTCTGTGTCTAGAGGGCTCTTGGTGACATGTACAATTAGTTGTAGACAGTTATTTCCCTCATCCTGTAGCAGTGAGGCAGGTTTGATAGTATTATCACCTTGGCGATAAGCTGCAGTCTGTAGCTTTTTGCGCTCTAAACAGAACTTCATAAACTTTCTCTGTTTATGTCTATGGTGAGTCACGCAGGACAGGTACTGTGCTCCTCTGCAGCGGTTCCTACCAGTCCGGTCTGAAATAGTCCCAATATAAACACTTATTATAAGTGTATCATAATGATTCAGGGTAAGACAAAAACACGGTTTGGAAAATGGATTCATGTTGTACATTCTCATTATAAAATGATTGTAAATCTTGAACATAAAAAAAGTTACGGACAGCAGCTTTAACCAATAGTTTTGATCAATTACGGATTATTTCTAAACTTAAAACATTTTTGTCTTTTAAAGATTTGGAGAAGGTTATTCATACTTTTATCACATTGTGTTTATATTATTGTAACTCATAATATATATATGGGTCTTCCTCAGTCATCTCTTGCTCACCTCCAGATGGTTCAAAATGCAGCTGCAAGGATGTTGACCAGGGCAAAGAAGTATGACTGTTACCCCAATTTTAGCATCGTTCCATTGGCTCCCGGTCCATTTTAGGATCCAGTTTAATATTCTGTTTGTTTTTAAAGCTCTTAAAGTCCCTGTAAAGGCAATTCTGAGATTTGTTTCTAAACACATTATAAATGTTAGAAATGTATTGCTGAAACACGTTACAAAGACGTTAAACAGTTTTTCATCATTGCTGTGTTCAGGATTTTTTTGGGCAGGGCTAAAACTAGGGATGCACTATGTTGGATTTTTGACGATATCCGATATGCCAATATTTTTCAACTCATTTTGGCCGATATCGATACAGATATATGTTTATTTTTTCCCTTTGTTTGTGTTTGGAAACCACCATTTTGAGCAAAAAAAATTATAATTTAATTCTGGTTTCAGATTTCTGAGGTCTCCTTACTAAAAGGATACTTGTTAAAGATAATAAGAGTATATTAAAAGCGCTGAAAATAACAATAATAAAGTCAGTGATTTTTCATCCCAGACAGATGCAGTTGTAACCTAAATATTTTATTTTTGGATTGAATGTTTGTGCACATGAAGTGGGGGTGGCATGGTATCAGTTGATGCTGTATTTAGCTTCAAATAAAAAATTACAATTATTTTAGTGCTCCTTTGATTATTTTTCATCATCCATTTCATAAATCTTTATTACAGATTAATAAACTGTAAATAAAAGTATTTAATTTACAAGTGCCATGCTTGTGCTTTGACATCATTACCGCTTTATTTATTCAGAAAAAGAAGTAACTTCTATTTATTTTGTGTATTCTACTTTTCATTTTATTACTGTAACAACAGTGCCCCCACTTGTTTTGCACTAGTTGTGTTGAGAAAACCTGGCAATCCTGCATTGATTCACAAATTCAAGGCAGCATTTAAAAACTGTCTGTATAAATCAACATACATGCAATGTATTTGCTTGTTTTCACTTCAAGGCTGACATGATCTTATCGCTAGCAGTCCTTGCACACATGAGTTATTGCAGGCTCATATCAACACGTTATCAAATTTTTTCATATCCGATGTCGTGCCGATAATATCGTGCATCCCTAGCTAAAACAGTGGCTTGATGTGATGCACTGGAGCCAATGAGCCTGGCTCCTTCCCTAACTAGAGCACATTCGCTTCAGTTCGCCCGCTCGATTGCGAGTTACTGTCAGTACCATTAGTTACTACAGCCTACAAATTACAAAACAGCTTACAAAACTAAAACGATTATATCAGGAAGAGGTGGATACATTTTTTGAACAGCTACCTTGATGGAGAGCTGAGGATTACCACCAATACATATCTCTGCAGTGACTTTACACCGGATAGTTTTACAAACTTTCATCAGAGACAACTGGGATTCACTGATAATCCACTGCAGAATGGGGCGAACCGATTATCTGATTATCTGAGTGCCGCAAATGAGCGCCGACAGCGGGAACGCCCCCAGCGCTTGAGAGGAGAGAATGATTTTGATTGAGATTTTGATAAGCAATTGCATTTACTTGGCGGATTTTTTTATGATTCAAATTTGGCTGGGTGATTAATAAAACAGATTTGTCTGTGGTGTGACAAACTCAGAACAAATATTTAATTTAAACTTTACAGGGACTTTAATGATCAAGCGCCTTCTTATCTTAAAGATATTCTTATCCCACATTCATCCAGCAGATCCTTAAGATCTTCTGATAGGTATCTTTTGTATGTCCCTCGATTATGTTTAAAAACCAAGGGTGATAGAGCTTTTTCAGTTGCTGCTCCTCGCTTATGGAGTCAGTTGCCACTGGATATCCACCTTACACCTTTTATTATCATTTTTAAGAAGAGGCTGAAACTTTTATCTCCCAGGTATTTTGATCTAATTTTAGTGTTGTTTTATCGTCTGTCTTCTATGTTGTTTTATTCTGTTTTTATATTTAATATTTTCTTTACTCTGTTAAGCACTTTGGTCAGCTTTGCTGTGTTTAATTGTGCTATATAAATAAAATGTACATTGTACATCACATACAAATTTGTATGTCCACATTTTTGCTCAAAAGAGTGGCTTCCCACTTGGCCCGTCTCTGATTTAGAGATTGAGCCTCAACAGTTTCAGGATCTGATGCCTGGTGTGTACTACTGCCTTTTGGTGGGCTACAACTTCCTGAGTTATTTTTAGAGCCCACTCTGCACATATCAACAAGCAAGGATGCTGTACTGCCATTGAGGCAAGAATTGGGGTTGACGAATATCCTACTATTCCTAATAATCTTCCTGGAACTCTGACCAAGAGCTGCTGAATAGGACTTATTACCCACCCAGGTCCAGCATCAGCATACCTTAAAGCTGGTGTGGAAGCAAGAGCCTTTTTACCCCTCACAAATGCATCTTCCATCTAGCCAGAAGCCATATCACCCTGTAGCCCAAGAGACTGGTTGCCCACTGAAGCCAAGCAGGTTTGAACCTGGATGGGAGACCTTCTGGGAAGATGGTTGCTGCTAGAAGAAGTGTTAGTGAGGTCAGCAAGGGGTGCTCACCCTGTGGTCTGTGTGGGTCCAAACGCACCCAATACTATACACTAGGGTTATTCAAATCTTGCGCTGGAGGGCCAATGCGCTGCAGAGTTTAGCTCCAACCCTGATCAAACTCCCCTACCTGTGATTTTCTAATGAACCTGAAGACATTGATTAGCATGTTCAGGTGTGTTTGATTAGGGTTGGAGCTAAACTCTGCAGCGCATTGGCCCTCCAGGGCAAGATTTGAATAACCCTGCTATACACTATACTGTAAGAAGGTCCTGCCTCTCTGTGGTCATTAAAGGGTAACTTCAGTAATTAAGCATTAAGCTTTGTATCAGTAGAAACCCCGTTGTATATTTGAATTATGGTACTTTCCCCCCTCATATCCCCCTGAGACGAGAGAATTATGCATTTTATTTCTGGAATATCGTCATTTTGCGTCGAAAAACTACAGCCAGTAGAGGGAGCTGTTCCGCATGTGTTCAACCCGCCCACAGAAGAGAGATCTCACTCACAGAATGAAAATGCGCTCGGCTTGGCTCGGCCTCGGGCATTCATAACCGGAGAGATGCGGAGCAAAGTGAGTGTTTCAACTTTTCAATTAATTCCTATGAAAGTTTAGCTTTCCATATGCGATCAGAAAACACACCAGACTGGACACGCGCCGAGAATGACAGCCGCGCTTACCTCAGCTCTTACTTCCCTCTCGTGCTGAATAAAAATCGGACTCCTGCTGCGTTTGTGACTTTTGTTCGGCTCACTCACACTTTATTGAAAATACACGTTCAGTTTTTAATTGTAGTGTTTATTCTCTAACTGAACGAAATTATTGTATTAATATGAAGATCAAAACGACGTTGGGGGCGGTGTAGGGAGTTCTGGGAGTTCTGTAGGGAATTCTGGGAGTCGTTGTCTTTCATCCACATGAGACAAAAATAAATTTTCTGTCTTTTCTCAGTCTAGAAGGCACCAAATTCAAAAAATAATTTCACATTTCTACTACATAAATGACACAGTTTAAATACACATTCATCTTCCCAGCGCTGAAGTGCCCCTTTAAAAATCCCAGGATGTCCTTTGAAAAATAGTAGGGCTATAACCCCAGCATCCTTGCCAAATTTGCCCATTGGCCTCTGTCCATCATGGCCTCCTAATCATCCCCATATTGGCTTCATCATTCTGTCTCCTCTCCACCAATAAGCTGGTGTGTGGTGGGCGTTCTGGTGCAATATGGCTTCCGTTGCGTCATTTTGGTGGATGCTGCATATTGGTGGTGGTTGAGGAGATTCCCTCCTTCCATATTCCAAATTATAATAATAATAATAATTATTATTATTATTCAGAAACATACTTGCGGCAGTAATTCAGAATTCCTATTACTTGCCTTAGACCAGTAACAGTGGTTCAACCAAGTTCAGCAATGGCCTTAAGTCTCTCAGGGGTGATGTGTCAGCCATAAACTCCAACAATTTGGCCCAGATAGTTGACTTCGGGTTGTGCTGTAGCTTTTTTCAAATTCACTTTGAAACCCTAATTTTCAAGGGCTTTCAAAACAGTTTTTACAGCAGTTAAATGTTTGAACTTCGCTGGGCTAGCAATCAAAATGTCATCCACATATTGCAGTATGACAGGCTCGTCAGATTAATTTGTCTTGCGTACAGGGTCAATGAATGATGCAAGTGTCTGATGAAATAGCGTGGGAGAGGTAAAAAACCTCTGTGGTAAATGAGTCCATGTCCATTGTTGGCCGTTACAGGTGAAAGCAACCTGATCCTCAGGTTCTAAGGGGCAAGTCCAAAACCCATTAGAAATGTCCAATGACAGTGTTCAGATCCTATGTCATGCAAAATAGTTGCTGGCTTGTAGGCAATTGACAGAATCCCGCTGGTCTGACCCATACAGGACATAGATCAGCAAATCTGTCTTGTCTTCTTAAAGTGTCATGAAACGCACCCTGTTTTAGCCTGGTTGTTCACACCTCAGAGCTGAAAAAGTCTCTAGAAATGGGCGTGTAAAGCTGTGGAAAATTGGAAGTGTAGAGGGGGTAAGAGGGGAGACGACAACAAATAAAACACAGACCTACAACACACTCATTATGCTGACACATGAATATTAAAATATGACCGTCGAAGGGGAAAAACACAGAGTTGAGGGCACCTTGATGTGTTTTGAAAATGTGACAACAAACGAGGGAGAAACACGGAAGAACACTACATTTATGAGCACTATGTAACGACACATGTCAGTTTAAAAGAAATAATAAAGGCATAGGTACTTTTTTGTCCATTGTTCTTCTTTGAATTTGAATGCTCTACATCATGTGTATCAGAATAATCCATCGTGTCATTGCATTCATGATCAGACGTACGGCTGTATCAATGTCCTTATTTGCACATACAGTGAAGAAAATAAGTATTTGAACACCCTGCTATTTTGCAAGTTCTCCCACTTAGAAATCATGGAGGGGTCTGAAATTGTCATCGTAGGTGCATGTCCACTGTGAGAGACATAATCTAAAAAAAAAATTCAGAAATCACAATGTATAAATGTTTAACTATTTATTTGTATGATACAGCTGCAAATAAGTATTTGAACGCCTGAAAATCAATGTGATTATTTGGTACAGTAGCCTTTGTTTGCAATTACAGAGGTCAAACGTTTCCTGTAGTTTTTCACCAGGTTTGCACACACTGCATGAGGGATTTTGGCCCACTCCTCCACACAGATCTTCTCTAGATCAGTCAGGTTTCTGGCCTGTCGCTGAGAAACACGGAGTTTGAGCTCCCTCCAAAGATTCTCTATTGGGTTTAGGTCTGGAGACTGGCTAGGCCACGCCAGAACCTTGATATGCTTCTTACAGAGCCACTCCTTGGTTATCCTGGCTGTGTGCTTCGGGTCATTGTCATGTTGGAAGACCCACCCTCGACCCATCTGAAGGAGGTTGTTCCCCAAAATCTCACAATACATGGCCCCGGTCATCCTCTCCTTAATACAGTGCTGTCGCCCTGTCCCATGTGCAGAAAAATACCCCCAAAGCATGATGCTACCACCCCCATGTTCTTGGGATGGTACTCATCATTCTTCTTCCTCCAAACACGTTTAGTGGAATTATGACCAAAAAGTTCTATTTTGGTCTCATCTGACCACATGACTTTCTCCCATGACTCCTCTGGATCATCCAAATGGTCATTGGCAATCTTAAGACGGGCCTTGACATGTGCTGGTTTAAGCAGGCGAACCTTCCATGCATGATTTCAAACCATGACTTCTTAGTGTATTACCAACAGTAACCTTGGAAACGGTGGTCCCAGCTCTTTTCAGGTCATTAACCAGCTCCTCCCATGTAGTTCTGGGCTGAATTCTCACCTTTCTTAGGATCATTGAGACCCCACAAGGTGTACAATTTTGTCTCTAGTGTCTTTGGACAGCTCTTTGGTCTTGGTTAGTAGTTGGATTCTTACTGATTGTATGGGGTGGACAGGTGTCTTTTATGCAGCTAATGACCTCAAACAGGTGCATCTAATTTAGGATAATAAATGGAGTGGAGGTGGACATTGTAAAGGCAGACTAACAGGTCTTTGAGGGTCAGAATTCTAGCTGATAGACAGGTGTTCAAATACTTATTTGCAGCTGTATCATACAAATAAATAGTTAAAAAATCATATATTGTGATTTCTCTCACAGTGGACATGCACCTACTATGACAATTTCAGACCCCTCCATGATTTCCAAGTGGGAGAACTTGCAAAATAGCAGGGTGTTCAAATACTTATTTTCCTCACTGTTTATTTCATTTGAAGATGGCGTGATTAAGTATGTGCACATATACGGTGCTAGTTCATGTTTAGAGCACTACAGTAGGCTATATGAAATATGTCCATAAAAACTCCGGTCCGTATATGATTCGTATGATCTGTGTCGCGGTATTGCACATTGACGTCAGAATCTGTGACTCTCCGACTTTGCTTTTCACGCCGGAAGACAAAAATAGCTCTAGAAATGCAAAAATAACTTCCACTTATGAATAAACTTAATGAGTACTTTTAGGGTTTTCAATGATGGCTGTACATATCTGTTCACATCTCAAACAATGTATTTTGCGGTTTTATGGCCCTTTAATATGATCATTCCACCACCCCAGGGTGCCAGTGGTTCACCTCACTGGAGCCATCTCCTCATAGGGCATCCTGTAACAAAGACACTGAGAAACACACACACACACACACACACACACACACACACACACACACACACACACACACACACACACACACACACACACACACACACACACACCTTCCTTAAGGCTGAAGTCATCAGAGCTCTATGTTTTGGAAATGTTTCCTGATTTAGCTAGTGATAAAATGTACATTCTACAGTACAGTATTCTTCTTTATTCTCTAGTGATGAAGACGAAAAGTAAATGTTTTAATTGTGAACTGGTCACACAGAGAAGGGCCGGTTGTGACCTATGTAACCTGGACTGTCAAGGTCAGTAGGAGGAATTCAAAATATGTTCTGTGCTAATCCTAAGGACATAAGAACACGGAGAAACAGCACGTCAAGGCAAATGACGCATGATGCTAAACTACTTCAATCTCATAAACCTCAAGATTTTTTTTTAAATCATTTAAATTTTTGGAAGGATAAATATTAATTAATAACTGATCAAAACCACTTGAAAGGATATAGCCTAATGAACGGGAGGTCAACGTCAAAACACTCATGCATTTTTCAAAATAACTTATTTTGTGTACCAAAGGTTTGGAATAGCATGAGAGTTGTTGTAATGTTCTAATCTTTCTCTTCTACTACTCGTTAATATTTCATAATGTATTCACTCTTCGTCCTTCTACACAGACTAAACCAGTGGCATTTGCAGTACGTACTAATGTTGGCTACAGCGCCTCCTTTGAAGATGATGTCCCTGTGCCTGGAATGGGAGTCTCATTTGAGCCTAAAGATTTCCTTCATGTTAAAGAAGTATGTATATACATATACACACATATCCATATTTACATATATACAGAAAAAAGTAAGAAGAATTATTACGATTGAGTTCAAATCAGTTTTAATTCTAAATAAACCTGAACAAATAAAATGAATACCATATGTCGATATCACAACAAACACAAAGCACAATACTCAAAATACATTTATTATCACAGATTCTTTTACTCAAACAGACACACATATAAAACAATTGTTTATGGTCTTAAATTCTGAATTGGACATTTTTACTATAAGGTTCTGTGAGATTGTTATTGTATACTTTGTGTGTTTAATGACAGAAATTTAATAACGACTGGTGGATTGGTCGCTTGGTGAAAGAAGGGTGTGACATCGGTTTCATCCCAAGTCCAGTGAAGCTTGAAAGTACTCGCATCCACCAGGAGCAACGTGGAAAACAAGGAAAATTTTACTCAAGGTATCTGTTCCACAAATGCACAAGTTCCTCTCCAAACAAACTCGTTGTTGGTCCATCGGTCGTATTTTTCTCCAAATCGATTTCGAATAGCTCTTACTGCATGCACCACAACAGACTTTTAAAAATGGTGGTTGAAATAAAATCAACCAATAAAGTCAACCAATCAGCATGTTCAGCACCCAAGTCCCACCCCCGGAAAGTTCCTTAACTTTGAAATAGTACTGCCTCGTGAGCAGGGACTTTTTTGAGGGGAAAATTTTCGGCTTTTGGGGGCCTGAAACCGCACATTTTTGAAAGCGGGTTTCAAAGTGCAAGTACTCTGGGTTCGGGCAAAATTCAGAGCCCGGAGCCCTCCCCCGGCGAGCACGCCAAATGCGCATAATATTTACTCTATTTAATTTGATGTAAGTGTGAACTCGGAAAATTTTTGCAGGAAAAACCTGCTCAGTTGGCCTAAGCCAGTGGTTCTCAAACCTGTTCTGGGCTAGCCAGGATGCCAGCCGAACTTAGCCCCGCCCACAACATTTTAACTTGGGCAGTTCGGTCTGGACTTGATCCGTAGAGAAGTAATTATGCCTGAACAGAAACTGTTCGGACCAATGAAATTGTCAGGGCGGGCTTTAGACGATGATGGACAGATGATAAACAGTAACGTAATCATCCACGTCATCAAAGGCGCTTGGGTTGAGTTTGTTCTAATCCTAAACAGAGAACTTGTTCGTATATGCATTCACCTTTACTATTTCTCTCAGAAATGATGATTGTGTTGGTAAGTAAGTACTCTGTGTATCCTTAAATTCTTTTTTTACAACACCGGCAAAGATCGTTTACACTCATCATCTTCTTCTAACGTTACTTATTCCAGCGTGCGCGCAGACAGGGTTGCCAAGTTTTTACAACAAAACCCGCCCAATTGCTAACGTTACTCAAAACCAGCCAAAAACAAGCCCAATAGCTTTCCGTCGGGGTTCTCTGGGAAAAAAAGGTATTTGGGGGGTAAAATATGTTATTTTGGCAGGGATGCCTGCTAAAATTCGCATTCCTGGGTCTGTATATCACATAATTGGGGTCGCTTCAACCCGCGGACTTGGCAACACAGTGCAGTTGAGTTCTGTTGACATTTGACAACTAACATTATGCGAAAAAATGACCACCTCTTGTACCAAGCCTAGGAAGGACAAGACATCTCATTGGTCCACGTGCAGTTTCTGCCCTTCACCCAAATCCCTAGTGTCCTGGTCTATAACTGCCATAAAAATTCCACAGGACCTTAGCAGTAGTGGGTGAAAGAAAGACCACATCCAAATCCATTCATAACTATGTTTGGAAAACTTAAGACTGATATAAAGTACACACATCCATTTCATACTTATTCAGAGAAATAAGTATTCTCAGTGACAGCTATTTGTAATACAACATCTTACACAGAGTCAGCTGTTAATGAAGAAATCAATGAATGAACAGTTCAATCTTTTCCCATCATGTTTGGATTCTATTTGTTTAGAATATTGCCACGGGTATTCTGATGGTGGTTTGGAAAGTGAGAAATGCATTGGTAAACTTTAAAGACACTTTAAAGACTTCTAACTGTGTACAGTATGTAAAGGAGTTCCACAGGAGAAAGGAGGGTGGGCCACACGGTGAGCCCCCTCTGACGCCAGCAGCCAATCGCAACACTGGAATGGAGAAGTGCCAAATTGCAATCTCCTCCTATTCGGAAAAGGATAAAGGTACCCTTTCAACAGACACACCTTGTTCTGAGTCTCCCTTCAAGAGAGACATAACAGATACACCGTAATGTTCTGAGTTTCTCCTTGAGAGAGACAAACAGTTCACCAAGTTCTGAGTCTGTCCCGCGAGGATAAGACTGTGACCGAGCAACCAAGTTCTGAGCCTCTGGTTCATCCAGAGAGACAACAAAAGATCCAAGGATCTGAATCTACAGCTTGTGAGGCAGCAACAGATATGACCACGTTCTGAGCCTCCAGCCTGTGAGGAAAGAGACATTAACAACCAATACGTTCAGAGTTTTAGTCCAGAGAGACTACAGCATGTCCCGAGTCTCCATGCCAGAGAGACCAAAGCGGATTGACCAAGTCCTGAGTGTCTGACCCACAGAGTCAGAAGACACACAGAGACATTTGCAACAAGGTTAAACTCAGGAGAGCAAACCTTCACTTCGAGGTTCCTTCGTCTGCGTGTTCCAGATTAAGGACCTTCTGCACCTACTTCAGGGCCTCATCTGCGTGTTCCAGATTTTAGGACCCTTTGGTGCTCCAGGAGATCAGCATTCCACAGATCTTCATGTTCAAGACTGTTGAAACGGATTCCAGCTCCTTTCCCACTGCATTGTCACCCAGCACAACCAGTGGAAGAAGTCACCTCCATCGGACTGCTTACTCAACCAAGTGGAACGTAAATATCACTTAACCAAACCTCTTTCCAGAAACCTTGGCATTGTTGTATATATCAGTATATGATTTTCTAATTTACATTAGAGGTAATTTAACTGATGCTAGTTAATAACAAATAATCTTTCGTTATTTGTTTGATGCATAATAAGGTTCGTCACCTTAGTTTCAGAGAAACAACAGTTTATCTTTCCATAAGATAACGCAACTCTTCCATAGCCACACTCAACTTAATCACATGTATTTTATATATCTTATGCACTTTATTCTTTTATCATTCATTGTATTCATTTAGTAGTGGTGTTAGTTATTCTTGTTTATCTTTTGCTAATAAAATCTATTTTATTACAATTGTGTCTTACTTGTGCTGATAATACAGAAAAGGCTCTACAAGTTAGAAATCTCACCAATCTTTCAGATAAATCAGCTGACCAACTCTCCCCACTTTACATTCAGTCTAAAATGTTTGAACCGCCTCTCGTTTGGAGCGTTCTCATAGAGCCAAGGTAAAAAACCTTGATTAGTGTCCCAAACTAAGAGAGGGGGAAGGTGGTCATCTGATGTACTCATAACCACACCTTACATGACGTGTGATCCAAAAATCACAACGTCTGCGGTGACGTGAGTACCAATCACTACCTTACTTAACGTCCTTGGATGGACGAAGGTAAAATCACTACATAATTGGGCCCTTGTTTGGGCCCAAAAGTGAAATTATTACACTGCCTTTGATATCCCACAATCCTGTGCATTCCATTCGGTTGAGCTGGGAAAAAAAGATGCCGTCCGACCGTTTTTTACCAACATTTTCCACTTCTGATATAATTTCTAGTGAGAAATGAATAATGTAGTAATTCAATATTTGTTTAGTTCTCACCAAAGCTCTCTATTTTGCTGTAGATCATTAAACTGTTACACTGCCTCAGTAGTCTGTCCGAAATTAGTTTCGTGAGGTGCCTTCATTGCACAAACACTGCCTTACAAGTCATTGTCTGATAAGGCATCGAGGCAACGAGTCAGCAGCCTAGGGCCTAGTCCACACGTCCTTCACGGTCCACACAACACCACTGCAACCGGAGTTTCTAAAAATGTTCACCCTGGCAGGAGTTTTCAAAAAAGTTCAGTTTCAGTGTCGGGATACTGCGTTTACGTGTGGACTAACTGCCAAACCGCATAGAAAAATACCCGTGTTCGTGTGGACAGGGCCTAGGTTTTAGGACGCAGCCCTGGATTACCACGATTTTGTTTGTCTCCCTCATCTATCACACCTGATTAAACTCATGAGCTCATTAGTAGAGACTGCAAGACCTGATGAGGGAGACATACAAAATGTGCAGGGCTAGTGGTACTCCAGGACAGGTTTGAGAACCACTAGAATACATAAAAGCAGAAAGACCTTACATCTTTCTTTTTTATTAATTGATTGTATGTTGTTGTTTTTCCTTCACAGTAAATCAGGGGCAAACTCTTCATCTAGTTTAGGAGACATTGTTTCAAACTCCCGTAAATCAACCCCTCCCTCCTCAGGTAAGTTATCAAAATTGGATGTCACTTTAAAACTCAATGTTATATTTTCAACATTATTCAGCTGATCAAAAAATATATATATTTGATGTACTTGGTATATTATTTTATACGTCACATCATATTAGTTTTCAACACATCCTCTATCCTAGTCCAAAAATTCTAGATGAATGTGAACAGGATTCACTTTTGGAATTTTCTATCGTAGCATGCATCTAAGTTATAATTTATTATCATAAATTGTCAACGTTTAACATGTGCAAGAACTGAAAGCAACAAAAGGGAGACTCCGGGAGTCTGTTAACGCTAACAATACTAGGAACTGTGAGGAGGCAAAATTTGAGAAAAGAATATGGAGGAAGAAAGCACTGGAAATGCAGTGGCAGTCACTATTACAACAAAAGATTTAAAAAGGTAAGTTGCTGTGTCAGCTTCTGAAGTACAGGGATGAAGACGGATGAAGAAATTTCCTCAGATGATTTGAGAGTTCAGATGATTTGATTTGACACAATGAGTGTGTGGAGCCAAATGTGCAATGAGAGCAGCAGTTTATATATGCTACTCCAGCATTTTGATTGGTCGGAGAATGGACTTTCTCCTCCTGAAGTTTTGTTTGTTTGAAGGGATACTCCATCCAGAAATAAAAATTCTGTGATCATTTACTCTCATGTCACTTCAAAACTTTCTTCTGTTGAACATTAAAAAGATTGGAGTCTTTTTTTTTTCTCTTCTTGTCCATACAATGGGCTTCAGTGTTGTTGGGTTCCCAGCATTCTTCGAAATGTTGTCTTTTGTGTTTCACAGAAAAAAGAAATGCATACAGGTTTGGAACCACATGAGGGTGAGTAAATGATTACAGAATTTTCATTTTGGGTGGACTATCCCTTTAATAACTCCATTGTGTGTAATGTTGGAATAATAAGACAATATTATTATCCTATAAAACAATTCCAGTTAAAATCCTTTAGGATTGATTGCAAATTATGATTTAAAAAAATTTGACTAGAGCCAACTGAAACACTTGCCATTATGGAAGCCCGTTTCCGCCACTAAAAAAAAAATAAAAAGATTAATTGCGACTTTTTATCTCAGAATTCTGTCTTTTTTTCCTCACAGTTGCGAGTTATAAAGTCAGAATTCTGAGATTTAAACTTACAATTGCGAGTTATAAAGTCAGAATTCTGAGATATAAACTCGCAATTGCGTGATATAAAGTCACAACTATGACCGAGAAAAAAAAGTCAGAATTGTGACTTTGTATCACGCAATTGCAAGTTTATATCTCAGAATTCTGACTTTATAACTCGCAATTGTGAGGAAAAAAAGTCTGAATTCTGACTTTATATCACGCAATATTTAGTTTGCCTTTATATTCTTTTAAATATATTATTTACATAATAAGTACTCTTTTTAAAAGTATGGGTAGTTTTTCACAAGGGTCTGCTTTTACTGAAATGCAGTATGCTTCATTGCATTTAGTGTGCGAAATAGTTGTAAACTGGTGCCTTATAAATCGTTTTAAAATGAATGTTGTACATTTACAAGTGTCTTTCTTAAGGTCTGTATGAATTCCCTTTTGTGTTTTGCTGAGGCTCATATGTAAGTGTGTGCATTTATATATGTGTGTGTAGCTGTGGACATAGACGCTGCAGGGTTAGATCCAGAGGAGAGTGACCCTCTTCCCAATCAGCGTTCTCCCAAAGCCAGCCCAAACACAATAATATCCCCTTTAGCCCGCGAGAAACGAATGCCTTTCTTTAAGAAGGTAAAGCATACCGATGGACGCTCCCTCGTTCTGCATTTGTCTGTCACCTCCTGCACAGCAGCATCAAGCAGAGCCTGTTTTGTTTGTCTCAACGTTCATGCCAGCTTATTCCACTCACACTTTCCCTTCTCTCTCCCTGTCTTTTCCACTCACTCTTTCCCCTCTTTCCCTGTCTTTTCTTTGTTCCTCTGTATCCCAATCTTCCACACTCCCTTGGTCTTCTCTTTTTGTCTGTTTCCCTTCCTCCTTTCCTCAGCTAAGCAGAGGCATAAGTCGGTAAGTTAGGTCTCGCAGAGAGCCATGCAGTGGATTCCTGAGGCCTGCTGCGGGTCATTCCTGTTATGCTGTACCTATGCTTGTGCTGTAGTTTATTAGTTTTTTGACAGAAAATTAACAGAATGCCTAAAAGGACGGAAATTAAATGCCACAAAACGTCTCTAAAGGTGCAAAGACATTTACTGTTGCTTGGCGAAATTTCAGTCAATCCAGTCATTTAAAAAGAAATCCTTGTTTTTGGGAGTTTTGTGAAAAAGATGTAGTTTATGCTCATGTTCAAGTTGGTCACACAAATTCACCATGCTGACCAACAAAAAGCTGCTTGGTTTGAACTATGCGTCTATGCTACATCACTACATTATTGACAATAGACAATGGACTTTTTTTGCCCATGTAATTTGGCTGAAATCTTGCTAATGTGATTGCACCTTAATACACTCTTCAAAATAAAAGTTTCCAAAAGGGGGTTTAGCAGCGATGCCATTGAATAACCATTTTTGTTCTTCACAGAACCTTTCATTGATCAGTTCTTCAAAGAACCTTTTTTTTTCTTAATGTGAAGTACATTTTAATAATCTAAGGAACCCTTTTCCACTATAAAGAACCTTTTGTGCAGTGGAAAGGTTCCATGGATGTTAAAGTCCCACTGAAGTGCCTTAAACACACAGCATTATTCAATACGTCGATGTAATTTCAACTGAAACAGGAAGACAGGGCGGGACATATAGAGCAGCTATTAAAAATTGCGTACGTATATATTATGGATGCCACAATTCTCAATATAATATTGAACCATTCGGTACGGCATTCACGGTTCAATACACGCTTGTGAATTTCGGTTTTGCGTTTAGTTAATTATTTTTATTTCTCTCCGAATTTGCTCTGTTTGAGTGTGCCTGTGAATCTACGCGCTGATGTGAGCAAATATCCAATCACTATGCACTAAAGTTAGGGGTGTTTAGCCACGCTTGCAATGCTGTTCACACTTTAACAGAGCGGTGAAGTGAGGAATCACGAAAGTTAATTTTTGCATGCGTTTTAAAGCCTTGCCGGTTAAACATTTCATTTGCGTGCTTAATAGGCACTGCTTTAACATGCGTTTTCCCAAGCACGTGCACTAAACACCTGTCAAACACATGATTACGGGACTGAGTAGTCTTACTGCGCTAATACTGTCAAATACACACAAGGTTAACATAAACACAGTCGGTTATGTCTAAAGTAAAATCGGTGTGTATCTGTATATTAGATGCGTGCAGGTCTTAAATTTACAGCAGCGCAGTCTAGTTAATACGCTGTCGCTTGTCCTTAAAGGGACAGTTCACTCTAAAATTGTCATTATTTACTCACTCTAATGTTGTTCCAAACCTGTATTAATTTCTTCTGTTGAACACAGACAGTTGAATACCAGACCGCTGATGGTAGCCATTGACTTCTATATTAGAACTTATACTTCATGTGAGATGGTGGTCCAGTGGGTTAAACCATGGAACTGATAAGCAGAAGGTTGCTGGTTCGATCCCAGTGGTCACCACCAGTGTTGAGCAAGGCACTTTACTCCATGTTGCTCCAGGGGGATTGTCCCTGTAATAAGGGCACTGTAAGTTGCTTTGGATAAAAGCGTCTGCCAAATGCATAAAATATATTATTATTTCCTACAATGGGGACCAGCAACTGTTTGGTTTCCAACATTCTTCAAAATATATTTTCCAACAGAAGAAAAAACTTTATTCAGGTTTAAAACAACTTGATAGTGTGAGTAATCGATGACAGAATTTTCATTTTTGTGTGAACTATCACTTTAATGTTAATAAAACAACAAAAGACAAAGGGAAAATCACTCACTGCTCTTGACTGAACAACTTTAATTCAGTAGCTTTAATAAGAGTCATTATGTATATTTTATAGTGAACTCTGTAATGTTTTATTTTTACATTTATTCATTCAATCTCATAAGTATGAGATTGAATGAATAAATGTAAAAATAAAACAAATGCTGCTGTACAGCTCTGAGCTGCCAGTGTATATCTTTATATATATTTATTTTATATTATACAATACACTAGGAATGTGTACAAGTGTTTTTGAAAACAAGTTTTAAGTATTTTAAGTTAAATAAAGAAAGAGTATTGCAATAACAAAAATAGTATTTTTTATCCTTAACCTCTTGCTGTTCCTGTCGGCTAAGAATAGAATAGCAAAAAACTGATGTGACCAGCCATCAGAACCGAACCGAAAACTGTGGTTTAAAAAACTGAGGTATGTATTGAACCGTGGACTAACTGTATTGTTGCATCCCTGCTAGTATATGTCGTTGAGCTCGGCAAAGCCGCATTTGACAGCTTATGATAGCTAGTCTAATAGATTTCCCTTTTAGATATAATGTTAGGGTGACCAGACGTCCTGTTTTTCCCTGGCCAGTCCCGTATTTAATTTTTTATGAAAAAAATCATGTTTTTTCCCGTATTTCTTCTTTCCTAAATTGTCTTGGTTAGGTGATCATATAAAAGCGAGTAGCATTGTTCTGTCACGCGAGAACAGCCAAGGTAACCGATTTCATCATAGTACAGTATATTTTAGACAACAAAATTACCATCCAATCACAATGTTATCAATTAACTTGCAGTTAGTGAAGGCGTGATATTAGACAGCGCAGAGGAGATCAAGTCAGATGTGAAGATGTCAAAGAAGCATGTGTGTACATTTTAACAAGAATCTTCAAAAAGAGTTTATAAAGTTATGCACAGTAAATTGTGAAAAAAAGAACTCAATGTGGTGAATGACACACCAGAAGTGCTCTCTCAGACAGCACACAATCCAAATTCAGTTCTCAGACACAGTTGTCAAAACGCCCATCAAATGGAGTATATCACATAAATACAGTCGGTTACTGTGTAAAGAGCTTAGAGAAAACTGGATATGTGTCTGTATATAATATTAGATCCTAGCATTCAGTCTTAAAGTTACAGCGGCCTAAAATATCTTGGCTGTGTCATTAATGTTAATCAAACAACCGTAAAAAAACACTAAAGCGAAAGCAGACTTCAGTCGCCCCAATGGAAACAATATTTACACTGTCTGAATCGTTCCCTGAATCGTGCTCTGAGACATTCACCTAATAAAAAATAGTAATTGTGACCGATTTCAGCCGCAGCTTCAGCGTCTATTTATAATGTAAGGGGCATCCATATTGGTGGAAGTGACTGTCATTTTTGAACACTTATATCTTCTAAATGCGAATTTTGTTATTGTTTTGGAGCACACTACACTCTTAAAAATAAAGGTTCTTTGGCAGGGTGTATGGTTCCATGAAGAACCTTTAATATCCAAAGAACCTTTCCATTGCACAAAGGTTTTTTTGTAGTGAAGTAAGGTTCTTTAGACTATAAAATGGTTAGAAAAAATGGTTCTTTAAAGAACCTTTCACAAAACGGTTCTTCAGAGAACCTGAAAATGGCTCTTCTATGGCATCGCCGTGAAAACTTTTTGTTTTTTCCTGGAACCTTTATTTTTAAAAGTATAGCTTATAAATAACCTTAAGGTTGACATACTAAAAGCCAAACAACTTCAATTTTGATTTCAAGGGGACTTTAAATGTTCTTCGTGGAACCATAAATGGCAATATGTTTTATTTTTAAGAGTGCACAAGAGATGTTTGTGCTGTTGTTTTTCCACCAAATGGCATGTTAACTTGAACCATTACCACCAAAAATTAAGTAATGAAATGACTATTTTCTTATGTTTAGTTAATTATAAGAAAGGTAACAACTATAATCTGCTATGAATCTCCTACTCCTTGAGGGCCACATTCCTACAGAGTTTAGCTCCACTTTACATGCCAAGTTTCTAGTGATCTTGAATACTTTGATTAGCTGGTTCAGCTGTGTTTGATTAGGGCTGTGGCAAGAGGACCCTGGCCCTCCAGGAGCAGGATTGTGCACCCTTGATCTTAAATATTGTACGTTTAATATTTTGTCCTCTATATTAAGACATGAAAATGTACGACATGGTAGGAATGATCGGATGGCCACTTCCTATTAACCCTGTGTGGGTCTCCCTTCTGACATTTCTCTTGTACAGCTTTGAATTTGCATTTGCTGTGTGTGCATGTTTAAACAATTAAATTATTATTTATACAATTATATACAAAATTGTATATATAATAACTTTCTAATAACAGCGCTGTTATAAAAGCCTGATATTAACAAATATTTTACTAAACTCCTCAGTATGTGTGAAACACCTGATGTGTATTATGTACATTGGGTTTTCAGTTGGGTGTCAAACTTAATTTGAGCTCAGGCAAAAGTAATGCATTACATCATTTAAAAGAACAATATTAACCCTTTTTTCCTTCAATTTAACTGTAATATTTAGCAATACAACAATGTAATAACAGGACATACTCAGCCTGCTGACATTTAAATTTGACACCTGCAAAGTAGATATTGATCTTGAATATGGATATCCTGAACAACAGTTTTCCCTCTTTTATCCCTCCTAGATGTGGTTGTAAACTGTGTGTTCTTCTATTGTGTTTGTATTTGCATTCTGTGAGGTGTGTGTAAGAGGTTAATGTTGTGTTTTTGTGGTGCTCTACAGACAGAGCATATTCCTCCATATGATGTGGTGCCATCTATGAGACCAGTGGTGCTAGTAGGACCCTCCCTCAAGGGCTACGAGGTCAGGTGCTGCAAAAAGCATTGTGACTTCATAGAGAAGATATTTAAGGGCTAATTCACCCAAAAATGATCAATGGTCTACTCTACCTTAATGTCACTAAAACCCTTTTTGATGTATTTTATGGTTTTAGCAGAATGTCCCTTTTCCATAAAATTGCAAGTACTGTAAAGTGTAAAAGTGTGACCCTGGACCACAAAACAAGTCATAAGTCGCATGGGTATATTTGTGGCAATAGCCAACAATACAATTTATGGGTCAAAATTATAGATTTTTTTTTTTTTATCCCAAAAATCAGGATATTAAGTAAAGACAATGTTCCATGAAGATATGTTGTACATTTCCTACCGTAAATATATCAGAAATGTATTATTAGTTGCAATATTCATTGCTAGGGAGTTCATTTGGACAACTTTAAAGGCAAATTTTTTTTTTTTTTTTTTTTTTTTTGCACCCTCAGATTCCAGATTTTCAAATAGTTGTATCTCTGCAAATATTTTCAAATATTGTCCTATCCTAACAAACAATGGAAAACTTATGTATTCAGGAAATCTAAATTTCCAAAAATGTACCCTTATGACTGATTTTTGTGGTCCAGGATCACAAATGACAAAACATTGCAAACATCTGTTGTTTTTAAGGGAAAGCAGTAAGCACTAAAAATAAATGCACTGTAAATGAGTAATTAGGAAATGACATGCCCATGGCCTTTTGTTTGTTCACACACACACAGCTCTTACTGGCCTACATCTGTTACACTCACCTCCCCTAAAGCCCCATTCACACTGCCAGCTACTTTTTCACTGTATGTCGCTCGTCTCTGTACTGTGAGACACTTGGCGTTCTCAGTGCTGTCGCTCTGATGCTATTGGTAGACTGCACGTCTGGCCATTTCTTTAGAAAATGCAATAACAAGTGATATATAAAACTAACATATTCTAATTTGACTAGAAATTAGGTTTAAAAGAATTAAAAGTAACATTCTGCTGTTGGAGAGTGTTGTGATATAAACCACAATTAAAGGTCCCCTTCTTCGTGATCCCATTGATCAAACTTTAGTTAGTGTGTAATGTTGCTGTTAGAGCATAAATAATACCTGTAAAATTATAAAGCTCAAAGTTCAATGCCAAGCGAGATATTTTATTTAACAGAAGTTGCCTTTCAAAGCCTACAGCGAACGGCCGGCTTGGACTACATCCTGGTACAGCCTTCTTTAAAGGTCCCGTTCTTCGTGTTTTTTTTGAAGCTTTGATTGTGTTTACAGTGTGCAATATAACATGTGTTCATGTTTCGCGTGTAAAAAAACACAGTATTTTTCACACAATTTACTTATCTGTACACCGCTGTTTTCCCTCTCCTAAAAACGGCTGATGACTTCCTTGTTCTATGAAGTCCCTCCTTCAGAAATACGTAACGAGTTCTGATTGTGCCAGCGGTTCCCTTGTTGTGATTTGACCGCAGCTTAGCGAACGTGGCACGGTTTCTGTGTTGTGATTTGACAGCAGCTTACAGCGTAACTTGCATGGAATGGTCACGCCTCTTAACGGGAGATGTATGCGCTTCATGATCTCTACAGTGTCCCTGGGAAAGCCAAACAAAGGTGATTTGACTCCGGGATGAAAATAACAGCGTCTCGACGACATGGCGACAAACACACTCAAACGCAACACTTCCTTTTCTCCACGCGACCGTCCTCTTCTCCACGTGGGACAGCAACAAGACCACGCCCCCTTTTTTGCGTATTCTTGTGGGCGGAGGTTAGTCTGTTCTACTGTTCTACTGACTGACGTAATTAATGAAGGAAGTACCAGGATGTAGTCCAAACCGGCCGTTCGCTGTAGGCTTTGAAAGGGAACTTCTGTTAAATAAAATATCTCGCTTGGCATTGAACTTTGAGCTTTATAATTTTACAGGTATTATTTATGCTCTAACAGCAACATTACACACTAACTAAAGTTTGAACAGTGGGATCACGAAGAACGGGACCTTTAATTACGTCAGAAAAACAGTAGAACATACTAACCTCCACCCACAAGAATACGTGAAAAAGGGGGCGTGGTCTTGTTGCTCTCCCACGTAGAGAAGAGGAAGTGTTGCGTTTGAGACGCTGTTATTTTCATCCCGGAGTCAAAACACCTTTGTTTGGCTTTCCCAGGGGCGCTGTAGAGATCATTGAGCGCATACATCTCCCCATTAAGAGGCGTGACCTTTCCGTACAACTTGCGCTAAGCTGCTGTCGAATCACAACACAGGAACCGCGCCACATGCGCTAAGCTGCTGTCAAATCACAACACAGGAACCGTGCCACGTGCTCTAAGCTGCGGTCAAATCACAACACAGGAACCGCTGGCACAATCAGAACTCGTTACGTATTTCTGAAGGAGGGACTTCATAGAACAAGAAACTCATCAGCCCATTTTTAGGACAGTGAAAACAGCGGTATACAGATAAGTAAATTGTGTTTTTTTTTACACGCGAAACATGAACACATGTTATATTGCACACTGTAAACACAATCAAAGCTTCAAAAAAACACGAAGAACGGGACCTTTAAACTCACTCATACTGTTCTACATGAGTAAAACATTTGAATTTGCTAAATAATAAATTTTCTTGTTCCTAATAATTAACATAACGCAGGGGAAACTGTAATATGAACTGCAGCAGTGCTAAACTGTTCACTGCATCATATAATATAACAAACTATCAATGTATGAATCAAAAGCTCAATTCGGACGGTAATTGTTTCTCACGTTGACGTCTGTAAAAATTAATTTGTATGCCACCTCAGTGATAAGACTCATGCATTCAGATGTTGATTTATTCACGGTGGAGGAGTAAGTTTCGTGATCCTGGGAACGCACTGCTCACGTGGTCAATAATATGATTGACTGCTGTAAATAAAATGTCATCTGCTTGGTATAATAAGAATAAATGCATATTTAATTTAATAGGAAAATAATATCTTAATTATCATTTAATTATTTAAATCTGTTTAAAAATAGGAAGATATATAGACACGCATCATGTTCATGTTATTGACCACGTGAACAGTGCGTTCCCAAGTGCGCAGGATCACAAAACTCGCTCCTCCACCGTGAATAAATCCGAATGCATGAGTTCTACCACTGAGGTGGCATGCACATTTATTTTTACGGACGTCCACGTGAGAAACAATTACCGTCCGAAGAGGGCTAAACTCACTAAGACTGCCGATAGTTTCTTTTCCACGCATCATTTTATCATATCCATGTATGTGGTTACAGTCAAATCATATAAAACTGTGAAATTGTCCTGAACTGTCCTGTCTTGCCTGCACTCGTGTGCGGTGATGTGAGCTCCACAGACAGTCAACTACTATTGGTTGTCGCGTGAAATTTGCGTCTAATTTGCATAAAGTTTACATTTCTGAACTTTTGTTGCGTATCTCACGTCGTTTGACACGCATACATTCTATCGCCAACAGTCACTGTCGTATCGCCGGAAGTTGAAATGAATGGGATCATGGCGTTTTGTCGCTGCGTGTCGCTGGCGGTGTGAAAAAAAACTTACTCCCTGACCTCAAGAGGCGTGTTCTTGTTAACGCGCCTGCCGATTTGAATCCCATTTGGAGCAGGTCAAGTAGGACCGGTTACATTTGGTGCCGTGACCAGGATGGGAGTGAGGTATAGGGGGGTGAGTGGAACAGACGTAGAACAGTAAGAGCTGTGCATGTAAACCTCACTCCCCTGATCTCAAGAGGCGCACTAGCGACTGGCGCTAGCGACTACTGTCTTGAGCGTTCTTGTTAGCACACCCGCCTCCCATGCTGGAGACCTCCGTTCGAACACTGCTCGGAGCGGGTCGAGTAGGACCTGTGAATTGTATAAAGAAAAATGGGTAACATTTTACTATAAGGTCACCCTTTTAGCTAATTTTAATAATTTAGCTTGAGCTTTTAGCATTAGCTTTTAACATTACTGTATTTTTTTATTTATATATATATATATATATATATATATATATATATATATATATATATATATATATATAGAATAGGGGAAATGGTGTTCAAATTTACAAATACAAACCAAAACATTAAAGGGGTCATGACATTAATTGGTTTCGTTATATGTTCCTTGCATAAAACAAAAACAAAACAAAAAACATGGACTCCTTTAAGAAATAAATTTAACTTTTGTGTTAAGGCCGCTACATACTTCGCAAGAACAGAGAAAAAAAGCTCTCGCTCCCAGGGCTGCGAGAACAAAATGACGTAATTTTGTTCTCGGAGCCCTGGTTTGGGAGTTCTCGCAGCTTGTTCTCGTCACATCGTCTGAGCAGAACTTTTTTCTTGTGGGTGTCCGAGAACTATTGTGTGATTGGTCCGAATTTTAAAGTGGGCGAGGTTAATGTCGAGAAACTGAGACGTTCGGCACCTGCTTTTCTCGTGAAGTATGGAATGTCCTGACCAGAATGAACTTTGTTCTAGCCACCTCGAGAAAACAAACAAATTTCTTTGTTCTTGCAGAGTATGTACCAAGCTTTATACTTCAAGTCTTCTAAAGTCAGACGTTTCTATGAGGAACAGACAGAAATTTAAGCTGAAAATCTTGCCATATGCACTAGCTCTCCTGATGTGATCAGCATACAGTTTGAAAAGAGTGGGCAGTTTGCTTATCTAATGTGTAAATATCTAATGACAAATATCAACTGTACAGTGACACAACCTTGAGTTGGTAATGAGTTATTTTTTGGGGTGAACTATTTCTTGAAATGTCATAAATCTCCATGCCTGATTACGCTCCTCTTTTTAGTCATGCACAGTATTTGAGTGATTTTAATGTTTTTACTTTTCACTTTATATTTACATTTAATTGTAACGCATTTAGATTTATGCTGGCCATATGAATTTTCTGGAAATAAAAGGCTGGAACATAAAGCAAAAAAACTGACATGTTACTTTTTTGCGTGCAAACAGGTTACAGATATGATGCAGAAAGCGCTGTTTGACTTTCTGAAGCACCGCTTTGAGGGAAGGTAAGTCTTTAAGCTGTTTCTCTTCCTCCTTCACCCTCCTTTGGGATCGTTTATATATTTGTGTGTGTATGTCACGTGAGTGTTCAGTGTTTCTTAAAATAGTCACATCTCATTGCCTTAATTGGCCATGCTGGTCCATAAGCACACAACTGGGTCACATGCTTGTACCTTCCCTTGACTGCAGTTTTCCCGACATGACTGCTCTGTATTTCCAGTATGACGTTTAAAACAAATCTGTTGGTGAATGTTTTGGTGAATCTCATTCAGTTCATTTTGAAATCTGTTGGATAGAGAGAAACAGAAACATGTGTGCAATGACGAATTCCACTGTAGTTAAAATAGAATACTAATCTTGTACTTGTCTAAGAAACCCTACTAAGAAATACTGCTATTCCATAGCCAAATACACAGAAGCTGCACACACAGTTCTAGATCTTTTACGTCTACAAATGATGTCCAGGACATTGGTAATTGCTGCTCATGGTGTCTCTTTCACTGTCCTGGTTTTCTCTAATTCAGGATATCAATCACAAGGGTGGCTGCTGATATTTCTCTGGCCAAGCGCTCTGTGCTGAACAACCCCAGTAAACACGCCATCATTGAGCGCTCAAATATACGCTCCAATTTAGGTCAGTGAAAGTGTTTGTATTTCTATTTTATTTGGTATCATGGTTTGGTGTGGCTGACCAAGAAATGTTATATTTTGTGAAATGTTTAATATATTTTTATATTGTAGTAATTTCACAACAGGAAATTGATGTAAACATGTGAGCATGTGAACATAAAAGCAGTTTAGCTTATATTTAAAATATTTCTCAACTGTACGACAGATCTTAACTTGAGTGTGAAAAAATCAGACACAAATATTATACAGCTCTATTGCTCCACCCCCTGTCTGCTTTTGGCATGGAAGGATGGGAATTTTCAGTTTTCAGGTGACAGCATCAGTCACATGTTCAAATAATAGGGGTCAAACATGATATCAGTTAAAGGGTTACTTCAGCGATTAGCATTAAGCTTTGTATCAATAGAAACCCGGTAGGATATTCGAATGATCATGCACCCCCCCCCGTTTGCAAAATGGCCTGAATCCACTTGAATGAGTTTGGACTGCTCTCTCACATCAAGTGATTTCTCAGTCAGTAAAATAAACAGACAGTATTGTCAGTATTGTACAGCACTGTTTAAAAACATTTAAAACGTCTAGAGATGGAGCACTGCTGCTCCGACAGGTGAGTAATAGTTAGGCTACGCTTATTTAACTTTAATAGTGTTAAATAAAAAACCTTTTGTGCGTACCATCAGATGAAATGCAGGTGCATGTCCGTGCTTTCTCCGTCCATTCAACAAATGTACATCCTTGAATGAACGCGCATTTCTAGCGTATTTACTTGAACTTCTTAGGCAATATCTATGGTTTTTCCCATTTCAGAGGCGGCCAAAATCTGAAATTTGAATGGACTGGGAATAAAGCTCTATGTATGAACGTGATGCGCGATGCCGCGCTGAATGAAATGTTTTCACGCATGAATCATTGTCACACGCACAGAGAAATAGGCTATTGCAAGTTAGCCTACTGCATAATACATTTTTAACAAGCACAATAATAAAGCATCACGATACACACCTTTAGCTATGTTTTTTTATAACTATTATAGTATTTTGAAGGACAAAAACATGAATTTCAACTATTGACTTTACATCATCAAGTCATCACTTTACTTTTAGGCGAGGCCCTGTGCGGTCGCACACTTGGCACAACGGTACTGGCTGCGACACTCATTTTGCTTGTGCTGTATTGAGCAGACACTTTCAGTTTTTACTAACTGAACTAAATTATTTTATTACTATAAAATTCAAAACGACGGTGGGGTGGGGCCGCTGTGGGCAAGAGATGTAACCGTTGGCGTGGCTTGGGAGTGGCCTCTTAGGGCAGTGAAGCAAGTGCATTCTGGGAGTTGTTGTCTTTCATCCATATGAGACAAAAATACATTTTCTGGCTTTTCTCAGTCTAGAAGGCACCAACTTCTAAAATCATTTCACTTTTTTACTAGATAATTGACCCAAATTTAAATACACATTCATCTTTCCAGCACTGAAGTACCCCTTTAAGTAGGTTATCAAACCATAATGTTGTAGTTAGTAGGGGGGAGACTAAACAATAAAAATAAGGCAAAATATAAGAGAAATGCAGAAACACCTGTTTGCCATATTTTCCAAAAGTATGCGTGACCATACGGTTGATATGTCTGTAAAGGGTTAAAGTAGCCAGATAGTAGGACAGACTGAAGTGTGACAATACGGCCTTCTGAGAGTGATTTATGAGGATGTCCATGAGGATATTAAATTTTTTTCATCAAGCAGACATAGTTAAAAAAAAAAATTGAAATTCTATTTCAATAATGTTACTCACACATACACCGATCAGGCATAACATTATGACCGGTGAAATGAATAACACTGATTATCTCTTCATCATTAGAAGCAGGAATAATTGGCATATGTAAAGCAAAGGTAAGGATTTGAGCGAGTTTGACAGGGCCAAGTTATGATGGCTAGACGACTGCGTCAGAGCATCTCCAAAACTGCAGCTCTTGTGTGGTGTTCCCGGTCTGCAGTGGTCAGTATCTATCAAAAGTGGTCCAAGGAAGGAACGGTGGTGAACCGGCGACAGGGTCATTGATGTACGTGGGGAGCGAAGGCTGGCCCGTGTGGTCCGATCAAACAGACGAGCTACTGTAGCGCAAATTGCTCATGTTAATGCTGGTTCTGATAGAAAGGTGTCAGAATACACAGTGCATCGCAGTTTGTTGTGTATGGGGCTGCATGGCCACAGACTAGTCAGGGAGCGATGGCGACGAGCTACTGTAGTTTATGCTGGTTCTGATAGAAAGGTGTCAGAATCAGTCAATAGAATGAACTTGATGTAGTAGAATTAATATTACAATCCATTCGTCCAGCGAACACTCTGTATTAATCGTCTATCAACTCTCAGAAAGGATATTTTTCGTGGCCACAGAAAAATAACTCTTTCATACTAAGTACAGTGCTACTAAATCACGTTGTTAAAGGGACTTTGATTTGCAAGCAGTGACAGAATTTAATACTCACATGAATGTGCACAAACTAAATCATAAATGCATAACTAGTCTAAACAAACACGTATACACAATCACTCATGGAAAGTGGAAAATGGAAAGTGAATGAATTAAACTAAAACAGAAACAGGGGAATGAAGCTATGGAAATGAACAGAACCTGAACAGAACCATCGGCACCTTGGCAACAAGGGGTTATACAAGCTTATACTAAACCTCTGTTTAGTTACATGTAAGATACTTGCACAATGCCTTAGCCGTTGAACGAGCGTTCTGCTGCAGTCTCAGAAGAAAGGCTTGACGGTTCAGTAGTTTGATGGTGGTGAAGCTGGAACGGGTTCTTCCAGGTTGAAGAATGACAGCGGTGTTAGTCTGACTCGGTTACATTTACATTTTACATTTTACATTACATTTAGTCATTTAGCAGACGCTTTTATCCAAAGCGACTTACAAATGAGAGCAATAAAAGCAGCTAGAACAGTCAAGGGCAACAGTATGTAACAGTACGTAAGTGCTGTAACAAGTCTCAGTTAATCTAGCACAGAACACACAGGACAGAAGGTGTTTTTTTTTTGTTGTTTTTTTGTTTTAGACAGACAGACAGACAGACAGAAAATGAATAGAATGTTAAGTGCTATTCTGGATTGATCAGGTGCTGCTGGAAGAGATGTGTCTTTAGCCGTTTTTTGAAAATAGCTACAGACTCGGCTGCTCGAATTGAGATAGGCAGGTCATTACACAGGGTGGGTGCGGTCCAGGAAAAGGTCCGTGAGAGTGATTTCATGCCTCTTTGGGATGGCACCACAAGGCGTCGTTCACTGGCAGAACGTAAGCTCCTGGAGGGTGTGTAAGTCTGCACAAGCGAGTTTAGGTATCTTGGTGCAGAGCCAGTGGTTGCTTTGAAGGCGAGCACCAGTGTCTTGAATTTGATGCGGTTATGGTCTGGAAAGTTCAACACATTATTCTTTCTGAATTGTAATAATAGCTTCCAGTGATTTGGGCTCTGTATTGTCTGTCATGCTCTATTATGACCTTTATTCTTTCATTCTTGTGTGTGTGTGTGTGTGTGTGTGTGTGTGTGTGTGTGTGTGTGTGTGTGTGTGTGTGTGTGTGTGTGTGTGTGTGTGTGTGTGTGTGTGTGTGTGTGTGTGTGTGTGTGTGTGTGTGTGTGTGTGTGTGTGTGTGTGTGTGTGTGTGTGTGTGTGTGTGTGTGTGTGTGTGTGTGTGTGTGTGTGTAGCGGAGGTACAGAGTGAGATCGAGAGGATATTTGAGCTGGCTCGGACATTGCAGCTGGTGGTTCTTGACGCGGACACAATAAACCACCCAACCCAACTGGGAAAAACTTCTCTTGCTCCTATTATTGTCTACATCAAGATCACATCTCCAAAGGTACACACACAGATAAGTCTCAATCATGTATATTAGTGTGAAAACCCTGTTCTCTCACTGACTATCCCTTGTGAAAAAGAAACACACTTTTAAAATGAGTAGGCCTACTTATTACAGAAATCCTTAAAAGAATATACTGTGCAAACTGATTGTAATTTTTCTGACACTTAACTGCATGTTAATTGCAATTCAATGAAACTATTTTGTTTAAATTTATATGAAATGCAATTAGCTGCTTTTAAGTGCTTTTTTTACCCACTTAAAGGGATAGTCCCAAAAATGAAAAGCCCATGATTTACTCACCCTCAAGTCATCCTAGGTGTATATGACGTTCTTCTTTCAGACGAATAAAATCGGAGTTATATTTAAAATGTCCTGGCTGGTGCTGGGCGGTATACCAGTTCATACCGAATACCAGTATTTATTTTTGTTGTGATATGAATTTTGATGATACCGCAATACCGGTATATGTCGCTTAAACAACGTTCGGAAAGCGGCGCAGCGAGTCGCTGTTTGAGGGGGGTCCCGTTTCACTGTTGCACTGTAGTGCGAGCACAGCTGTTATCGCATCAAAGCCTATGGTAAGTCCGAAATCGCCCCCTATACCCTCATTCACTATTCCCTACATTATCCACTTATATTGCGATGCAATGTGAGATTGAATGAGTGCACTCAATAACTACACACTACAAATGGTTGTTCACTCAAATAATGCCCTATTTGAGGTTATAGGGGGCGATTTCGGATTCAGCCCTTGATTACAGCGGAGAATTCAAACTACATGCGGCATGCGAGAGAAAGTGGTTTCTGCGCGAAGTGCTGTGATGAAATTAACAACACTCACCACATGGATCATATAGCACAGATATAGACCAAAGCGATATTTATGGACATATTTCATATACTCTAGTGCTCTAAACATGAACCAGCAGCGTGTATGCGCACATATTTCATCACGTCTTCTTCAAATGAAATGTATGCACTGATACTACAGGCGTACGTCTGATCAAGACCGCAATGACACGATGGGTCTTTCTGCTACACAGAAGACGATGTAAGTTAATAAATAGACTGACAATTCAAAGAAGAATGGGCAAAAAAGTAACTGTTTTATTCTTTCTGTGTTAAACTGACGTGTGTTGTTCAGAGACTGTAGTGCTCTTAAATGTATTGAAAATATCCTTAGACGTTTTAAATGTTCTTCCGCGTTTCTCTCTCGTTTTGGCAGTTTGTTGTTATATAGGGTTAGATTTTTTAAATGATTAAGGTGCCCTCAACTCAGTTTTTTCCTCTCTCCATGGTCATATTTTAATATTGTGTCTGTAATGAGCGTGTTGCAGGTCTGTGTTTTATTGTTTGTTGTCTCCCCACAGCATCATTTTGTGGGGCTTTGCAAACCTGTATTAACTCGTGTGGAATTTTTCTACAATATTCACTCATCATGACAGTAAAATAGGGCATTCTAGTCAAATCTACTGCATTATTTCCTCTCTCAATTAGTAGAAAATGTGGTTAACACCCAGTCATGCATAGGGGGAAAAAATACAGCCATATACCTCAAAACCGATATAATTTTGAATACCAAAAATACCATAATATAAATTTTTAGTCATACCGTCCAGCACTAGTCCTGGCTCTTCCAAGCTTTATAATTGCAATGACTTGTTGGGTCATTGTTGAAGTCCATAAAAGTCAAGTCAACTTTATTTATATAGCGCTTTTAACAATGCAGATTGGTTTGAAGCAGCTTCACAGTGTTAAACAGGAAAATAATGCAACAGAATTTTATTCTGCCGTATAGCCATTCCGGAGAAAACGGTGATGTCATCAGTTCATTTCAATTATCATACAGTTACAATGTGGGCTTTAGATCAGTAATTTAGTTTATATGGTTAATTTAGTTTAATAATTAGATTTATTTGGATATTTAGTTGAAAAATTGTGTCCCCAACTGAGCAAGCCAAGCCAGAGGCAACAGTGGCAAGGAAACCAAAACCCCATCAGGTGACCTAATGGAGAAAAATAAACCATGGGAGAAACCAGGCTCAGTCGGGGTGCCAGTTCTCCTCTGGCCAATTAAAAAACAGTGTATGATTATTATTCTGGAAACTTTACAGGTCAGAGGTCATAATAAATCGGAATATTCGAAAGATCGGAGGCAGCAAGCCGGAGACGGGTTTATTGAGGAGGATGTGTCGATTAAATAATTATTAAATAGGAATAATTGAAATATCGGAGTCAGCACTCCGGAGACGGGTTTATTGAGGATGCCGTATTGATTAAACAATTATTAAATTGCATTATTCGAAAGATCGGAGTCATCATGCCGGAGACGGGTTTATTGAGGATGCCGTATTGATGAAACAATGATAAATGTAAATAATGTAAATTGATAAAAGTGCATATATCCATCATATAACTGCTCCACACGGCTCCGGGGGGTTAATAAAGGCCTTCTGTAGCGAAGTGATGCGTTTGTGTAAGAAAAATATCCATATTTAAAACTTTATAAACTAAAATAACTAGCTTCCAGCGGTCAGCGGTACGCAAGTCAACTTGCTCTAAAAGAGTAACCCCTGACGCAATGTATAGGAGCAGCGCCAGCTTTTCTCTTTAAAAATTCTCATTTTAGACTTCTAATTCATGACCGGTGTTTTGTTTTGCTCTATCCTCTGCGCTTCTGCGTTCGTCAATACGCATGCGTCAAGGGTTCAATGGTCAAAGGTCGACTTGCATACCGTTGACCACCAGAAGCTAGTTATTTTAGTCTATAAAGTTTTAAATATGACAAAAATGACCTAACAAGCCACTGCCATTATAAAGCTTTGAAGAGCCAGGACATTTTTAATATCAATCTGATTGTGTTCGTCTGAAAGAAGAATGTCATATACCTAGGATGACTTGAGGGTGAGTAAATCATGTGCTGATTTTCATTTTTGGGTGAACTAATCCTTCAAGTATGACTTGCATCTTTATCAATCAAAACATTAACCTAATGCTAACCCCCTTGAGACGACATCTGTTCTCTTCATGATGACGTGTGTCTCGGCGGAGGGTGGGACTGCATCCTCCACCACTGACTGCAAACTGGCATTCTGCCTCCATTTAGTGAACTTCCCACCCAACTTCCTATGACCCAATCATTCCAGAGGACAAAATCAAGTTCAGCCCCACATTTTCCTCATTCCAAAAGCCATTTGACTCAGATATACGTCACAATAGGGAAGAAAAGACACAAGATCACAACTTCCGTTTCATGCCAACTTTAAGAAACAGTCATGAAAGTACACTCTCTTTGTGTGCACTTAAGTGCTATTTTATTTGATTAATATTACGTTCTCTGCCAGTACAGTTTTTTGGGGGGAAAAAGTACATTTAATACAATTAAGCACACTTCTTTTTTACAAGGGACCCTGATTGTCTTTCACATTGTCTTTCTGTCTTTCAACAATGATATATTGCTGCAATATTGTTTCTGATGTGTCTATCTTTCAGGTTTTGCAAAGGTTAATAAAATCTAGAGGGAAGTCTCAGGCAAAACATCTCAATGTACAGATGGTGGCAGCAGACAAATTGGCCCAGTGCCCTTCAGTGAGTGTAAACGCACGCACGCACGCACGCACGCACGCACACACACACACACACGTCTGGTTTACTATCTTTGTGGGGACTCCATAGATGTAATGGTTTTTATACTGTACAAACTGTAGTCTATATTCTATCCCTTTACACTAACCCTACCCCTAAACCTACCCATCAGACAAAACTTTCTGCATTTTTACATTTTCAATTTCATTGAACATTGGTCTGGGGAGTCTGCTCTGTATTTTCTACTGCACAAGAGGCGTGATCAATGGCCATAGTTCAAATGACTCTGTACGCAATTGGATAGTCCTTCATCCAATCAGACCAACGATCCTTTGCAGAGCGACGCGAAAACTCCAGGCAGGAAACGTGTCAACAAACATGTTGGTTTGTAGCATTGATCAGCGATTTGCAGAAGCAGCAATGGCATAGAGTGATTTTTGCAGGTTGCGCAAAATAAAACAAGAAAGTGAGTGGTATTTACACCCACTCAAGCAATTTGTTTGCTAAACTAAAACTAAAGCTGTTTGCCATCGCTTCTCTATCGTCATCAAGTCAAGTCAACTTTATTTATATAGCGCTTTAAACAATGCAGATTGTTTCAAAGCAGCTTTACAGTGTTAAACAGGAAAATAACGCAGCATTATTTTATTCAGCCGTATAGCCATTCTGGAGAAAATGGTGATGTCATCAGTTCATTTCAATTATCATTCAGTGGCAGTGTGGGCTTTAGATCAGTAATTAGATCAGTAATTTAGTTTATATGGTTAATTTAGTTTAATAATTAGATTTATTTGGATATTTAGTTGAAAAATTTAGTGTTAAAATCATCGTGTTAAACCCGCCAATAGCGCGCCAGGTGGATAAGCCAGTTTGTGATTGGTCCCCGCAGATTTGTAATGGAAGCAGGATAGAAAAATGTACAGGTTTCCAGCCTGAGCTGCTGGGCGAAATCAAATCGCCGGCAGATCGGGCTGGGTTTACCCAGTCTAGCTTGTTTCCTCATGGGGACCTCAATTTAGGTCCCTACAGGGACACGAGTCCCCATGAGTCAGTGTGCATTCAGGTTGAAGTCTCCGCTGGGATAGAAAAATATGAACACAGGCAAACACTTATTTTTAAGTAATGCTAATTATAACAACAAATGAACTCAAACTCTAATTATACTCCCAAAAGTTCACAAACATTAACTGTATAAACAAAGAAATTGTTGTATAACCCAAATTGTGAGTTCTTTTGCTAAACTTTCTATATTAAAAAAAAGTTTGCTTTATCCCAAAGTGATTCCCTACATTTTATATAAGCAAAATAATTTGACTTGGTGTATTTTGTATAACTAACCAAACAAGTGTGTGTGTATAAAGCAGACATTTTTATAAATAATTACTTAAGATACAACTCGCACTCTCCACTCTCAAACAATTCATTTTCCTGTTCATGTTTGTTCTCTGTCCAGGAGCTGTTTGACATAATTCTTGATGAGAATCAGTTGGAGGACGCCTGTGAGCACATGGCTGATTACCTGGAGGCCTACTGGAAGTCCACTCATCCTCCCAGTATCCCTCAGACAAACCCTCTGCTACAAAAGCTTACCTCAGTGGCTGCAGCTGCAGTTGCCCGCAAGGAAACGCTGTCTAATCCTCAATTAAAGGTGCTTATGAAATTTCAGTACATTTTAATAATTTTTTGTCATGCTTAAAAGTAGTACACTTATTTTAAGGTGTTGACTAACAAACTAAAGCACATTTAGAGTACTTGATTATAATTTTAATTGTATGTAGTGTGTTGGTCGATATTACATTTTAAAGTTCATATATTTTCAATGTATTAAATTGCAACTTCATAATTACAAATATATTTAAAGTTTGAATAGAACATGACATTAAAGTATATTTTAGTTAACCATAAATGCATGTCGGTACATTCGGCAGTACACTTTAACTATATTTCAAACACAATGAAGTTGTTATGGAATTATAATATAGCATTTTTAAAAATATATTTTATATATTTTAATATATTTATTTTGTCAAGATTTGTTCCTACACATCTCTAATCATATCTATCTTATTTCACATTACAATGTTTTATTAACTATGTTCTGCAGATGTAAAAAGTAAAACTGCATTCTGTATAAATTGAATTTTTAATAAAATTTGCAGTAATTAATCCCATTTAAAAAAATATATAATTTAAAAAATATCATGTATTCTTAATCCTAAACAGATGGCGATAACTACACATGCTTCTGAATATTGCTTGAGCTAAAAAGTGTAGACTGCTTAAAGGTACAGTACACTATGGCCCTGTTTACACTAGTTTACACTTTCGTTTAAAAACGCATAACTTTTGCTACGGTTACATCTGTCGTCTACGCTACTCCGGCATTTTCACACCTCGAAAGCGAAGAGTTTCGAAAACGCTGCAGACCCCGTTTTAGTTTGAAATTTTAGTTTGCGTTTCAGTGTAAACGGACCAAAACTGAGACTTTTGACATTGACGGAATGGCTGCCCACATTACGCTACATGACAATAACAGACCAGGACTGCTTTTCCCCAAAAGCACTGCTTGCCTAAGTTAATTGTAGAGATCATTGGTGGCTATTGTATTACAATTAGTGGTTTGGCATAGATTCATTTTTTTAATCTAGATTAATCTCACTGTAATCTTGGAATTAATCTAAATTAATCTAGATTAAAATGGCTCATTTGAATTCTGCCGAAGGCATTCAGAATATTTGTGCTCGTAAGTGATCATTTGTCTTTTTGTAGTTTGAATAATAAATAACTTATGTCCATTTAAGACCTGACGCACGCATGGATCCCAAACTGTTCCTGTGAGTTGGTTACGACTGTGTTTACGTTAAAACTCACCAAGATGGGCATTGAGACATTTTTGAGTGTATTTGACCATTAATAAGCTGGAAAAAGGAGCTCATTTTTGCACTTGTATGTCAGAGGCGGCTTTATTACGGTATGTGTGTGTGCGCTTCAGATGCGAGTGCGAAATCTGTGGGAATTAGTAGAATTAACGTTATGTGCAACCCCGCGCGAAATTCAGACCAGTCACACCAATACTAACACGCAGTCATGAGGAAAAATCCAGCAGAACACCCTTTCGCCATGTTCAGAGGGTTAACCGGACTGAATGAGAGGAGGCGGGTGCGTGTCAACTCGCTGTCGGTCGGAGAGCGCAGGTGATATCGATACTGTAGAAAATGAGTATCGTATCGTTTCAGATATTTCAGTATCGATACATATCGAAATATGGATATTTTTGACAACACGAAGACTCATTCTCTCGCCCCTACAGAGCAATTCGGCTAGGTATACATCCGCGCTAAAATATCAAGGTGAAAGTCATCATAGCTTGCGTAGTATAGACCCAGCTCCCAACCCAACTTTGAGAATAGATTAACGGCGATATTTTTTTTATCGCCCGATAAGAGTCTCACGTTAACGCAGAACGTTAACGCCGATAACGGCCCACCACTAATTACAATGCTTTTGGGAAACGCAGCCCAGATTCGTCTCTCTCAACGGCTGTAACAGACCGCGTAAACAATAACACTGAGACGGAACTGCATGCTTTGCTGATTTTGTGGTTCTTTTTAGCCGCCGTTGTGCAGTTAAACGCTGTATTGTATAATACTGCGGCTGTTTACATGCGCAAGAGGCAACTGTTTACACTTGTACGTGCATGAACGGGCACGTGACATGCGTTTTCGGCCGAGCATTTTAGACATAGATCGTTTCTGAAACGCTATGGAAACGCCAGTGTAGACGAGGACCGTTTTAAAAAACGTTTCTAAAACAAAAACGCACTTGTGTAAACAGGGCCTCCGTAACTTGATAATGTATTCACTAATTTAAATATTAATTTTGAACAAAAACAATCCTTCCAAAAGGCGTTTTTATCTTAGACAAGCTTGTTAAAAGTGTTTATATTTAGACCGGATGGGATGGTTTTCACAGGAAATTATGTATATGCGTCATTCGCTTATGTTTGTCTCGTCATATCCGTGAATAGAGAAAAGTTGCTTTGGCTACTTTGACGCGTGTATGGTGTGGGAGTGGCATAGGTTAGTTGTCACAACGAGCGAGATTGGTTGGAGCAATCCCCCGTTTTTAAAGAAACTGCGAACATAGAAAAGTCTGCTGTCAAAAATAGAACATGACAGAGCTCGTAATAAAACAAGAATCAACATTGGCGTGGCTTGGCTTTTCAGAGAGCGCGAAGTTTGAGAACTGAAGGATTTGAAATGTTGCAAAAGCGACGCAGAGATGACGTTTTTTTACTCAATAGGTGAGTAAGGTATTTTACTGAACAGATAAGTTGTCTTAGCTCTCTAACAGAGTTCATTGTAAAGCATTACGAATGGTCATTTCATTATGGGTTGTTGTAGAATTTATTTTCAAAGAAGAACCGTGTCTATTAATGGGTATAGCTGCAGTAACATCTTCAGCTAGCCAGCTTGAGATCCTTTCCATCTTAACCGGTTCTATATTTTAAGCCTAGTAGTGAATGTTTTATGAGCAGTAGCACAATCTCTCTTTCTTGTATTAGTTATAAGAAAGAACCGTATTCATCCGCACAGCCCGCATGATCTTCTGCTAAATGCGTACAGTTTTGTTTTTTTCATGGCTCGAGGGCCAAGTGTTACATAGTGTACTTTTTAAATCAAGCAATTTTTAGAAACAGTAGCAACAAATGAAAAACTGGAATAAAAGTTTTACGCAATTTAAAAATAATATTGTTTTATATATAAATGGGCCATTTATTAACTAAAGGTGCATCATCCGAGTTTCCAGTGTTGACAGAGCTGTTAAATTGACTGTTTAAACTTTTAACAAGACTCTTACTTTAACTCAAAACTGCAATCACAATTACAAGCCATGCTTCGATTATAACACTACATGTTGTAATATTCATGTTTTTGCAAATCGTTCTGTTGACAAACACTGCTGCTGCTCAGACTGAGGAGGTTACTCCTATTAAAGACTAGTAGCCTCAGTCACGGTGAGTGTGTGCGTGTGTGTGTGTGTGTGCAACACTGTCAATAATTTAAACACTGACGCTTGGTCAAGTTCAGAATGGTGACCGCGCATGTGCTTTCATTATATGTAAACGATCAGAATCAACCTCCATTTTTTCACAGAAGACATACTACTTTTGAAATTGCATAATGATAAGTAAATGAGGTCAGTTTTGGTTGAGCTATTCCTTTGATAATCTTATTGTTGACTTTTTAATATGGAGTTATTACATTGGCATTCTAGGGAGAGTGATTTAATGTGGTTTGTAGTGATTTGCTGTGACTTTAAAGATTTGCGTGTGTGTGTGTGGTATTAAAAACATTGTATTGAGATATTTTCTATGATTTTCTTACTGCAAAATAACTATAATTTTGGTAACACTTTACAATAAGGTTCCATTTGTTAACATTGGTTATCTACATTAGTTGATACTACTAACTAACAATTATTAATACTTCTAGGCCCTGTTTCACAGACGGGGCTTAAACTAAGCCAGAATTAGGCCTTAGTTCAAATAGGAAGGGTTACTTCAGCGATTAGCATTAAAGGTCCCGTTCTTCGTGTTTTTTTGAAGCTTTGATTGTGTTTACAGTGTGCAATATAACGTGTTCATGTTTCGCTTGTAAAAAAAAACAGTATTTTTAACACAATTTATTTATCTGTATACCGCTGTTTTCACTGTCCTAAAAACGGCTGATGACTTCCTTTATTCTATGAAGTCCCTCCTTCAGAAATACGTAACGAGTTCTGATTGTGCCAGCGGTTCCCGTGTTGTGATTTGACTGCAGCTTGGCGAACGTGGAAAGGTCACGCCTCTTAACGGGAGATATATGCGCTTAATGATCTCTACAGCGTCCCTGGGAAAGCCAAACAAAGGTGATTTGACTCCGGGATGAAAACAACAGCGTCTCGATGACATGGCGACAAACACACTCAAACACAACAATTCCTTTTCTCCACGAGACACGTCCTCTTCTCCACGTGGGACAGCAACAAGACCACGCCCCCTTTTTCGCGTATTCTTGTGGGCGGAGGTTAGTCTGTTCTACTGTTCTACTGACGTCATTTATGAAGGAAGTACCAGGATGTAGTCCAAGCCAGCCGTTCGCTGTAGGCTTTGAAAGGGAACTTCTGTTAAATAAAATATCTCGCTTGGCATTGAACTTTGAGCTTTATAATTTTACAGGTATTATTTATGCTCTAACAGCAACATTACACACTAACTAAAGTTTGAACAGTGGGATCACGAAGAATGGGACCTTTAAGCTTTGTATCAATAGAAACCCGGTAGTATATTCGAATGATCGTGCCTCGTTCTGCATGAACATATTCTATATCCTTAATCATACCCAATACCTAAACGTAACAACCTTACTAACTATTAATAAGCAGCAATTATGAGCTTATTGAGGCAAAAGTCATAGTTAATAGTTAGTTAATAGTGAGAATTGGACCCTAAACTAAAGTGTGACCAAAATATTTAGCTGAAACCGTCCTTGCTGATTCATATAATGCAAGTCAAAACTGTCACTTTGAGAGTCAAAAAACATATACAGGCAAAACAAAATGAATACCCCGTCGCTCCTGATGATACATTGAGGTCTTATGAAGCCAAACGATCAGTCTGTGCAAGAAACTGGGAAGATTGACTTTTCACAGATTCCCAAAGTTTGAGATCCTGTGCATACGTCATTATGCAACAGGAAGCTTGCGCTCCAGACTGCTGTGAACACGCTCAGGACCGTTTGCAGAGGCTGTGGATTAAAGGTAATGTTGTAAATAATGTTCAGTTTCTTGCACAGAGAATCGTTTTGCTTCATAAGACCTCAATGTATCGTCAGGAGCCATGGGTATTCATTTTGTTTTGCCTGTATACACTGATCAGGCATAACATTGATATTTCCTAATATTGTGTTGATCCCCCTTTTGCTGCCAAAACAGCCCTGAGCCGTCGAGGCATGGACTCCACTAGACCCCTGAAGGTGTGCTGTGGTATCTGGCACCAAGATGATAGCAGCAGATCATTTAAGTCCTGTAAGTTGCGAGGTGGGGCCTCCATGGATCGGACTTGTTGTTCAGCACATCCCACAGATGATCGATTGGATTGAGATCTGGGAAATTTGGACGCCAAGTCAACACCTCAAACTCGATATTATGCTCCTCAAACCATTCCTGAACCATTTTTGCTTCGTGGCAGGGCGCATTATATTATATTATCGCATTATCACATCAATGTGATGTAAAAGAAAACATGACTCATTAGATCAGGCCACCTTCTTCCATTGCTCGGTGGTCCAGTTCTAATGCTCACGTGCACACTGTTGGCTCTTTCGATGGTGGACAGGGGTCAGCATGGGCACCCTGACTTGTCTGCGGCTATGCAGCCCCATACGCAACAAACTGCGATGCACTGTGTATTCTGACACCTTTCTATCAGAACCAGCATTAACTTCTTGAGCAATTTGAGCCAGAGTCCTGCACGGGTGCGGGTAGCCGCGGGTACCCGACGAGTGACCCGCGAATATTGCTGAAACAGGTGAAAAACATCCCACTGTGTCGGATACGGGTGCGGGTCGGGTCGGACAAGGGAGAACACGGGTCTAAACACAGGTTTTAAACAGTCACGTGCAAACGAATATAGGCCTATATATAAAAATATATGCATGTTGTAAATGTGTTCCTAAAAATATGCATATACAAAAATATGCCTTGCCTGTATTTCACGTTGATAAAATTTCAAATCCATAAGAGTCACAAGCGCACACGATCTGCCTGCACTGCAGTCGTCAAGATGGATCATGAGGAGTTGAAGAAAAGATAGCCGCAAATGTGGAACTTCATCGCTGAGGAAGCACGCAGATAACTGTGGTAACAAAACCAAGCACAAGCAGTTCTAGCGAACAGTATTTTTGTTATGTTTCCTGAGCTTGGACTCTTAATAACTGTCTTAGTACATTAAGCCACATTAAGCGTTTTCTTATAATGGTTTTCTATGGGAGTAAAGCGCTTAACATGTAATTAAACGCGTTGCGTTCATATTCTGGGCTCATCTGATTTTTTATACATAATATACGTTATTAGTATTATGTTTACTGAGTTTGTGTTAATGGTCGTGTAATAACTTCTGTATGCTGGCAATAAACATTTGTGTCTATAATGTGATATGCTAAACTGATTTTATTGCGGGTGCGGGTCCGGTGTTGGTTCTATTTTAAGCGGGTCGGGTGCGGATTTTATTTAGTGCTGTTGTCGGAAAACGGGTCGGATGCGGTTTTAAGCACTGCGGGTACTGGCGGGTGCGCGTTTACAAAAACGTTTGGGTGAACTATCACTTTAATGGGACCTCCCTATTGTAAAGTGTTACCATAATTTCAAGAAAAAAATCTTGGAATGCTACTTGCTGGATGGACCTTGTGAAGTAATCCCAGAAGGTGCTCTTTGGTTGAGTTTCAAACATGCATTTTTAGAAAAAAAAGATCCAAGACACTGGACAATTTTGTGTGCAAATCCATATAACTGTATTGTTTTATGTGCGTGTTACTAAAACAGGAAATTGGCGGTGACCAGAAAGCAGATCAACCAATGGGCGACAGGACAGGCTTTTATGATAACCATCATCATCACTACCAAAGTCAGAAGCAAGGAAGTTTGGAAGAAGACAACACTGAGGAGAGAAACGCTAAAGACCAACAACAATTACAGAGTGAATGGAAAAGCCATCACAAACATCACCATTCCTCATCCACGCGGACTGAACACCACAGTCATCCTCATAATCATCACCGCCACCATCACCACCACCACCACCATCACAATCGGACGACGCGGACACTTTCCAAACAAGAGACGTTAGAGTCCACGTATCCCGAGCCTCTTGCTGGACATACACAGACTCACAGAGATGCGGAGGAACCGGACCCGTCGACTCAGCCAAACCATCATCACCATCACCATCACCGCGGGGACAAAGAGAAGGAATATGACCACAACGAGAAGAACTGCCGACAAAGAGGAAAGCCGAGATCGCAACGAGAACATCATCATGAGAGGGACAGGAAGCGAGGCGAGGAGGAATGGGCGAGAGAGCATTACATAGAGCAGTGATACAAACACACACAACCGTGCCACACACACACACACACTCTCTACTGCTGACCTCTTCCATGACCTTTGATTGGCCTCACATCAATGTTATGTTTTACAGGGCATTGTATTGTTTATGACACACGTTTTTTTTTCCAAGTGTGGAGACGATAATTAAAGACAATTATATATTAATTTAATATGGCATGAATGATGAAATTCTGTCTTCCTTTGAAGGTTGTCTATTTATTTTTTTATTTGCATTCATGGTATTATTGAATGAATCATAGGTGCATGTTATTCCAAAGAAAAAAAAAATCAAAATCCAATCATTTTTGAAAAATGGCAAAATGTGCCCTCATTTTGAAATATGCTGGGGGTTTTTTTGTATCTGATATCATTCCTTAAATTCTAGATTGATATAATTAAATTACTAGTAATTACTTTAATTATTATTATTTTGCGGTTGCCGTTGAATATTCTGTTCTCCCAGAAAGATGTCACATTAGAGGAGTAAAATGTGTTGTGAATGTCATTTCATGTTGAATTCTCAACTGCGTTTTCACTGCTGTTTTAGTTAGTTCTAAAACAAAATAGGATATTTATTTTCTGTTGTGTTGATGTCGTTTAGAATTGTTATTTAATGTTAAATACTTGTGTGTTAAAGGTGTGTATTGCCTTGCATATAGGATAAAGACATTACAAAAATGACATGATAGTTTTGGTTTGTCCTGACGAATTGACCAGGAGTTAATGAAATGTCACAGTTACATTAAAAGATGATGTTTAGCTGTATTGTCTTTGAATTGCTGGAGATTTGAAAGATACTCAGAGAGAGTGTTTAATGTTAGCGTTTTACAGCAAAATGTGTTATTTGAGCTGTAACGTTGTTTAAATTGTCCTTTTAGCAGCAAGTCGTCTTCAGTTTTGCAGATTAACTTTTGCATTACTAAATTTGTCGGGGCGGGGGGAACGGTTAAGTCTTTCAATGACTTACTCAAATTAGACACATCATGAAAAAGTAACGAATTTCCATTATCTTTTTAAATAAAACTGTCAAATTTACAATGCAAACATTGAAAGGACCCTTCCAGTCATGTGTCATTCAGTAATTTCTATTGTTGTGACTTCAAAACAGAATGAGGAACAGCATCTGCAATCTAGATACTTCTGGCCATCACTTGAAAACAATCAATTTGAATATCACTAGTATTTGTCAATCAGAATTTCAAAATTACAAGTATAATTGTTTTCTTATCAATTAAATAAGAAATGTAGGCCTGTTTTCACAGGGCTTAGATTAAGCCAATAGTAACTTTTATAAACGTGCCTTAGAAAGAAAGAAAAAAACATTACTGGTGTGCATCTTGAGACAAAACAATGGCACTGATATATGTTAAAGATATGTCAGTGCAAGCCTCTTTCAGTTAAAACAGCTCAAACATGTATTTTAGTCTGGGGCTAGCTTAAGCCTTGACTGTGAAACCGGGGGAAAGTGCATTTCTCAGGGAAACTCATCTGCATGCTCGTCCTCATCTCGACCTGACTGCAATTCGTCGTCGTAACCACTTGAGTGGGCAAATGCTCACATTCGATGGCGTCTGCCACTTTGGAGAGGTGTTCTCTTCACGGAGGAATCCCGGTTTTCACTGTCCAGACAGTCATCTGATACGGAACTGCTAAAGTTGTGAAATGAGCAAACCTGCAGTACATTCACAATGAAATGTTTTAGTTCTACTCCACAAGCAATCCATAATATAATCCGACATTTATTTAGTGATTAAAATAATATACCACAATAGTAATTTGCAAATTTACTGTAAGTATTAAAGATAAAAGTAAATCAAGTCATTTCATTTAAAAAAAGCAATTGATTCTGTGTCGAAGTTGTATTCTCAAACGAGAATGACGTATATAACACTTTTATTTAAACACACACTTTACACAGCTGGGTCTTGGGATCCCAGACAAATCAAAGTTTGGTTTGCTCATGCAATCCCAGTGATACCAGCCTTTGCAAATGACGCATTCAATCAAATATTCAAATAAAAATATAATAAAATTATATTTACAACAAGCCTGTATTATTAAAACTGTCATGTTCAAAACAAAGTGAAAAATAAAAGTGTCTGCTTTGTCTGGTGTAGCCTACAAGGATATCTTTGGACATTAATCAAGGTTATATTGTACATTATATTGGTTATAACATGTATAATTAACTGGTTTTCATGCTTGTGTGCAATTTTGGAAACTCTCAAGACTCTCAAAAAGTGTTTGGCTCGTTTAGCGTTTACAACACCTCTGGCAAATCATCAGCCGTAATCATATCAAACATAGCTAACAAACGACATGACATAACACAATATAGCCTACATATAAACTATTGTTTATAAATAAGTTAGAATATGAGGTTAGGTTCGTTTAATGCTGAAACAAGATAATAACCTTTAAAGGTCCCATGGCATGAAATTTTCATTTTATGAGGTTTATCAACATTAATATGAGTTCCCCTAGCCTGAATATTGTCCCCAAGTGGATAGAAATGTTGATCGGTGTAAACCCGAGTTCTGGCTGTCTCTCTCTGCCTTTGAGAAAATGACAGGCCAGACGAGCCAATACTGAAGTCTCCTGGTTTGACGTCCAAGCAGGAACGGTTACCTCCCTTTCCTCCGCCCAGAGAATCTGGCACGCCCATGCAAACGCTCGAGAGATCATTCCTTGTGAACGAGTGAATGTTGGCAGTTTCTCAGTGTTTGGATGTACAAATGAAAACAGAAGTCTTTTTTCAGTTCCTTCTGATCTGTGATCAGTAATTTCTGATGTGTAGCTAATTATTTATTATTCGTGCACACAATGCGGCTTCTCTCTCTCCAGACAGAACGGTGTTTTCGTGTTTTCTATCTTGTGAGTCAGTGTTTTTGTACGTCCTCGTCGCGTCTACCGGTTCTAAAATGTGCATACAGTCATGAGTTTCTGCTCAACATCGGCCTCACACACGCCGAAGCTCGGGCTGCACTGGCCGTTGGCCTTCAACATCCCCGACCCCCAGTACTGCATCTGGCCCACAGCGGAGGCACCAAACGCGGCGTGAGATTAAGCAGAAGGAGGGTAAGCGTGAGAATATCTGGGCTAGGCTAGCCATCTTTCCCCACAATAAACTGGATTACATTCGATTACTGTTGTTGTGTCTTTGTTTGCGCTGTGTACTCAACGCGCGTCACTGACGCTTTTATTTTATTTTAAAAATAATGCTATTATCAACACTTACTTTTAACTCGTTCATCTCGACAGCTGTAATGGTACTTTGCATGTGTTACAAAGTTGGTAATAATGATGAAGACGGACTCGGTGTGACTGGGACTCGTGTTTATTCAGAACTCTCAGATACAAACACAATAAACTCGCGCTGACTGACAGCGCTCTCATAACTCAGTAGGTACTATAAATAACTTTGTTAGCGATCGCTGAGCTCCGTCTCTGGTACGTTAGTGATGTCCGGTTCGCGAACGATCTTTCTTTTGAACCTGTTCTTTTTAGTGAACCGAATCAGTTCACCTAATCGGACTGAATCGTTCTAAACGGTTTGCGTCTCCAGTCAGCGCTGATCCATAATTTACTAAAGTTACTAACTTTCTGACATGAGTGACAGTCCCTCCGACTAGAAATAGACTAATAACCTGAAGTATATGCTGTAACTACAACAGTTCAGACATGCTGAGAACTGATGTGAAGTGAACTCCGGTCCATCCGTCTCTCTGGCAGCAGCTCGTGCCTGCTCATGCCTCGTAGACCAAGTGAAACCACGCCCCCTCCGCTCATTTAAAATACAAAGATGTCAGCCAATCACAACAGTGGGCGTTTTTACTGAAGTCTCACAGCAGACACGCCTCTTGAAGCAGGGCATTCAGCCACAGGGCAAACAGCAGTATTGAAAAAATGCCTTTTATTTCTAAATGATGACATTTTATGATGTAAAAGTCATACTAACAATATAAGTACACCTCAGGAAACATTATAAAATAATAGAAAAATGCCATGCCATGGGACCTTTAAGCCGAGGAGCGCGCACTAATATGTGGTGCTTTAACCCAAAACAGGAACAGCTCCGCCCAGCGTCACCGAGAATCTCAGACACCTAATATTTTTTTTTTATCACCATATTATTCCTAGGCGTCTACCTCCGTGATTTCAGTCGAATCGGCACATGACATCGCAGATATATTAAACTGGTTATAACTTTTTGTTCAATTAGCTAATGAGCTATGCTATGATGAAGAAAGATTTTGGACACGGATAATAATAGTAATAATAGTAAACTGTTCAGAACAACAACAAAAAAAATCACATTTATTGAAGAAAACGTCAAGATTAGGTTTGTAAGTGTTCAATAAATGTGTTGACATTCGAAGTGCACTCACGCGCTCTGCTGTACTGACGCACGCGACGTCATGTGTGTTTTTGCGTGCATATGAGCGAAGTTTAGTTGCTATAGCGATGCGTGTTATGAATTCTGACTGAATATATACACACACGCGAACCCATCATCGCTGTCTGTTGTTGAGAGAGGCGAATACAGACTCTTGCAGAAAATTTTCTGTGCGATCTTGAGATTGTGAAACTTTTCAGAGGATTTCTAAGAGGATCATTTTGATTCTAGAAGGAGAACGGAGGATTGTTTTCTTTACATACTTTGATTTGTATTATTTTTGAGAAGAATTTGATTTTTATTGCCCTTTTCTTATTTTAGACGGAGTTTTGAGTTTTATTTCATTGTTTTATTTTGTTTTTGGGAGGAGTATTTCTGAGGAGAGTTTTATTTTATTCTCTTTTTTTGTATTGTATTTTGTATTGTTTCTGTTGCAGGTTCGAGGACGATGTCGATGGCCCACATAACCTTAGGTGAAAGAGAAGGTGAGTGTTTGTTGATTTTTTAAATGAGTTTTTTGGTATGTTATGGTATGATGTTGTACAATGATTGACTAAATTAATGTGAAGAAACTTCTGCAAGGTAACCATATACTGTACCATTTAATGTATTTGATTCCTTGCATATTAAATAAAACTTTAATTTAGTAACTATATGAACAATTTGTAATTGACCACTGACATTATTATTAAAATATTACTAATTAGTTGATGTTTGAAATATTCCAGCCTCAAGCCGCTCCAGAGCCAGCAGAGCCGCTTCCAGTCAGTCGGCTGGTCAAGAGATTTTGAGACTTCGCTCTGATGACCTCGCCGATCAGGATCCACTGACAGACCCGACCCACACACTGAGCCATGAGCTATCTGGATTTTTGGCCCTTCTGCCTTCTGAGTTGGCTGTTTCTGTGTCCACAGGTCCGGCTGACAGGAAGAGGAAGCAGCAGAGCAGAAGCCAGGAGGGTCCGGATGATGGAGGTCCATCCACGTCATTGAAAGGACCTGCTAAACGCTCTAGCAGAGGTCAGAATATGCTTTTATTGAAGAAGTTATAGCTCAGTTAATAAATTATTTGTCACTGAAAATAGAAAGTTGAAAACATAAAGTAACAATTTGATGTAACCAGAACCACTGACATCGATTATTGATATTATTTTAAAAAACATTTTTGATGTTTGAAATATTCCAGCCTCAAGCCGCTCCAGATCCAGCAGAGCCGCTTCCGGTCAGTCGGCTGGTCAGGAGATTTTGAGACTTCGCTCTGATGACCTCGCCGATCAGGATCCACTGACAGACCCGACCCACACACTGAGCCATGAGCTATCTGGATTTTTGGCCCTTCTGCCTTCTGAGTTGGCTGTTTCTGTGTCCACAGGTCCGGCTGACAGGAAGAGGAAGAGGCAGAGCAGAAGCCAGGAGGGTCCGGATGATGGAGGTCCATCCACGTCATTGAAAGGACCTGCTAAACGCTGTCGCAGAGGTCAGAATATGCTTATTTAAAAAAACAAAGGTTATGGTTCAATTATTAAATGATTTGTCATTAAAATGTTCTTCAGCTGTTTGATGCAAGAGCTGCGTTAACGTAATGTCCTTTTACAGCATTAGATACTGCAACATGTTTTCTCTTAAGGACATTTCTTTGATCATATATTTTGCAGAAGCATATGCGAAGGGCCCGTTGCTGGGACGAGGCGGATTCGGCTCTGTGTATGCTGGGATCTGCAAGTCTGACGGACTACTAGTAAGACATTTTCTTCCCTCCTTTGTTCAGACAGCCTTTATAAGTGTATTGATGTATCGATCCGATCCGATTCGATATAATAGAGCATTTGTCCCTGCAGGAAGGTCAGGGTCTGGTGCCGCTGGAGGTGGTATTGATGACACGGGTCAATTCGGCTCCTGCCTGCCCCAACGTCCTGCAGCTTGTGGAGTGGTTTGAGTGTCACACCCACTACAGCATGATCCTGGAACGGCCAGTTCCCTGCCAAGATCTTCAGAGTTTCTGCGAGGAGAATGGCTGTCTGGATGAGAGCTTGGCCAAGAAAGTGCTGGTGCAGCTGATCACCGCGCTGAAGCACTGTGAGAGTCGCAGAGTCCTGCACCGGGACGTCAAGCCAAACAACCTGCTGCTTTCCACAGCTACCCATGATATCAAGCTGCTGGACTTTAGTTGTGGAGATTTGCTTAAGGACTCGGCCTACACATCCTTCGCAGGTTGGTTTGCGTTACGGAAGGAAACGCTCTGTGGATGTTTGTGAACTTCTGATGATCAAACAAAGAGAATTTGTTTGTACTGGAACTTTTAAAGTGGATGTTTCTGGTCTTCTTGGTTCTCTCAGGCACTCTTGAATACGCCCCTCCTGAGTGGTTTGATCAGAACCGCTATCACGCAGGACCTGCTACGGTTTGGTCCTTGGGGCTGACGCTCTATAACATCTTGTGCTATCCCTTGAGAGCCGCACACAGTATCTCCTCCAACAGGAGTCTGTTCTTCCCTAGAAAGCTGTCTATAGGCAAGAGATAGCAAACATTCAGAGATAAAACCCCGGAGAAGTGTGTTGTTTTGTGTTGCTAAAGATTGTGTTGTGTGTAACAGAGTGCTGTCAGCTGATCTGCTGGTGTCTCAGTGAAGTGGCGGAAGATCGTCCCAGTTTAGACGACATTGAGAGCCATCCCTGGCTACAGTGAACAGGTGACCAATGACATTACACTTATCTGAATCACAGCATTCATGGCTTGGATTGGATTGTTAGGATAGTGTAGATAAACGGTTTTGATTATTTGTATAGGGTGAGCAGGAGTCCCAAAGGAACTGCAGAGAGCTTCCTGATCACCAACAGAAAGAGGAGTGGACCACGAACTACAGTTTACATCCTCGTACAGCTCGTGTGGATGCTGGAGGAGCTGAACACAGCGCAAGCTTCTTCTTCTTGGTTTTTTTTTATGTTTATTGTCCTTTTCTTGTTTTATAACCACACATCAACTAGGCATATAGTAACCAAATGCAAATTCAAATAGATCAAATATCAATGAATTTGTAACAAACAGTGTTTACAATCCAATAAGGTCAACAATTCCATTTGACGTGGTATTAATGTATGGCTCTCATAGCTGATCAAAGTCTTTACGCTTGCCCTTAGCAATATAAGTTAGCCGTTCCACACACAGCACAGCTGAAACCGGAGCCCAGATGGAGCCCAGACCCCGGAGACTCTATGCACAAACGCTGCTAACGTATTTCCTGTAGAATCTCAGCCAGCGACTTCACTTCTGTATAGCGCTGAGTGACCTAGCGGCACAGCTCTTTCCTAAAGTATATTGCAAACAAATAATAATTATGCGAGTATTTTCTAGAAAAGTATTGTTATAAATGTAAAAATATATAACATGTCATTCTAGTTATTGCTTCCTGAACATTTACACATTAACGTTTGAAGATGGTAGTTTTGCCAAACATTACAGTCCCGTTGTGTGAAAGGGGCTTTTACTCGCCTCATTCTAGAAGAATATCGACTTCGTTTCAGCGCAATGACCTTAATAAAAGCATCGGCATACTGAAGTGTAAACACTAGAGCAATAAGGATTATAAAATACGCTGACTATAACGAACCAACAAATAAATTGTTTATTAATTTACAAGCTTTAAAATTTGATTTAGTTGATTCTTATACTGCACAGACAATGTATAAAGTATATAATAATTAGGGGCGTAGGCATCTATTGAAATCATTAGCGTTCCTATTATTATTATTCTTCTTCCGCCATGGGAGTCTAAGGCAGCCCACAGAACCATATGGTAAAAAGTTTGGCACACTCATAGAGGACAGGCTGAGCTGTCACTATGGCAAATCTCACTCATTCCCTCTAGCGCCACCACCAGTCCAAACCATAGGCCGTAAAAAAAAAAGGATGACGCAACTTCATTGACTTCCGCTGACCAGAGTTGAAGCATTCGAAGGCCGCACACAACGCTGACATCTTGGGACCGGGTCTGCGCAGTAGCGATCTCGGGATTGGAGTTGCGCAGTAGAGAACAGGAAGTAGAGGTGCGATTATCAAAAGCCCGCCCACACTATCACAGATGCAGAACAATTCATTATGATGGTGTGAAATAAACAGTTATGGAAATGTAGAAATGAAAGCTAAAGCTCCAATCTCCTCACAAAAATCCCGAAACATTTTGTTTCGCAAATCCCAAAATATTGTACATTTTGGAAAATGTCTTATGTAAATATATTGTTTATCTGGTACAGATCTAATCCAGTGGCTTCAGTCTACACCTTTTTCAGTTATCATGTATATTTTTGTTATATTTTGTGCTTTTTTTTGGTTTTTGTTTTATTTATTATGAAAAAATTGTTTGTAAGGACTGAAATAAACAATATTCAATTCAAAAGCCATTTCACTAGTGACAGACAGGTTTTATATCCTTGGCTATTCCTCAGTGCATTCACACTCTTCACAACAATATAAAAGAACAGCACAATATTGATTAAAATAATATTTAGTGGAGAAATTGTGAATGGAAGAATTTGAATTTATTCATACACATGTAGATAATGCACACATGTAAATATAAATTACGTTGTTACATTGCATTACAGCACTGCAGTAATGCAAACATTTACATATGAATGACTTTATCTGCACTGCAATAATGTAAACATGTAAATATGAATTGTAAAATGTATCTGTGGTGGCATAATAAAGTTTCAGTTGTGATTATTTTGTCATCGCCTATTCTCATTTTATAGTCTGCATAAATTAAACCAGACATTAAAACACCATGAGAAATGTTTATGTTTTTGACATGCATGAATTAATACATGTAAACCTTCATCTTTTTTTCCACAAAACACACAATGCTCTATAGGGTTAGAAACATGGTGAGATCTGTGCAATTAGCAACCCTGCAGCACTTTCACTAGGCTCTAGTTCAATGATACAAGCTTAACAATGTTGAAAGAATTATAAGTGGTTATGCTTAAATTGATCAACTACAAATCTAAAAGTTACTCATGGGGTTTTTATTTTCAAATGTGTATATGGAGAAGACATAATTTGCAAAAGTATGAGGATTATTTTTTCTAAACGTAGTTATTGTATCAGTAAATTGGCCAGTGCCACCAAAAAAAAAGTCATCGTTTGAGCCACACTTTTTAAAAAAAATGTCAAAAAAATGTTTTCAGTAAATAAAGATTCAGACAGCAGTAAGAAAGGACAAAAAAATAACATTTGTATTTATACAGTACACTTGTTTTTTAAAGAAATGTAAGCTTAAAATTCACTGTTGTTTATTAATTTTTACACTATTATGTCTTTCTAAGTACTGGGTTCAGGGTTCTGACATCAAACTCCATTGCAACACACAATATATATATATATATATATATATATATATATATATATATATATATATATATATATATATATATATATATATATATATATATATATTGTGTGTGTGTTGCAATTTAACAAACATTGTCACAAACACTAATGTAAATATAACATGTCAGACAGATTTTAATCACTGAGTGGATCAATTTCTATCAGGTCCTCTGTTAGTAGTATATAACATCCAAATTTAGTGAACTGCTCCAGAAGACGGGATGAGATTAGGAGAAGATGAGAAGAGAAGAAGACAGCAGATAGGCAGATAGAGAGAGAGGGACAGAGGGAGGGTAGAGGAACGGAGAAACACATACAGCTGGGCATGAGCGAATAACTTTTCAATGTCTCTGCTATGTCTGACATATAAATATAATAAATAAGAGATCTCTTGGCAAATGACTGATATTTGGTCCTGATTCAACCATAGCGGCGACAAAGCTTAATTTCAGATCAACAATATGCCACACCTGTGAGGTGGATGGATTATCTTGGCAAAGGAGAAGTGAAAATTCTCCTGTTTGTTGCTCCTCAATACATTAGCGATCTTCTCATTCCCTACTCTCCTTCTAGAGTTCTTAGATCCTCAGACCAACGTTTTTTAAAGGTCCCTCGCTGTAATTTTAAAATGAGAGGAGATCGTGCTCTTTCCGTGGGAGGTCCGAAACTCTGGAATAGTCTCCCGCTCCATGTGAGGTCAGCTCAGTATGATGCATCACTGCACGTGCTGTGAGTTTACCTGCATTTTTGTCTACTCCTGTGTATCCAAGTTGCTTATATTTGCTTCTTGCATTGATGTGACATGACATTTGTAGCGATTTTGCACTTTGACAGTCAGCTTGAGACTACATTTGAGTATTGTATATTTGGATAGTTTACAAAATAAAACATTACTCTTATCATAATTGTATTGCATTGTGTTGTTTAAAACCCCAAGCATTTAAATTAAAACATTATTCCTTAACGGTTATTCAGTTATTTGTAAATATGCAATTGAATTTAAAGTCGTTTTAATGTAGCTAGCTACATTTGAGTAGTAACTTGTAGTGTATCTAACTACTTTTTCAGAAGGGTAGCTTGACTGTAGTTTAACTACTTTAATTTATAAGTAGCTTGTAGCTAGTCAAACTACAGTTTCAGAGTAGCTTCCCCAACACTGCCGTTTTTAAGTCTTATTTAAAAATGTATTTATTTTCTTTAGCATTTGAATAAGTAGTGTTTGCTTGGGTGTATGCAACATAAATGTTGATTTTAATGTTTTGATTTCTGTAAAGCACTTTGGGGCAACAGCTGTTGTTTAAAAATGTGCTACATAAATAAAATTGCTTGCTAGAAAAAGTCTTAGATGTTTGAGTTCAGCTCATGAAAAATGGCGGCAAAAACCAAAGTTGTTGTGTTTATAATTTTGTTCATACACACACACACACACACACACACACACACACACACACACACACACACACACACACACACACACACACACACACGCAATAATGTAAACATGTAAATATGAATTGTAAAATGTATCTGTGGTGGCATAATAAAGTTTCAGTTGTGATTATTTTGTCATCGCCTATTCTCATTTTATAGTCTGCATAAATTAAACCAGACATTAAAACACCATGAGAAATGTTTATGTTTTTGACATGCATGAATTAATACATGTAAACCTTCATCTTTTTTTCCACAAAACACACAATGCTCTATAGGGTTAGAAACATGGTGAGATCTGTGCAATTAGCAACCCTGCAGCACTTTCACTAGGCTCTAGTTCAATGATACAAGCTTAACAATGTTGAAAGAATTATAAGTGGTTATGCTTAAATTGATCAACTACAAATCTAAAAGTTACTCATGGGGTTTTTATTTTCAAATGTGTATATGGAGAAGACATAATTTGCAAAAGTATGAGGATTATTTTTTCTAAACGTAGTTATTGTATCAGTAAATTGGCCAGTGCCACCAAAAAAAAAGTCATCGTTTGAGCCACACTTTTTAAAAAAAATGTCAAAAAAATGTTTTCAGTAAATAAAGATTCAGACAGCAGTAAGAAAGGACAAAAAAATAACATTTGTATTTATACAGTACACTTGTTTTTTAAAGAAATGTAAGCTTAAAATTCACTGTTGTTTATTAATTTTTACACTATTATGTCTTTCTAAGTACTGGGTTCAGGGTTCTGACATCAAACTCCATTGCAACACACAATATAAATATTATATATATATATATATATATATATATATATATATATATATATATATATATATATATATATATATATATATATATATATATATATATATATATATATATATATATATTGTGTGTGTGTTGCAATTTAACAAACATTGTCACAAACACTAATGTAAATATAACATGTCAGACAGATTTTAATCACTGAGTGGATCAATTTCTATCAGGTCCTCTGTTAGTAGTATATAACATCCAAATTTAGTGAACTGCTCCAGAAGACGGGATGAGATTAGGAGAAGATGAGAAGAGAAGAAGACAGCAGATAGGCAGATAGAGAGAGAGGGACAGAGGGAGGGTAGAGGAACGGAGAAACACATACAGCTGGCATGAGACAATAACTTTTCAATGTCTCTGCTATGTCTGACATATAAATATAATAAATAAGAGATCTCTTGGCAAATGACTGATATTTGGTCCTGATTCAACCATAGCGGCGACAAAGCTTAATTTCAGATCAACAATATGCCACACCTGTGAGGTGGATGGATTATCTTGGCAAAGGAGAAGTGCTCACTAACACAGATTTAGACAGATTTGTGAACAATATACGCGAGAAAGCCTTTTATAGGCCTTTTGTGTACATAGAAAAGTCTATCAAGGTTAGACTTCTGTATTTCGTTATATATTGTACTCCCACAGATTTCCTTAGCCCGTATGCAGTTAGTGCAAAATGCAGCAGCAAGGTTTCTAACAGGAGCGAGAAAGAGAGACCAGATTACCCCTGTACTGCAATCCTTACATTGGCTTCCTGTTAAATTCCAGATAGATTTGAAAATTCTCCTGTTTGTTGCTCCTCAATACATTAGCGATCTTCTCATTCCCTACTCTCCTTCTAGAGTTCTTAGATCCTCAGACCAACGTTTTTTAAAGGTCCCTCGCTGTAATTTTAAAATGAGAGGAGATCGTGCTCTTTCCGTGGGAGGTCCGAAACTCTGGAATAGTCTCCCGCTCCATGTGAGGTCAGCTCAGTATGATGCATCACTGCACGTGCTGTGAGTTTACCTGCATTTTTGTCTACTCCTGTGTATCCAAGTTGCTTATATTTGCTTCTTGCATTGATGTGACATGACATTTGTAGCGATTTTGCACTTTGACAGTCAGCTTGAGACTACATTTGAGTATTGTATATTTGGATAGTTTACAAAATAAAACATTACTCTTATCATAATTGTATTGCATTGTGTTGTTTAAAACCCCAAGCATTTAAATTAAAACATTATTCCTTAACGGTTATTCAGTTATTTGTAAATATGCAATTGAATTTAAAGTCGTTTTAATGTAGCTAGCTACATTTGAGTAGTAACTTGTAGTGTATCTAACTACTTTTTCAGAAGGGTAGCTTGACTGTAGTTTAACTACTTTAATTTATAAGTAGCTTGTAGCTAGTCAAACTACAGTTTCAGAGTAGCTTCCCCAACACTGCCGTTTTTAAGTCTTATTTAAAAATGTATTTATTTTCTTTAGCATTTGAATAAGTAGTGTTTGCTTGGGTGTATGCAACATAAATGTTGATTTTAATGTTTTGATTTCTGTAAAGCACTTTGGGGCAACAGCTGTTGTTTAAAAATGTGCTACATAAATAAAATTGCTTGCTAGAAAAAGTCTTAGATGTTTGAGTTCAGCTCATGAAAAATGGCGGCAAAAACCAAAGTTGTTGTGTTTATAATTTTGTTCATACACACACACACACACACACACACACACACACACACACACACACACACACACACACACACACACACACACACACACACACACACACACACACACACACACACACACACACACACACACACACACACACACACACACACACACACACACACACACACACACACACACGTCAAGTCAAGTCAACTTTATTTATATAGCGCTTTTAACAATGTAGATTGTTTCAAAGCAGCTTTACAGGGTTAAACAGGAAAATAATGCAGCATAATTTTATTCAGCTGTATAGCCATTTGATGTTATCAGTTCATTTCAATTTCCATACGGTGACAGTGTGGGCTTTAGATCAATAATTAGATCAGTAATTTAGTTTACATGGTTAAATTAGTTTATTAATTAGATTTATTTCGATGTTTAGTTGAAAAATATAGTGTCCCCAACTGAGCACGCCAAGCCAGAGGCAACAGTGGCAAGGAAACCAAAACCCCATTAGGTGACCTAATGGAGAAAAATAAACCTTGGGAGAAACCAGGCTCAGTCGGGGTGCCAGTTCTCCTCTGGCCAATTTACAAACAACGTATTATTATTATTATTCTGGCTGCTTTACAGGTCAGAGGTCATAATAGATCGGAATATTCAAAGGACCGGAGGCAACACGCTGGAGACGGGTTTATTGAGGATGATGTTGATTAAATAATTATTAAAGTGCAATATTCGAATGATCGGAGGCAACACGCTGGAGGCGGGTTTATTGCGGACATGGGCATGGTAGTGGGGGGAAAAGTGGACCTGACTACCCAGGGCCCCGTCTAGGGAGAGGGCCCTTTGAAATCCCATAATTTAAAAAAAAAAATATATATATTTTTTTTTTTGCCTAATTCGAATTAATTGGGCCCTCCAATTGATGTCATTATTTATTTCAAAATATATTGATAACACCAACTGAGAGAATGAACTCAGTGCCAGACACTCTGGACCCCCCCCCCCCCCCCCCATTAATGGGAATTTACAAAACTGAAAGGTTATTCCTTTAACAGGGAACTTAAATATAATTGAGGAAAATATATTGTAGCATAATCTTGGCTAAAACAAGCAGATTTACTGCAGCACACTTAAATATCTCTGCTATTAAATCACATGCACACTGCAGGGCTACTGAGGCCACGCCCCCTACATGCACAGTGCATTCCTCCATCACATGCACTGATGATTTCTTCAACTCTCAAGTACTGAGGACACACTTGAGCTTGCAAACTACATAAAGTGTAATGAGTAATATTTTACTCAACATTCATGTTTTTGTTATTCCGTGGAATAATTAATAGTTCAGTACAAGAGTTAAAGTTTTAAAGTTCTACTCTAAAATAAATCTGATAAAAGATCATGTTGTTTACATTGTTTTACTATTTAAAAAAATAATTTGATATTTATGTTTGGATATGATAGTTTGTTGAAATTATCACCAAATTCCAGTTAATTTCTATTAATTTCCTTTAATTCCCATCATTTTTGTGGAAAGTTTTCAAATTTGAATATTTCCAAAATTCCTCAGCTTAACTTCCCATGGAAAGTTTCTGGAAATTTACTGGAAGTTTACCGGAAATGTTCCTACCCTTTGCAACCCTACCAATTAATAGTTATGTTATCTTTGTACTTGTTCGTAATGGTAGATTTCAAGCTCTGTTAAGTGCCCTATTGTGGTTACTAGGACACTTGGTTGACAGCCTAAAGCTTAGTCCAAACTGTCAACATAACACGCAATGCTTGATCACATGTTTAATTATTTTTAGCGCTTTATCTTGCACTGAAATGGCTCTTGGAATACAAAGTGAGCTTGCTTTAACAAGTAGGTTGGTTTTTTTGTACGTTAAGAGGCTAATACCTATTTTTTGTGCTTGTTGATGTAGACAGTTGTGCACTTGATGCAGAAGACAAGGCAGGGTGGGAGTCTGATGTGAGAGAAGGTGAGCTCATAGAGGCAACTTTAAGTTATTACCAGGAATCATGTGCTGTAGCAGTTTCAACTGAAATGAGCAGCAGTCTACTATTATCATACTACTACATACTACCACACAGTACAATCCCCAGTGTTAAATTAACACTGCTCAGAGCACATTTGATTGGTTTCTGAGGGTACAGTTGTATCGTGTTCTCCTGTTCAAAAATAAAAGTGTTTTTCATTTAAAACTTGCATCAGTATCATGGATCAAAATGTTAGTACACAAACCCAATGTAGCCTAAGGTTTAAAGGTATTTGAGCACAAGTAGGCCAAATAGATTTAAACACTATTTATACTTGTTTATATTCAAATAATAATAAAAAAAAATCATTCAAAATTGAATTTTCATTTTGCTAACCCGCATCGTAAAATGGCATGTGTAGGGGGCCCACTGACATTGAGAGTATACAGGGCCCAGAATTTGGTGCTACGCCCCTGATTGCGGATGACATATCGATTTAAGTATTATTTAATGGTAATATTCGAACAATCGGAGTCATCACACTGGTGACGGGTTTATTTAGATGCCGTGTCGATGAGGCAGTTGCAGGGGGAGGATAATTGACACGGTCTCTGCAGACACCTCGGGGTCCTGTGTTGGTCTTCTCTGGTCCACCATCTGATTAGGATACGGCCCGGATCTGGCTGACTGCAGTAAACCTCGGGATAAAACACACACACACACACACACACACACACACACACACACACACACACACACACACACACACACACACACACACACACACACACACACACACACACACACACACACACACACACGTAAATATATATGACTTAAGCAATTAGTTGCAATTAGGGACCAAGAACCAAATTTGCGAAGACACCTATTGTATAGATTAGCGTCCAATAGAAAATGATGTGTGTATTTGGCCTACTGTCCGAGGAGAGGGCTCCAAGCTCGGTATTTGGCCCGAACCCAGAGTACTCCCCTCGTATTCCTGGCTGAAATAGGAATGAGCCAAGAGAGAAAGTCTGTAGGTGAGTCGACAGACTATATATATACACATATACACAGTTGCGAGTAAAACGATACTCGGTTACTTAACGTAACCTCGGTTCTCTCTAGAAGAGGGAACGAGTATTGCGTAAGTTCCTTAATTTTGTAACATTGTCAACGCAGTGCGGCAGCCTGGCAGACCATAGCAGGCTATTCCAGCGTGCTATTGGCTGCTCTGCTGGCAACTGCAGCAGCCTATCGGTGAGCCCGCGTGACGTGGCGACCAATGAGGGCGCTTCGCGCCCACCTGGCTTAATTTGCCTACAGGTGGGGCGTGGCCACGTGTATATAAGCAGGGCTCACAGGCTGCATATTCGGTTTTCGTAGTTCTGAAGCGTAAAAGCCCGCGGGGCGCACGGCAAGGAACGCAATACTCGTTCCCTCTTCTAGAGAGAACCGAGGTTACGTTAAGTAACCGAGTATCGTTCTCTTACGAGAGGTTCTCTCGTATTGCGTAAGTTCCTTACGCTACGGGAACATATTGTCAACGCCGTGCGCGCCTCGCGTACAGCATATGTATCCCAGGGAACCGGGGACCATAACACTGCTCGGGCAGGGTGGCCGGTAAGGAAAACGGGCCACCACATCTACAGACACTTCATTCGAACTGACGGGTGGTTACAACGGGTGGTTACAACACCCTGTCCCATGAATGAGGGAACGGCACCTGCCGGTCTCCTTCAAATTCACCACACCTTGTCTCATGAATGAGGGAACGGCAACGCCGGTCGCCTTCAAATTCACAATATTTTGTTATATGAGTGAGGTAACGGCACCGCCGGTCACCTTCAAACTCACAACAGCTCGTCTCGTAAATGAGGAAACGGCACCGCCGGTCTCCTTCAAATTCACATGAGCCTAGTACCGAACTTACTACCAGTATGTGAACTATGTCTGCGCAGAATCACTGGGCAGGACCAACAGCCCTATTGAACTGATAACACTTTCGCCTGTAAGGCAGGAACTTCCAGATTGTAAAATCTCACGAAACGTAGACGGGGAGGCCCAGCCTGCCGCCATACAGAAATCGTGGATGGAAATCCCTCTGGCCCAAGCCCACGAAGAGGCCATGCCTCTGGTGGAGTGTGCTCTGACACCTAGCGGGCACTGCAGGTGTTTGGAAGCGTATGCAGTTGCAATCGCGTCCACTATCCACCTGGACAGGGTCTGTTTCGAGGAGGCGAGACCTTTAGTGCGCCCACCAAACGAAACAAATAGCTGCTCAGAACGCCTGAAGGCGGCGGAGCGTGTGACATAAACCCTCAATGCCCTGACAGGGCAGAGGATATTGCCACCGTCCCCCTCGTCGGATGCTGGCAGAGCCGAGAGGGAGATAATCTGCGCCCTGAAGGGAGTGCCAATCGCTTTGGGGACATAACCATGCCTCGGTCTGAGAATGACCTTAGAGTCATTAGGACCGAACTCCATACACGTCGGGCTAACTGAGAGCACGTGTAGATCCCCCACGCGTTTCACTGAAGCCAGAGCTATCAGGAACGCGGTTTTTAGCGAAAGGAACCTTGGTTCCACAGTCTCGAGCGGTTCAAAAGGATGGGCCTTCAGGGCCTCTAGGACCAAGGCCAGATCCCATATAGGAACCGATGGGGGCCGCGGGGGATTCATCCGTCTGGCTCCTCTGAGGAAACGGATGATGAGCTCGTTCCTTCCTAGCGTGCTACCTAGCGTCGTCTGAGCGAACGCTGCTATAGCCGCCACATACACTTTGAGCGTGGAAGGGGACCTGCCCAGTTCCAAAAGCTCTTGGAGGAAGGAGAGCACCCGCTGGACCCCACATTGCTGTGGGTCCAATCCCTTGGAAACACACCACTCAGTGAACACCGACCACTTAGAACTATATAACCGCCTCGTCGAGGGGGCTCTAGAGTGTGAAATCGTGTTCATAACCCCTTCGGGCAGGTCAACGGGTATCCGTTGGTCACCCATACATGCAGAGACCAACGCTCTGGATGGGGATGCCAAACTGACCCTCCTGCTTGAGAGAGGAGGTCTGCTCTCAGCGGAACTGGCCAGGGGGGTGAGTGCGACAGCTTCACCAGCTCTGGGTACCAAATCTGGTTCTCCCAGCGCGGCGCTATAAGGAGCACCAGGCGGCGCGTCTCCCTGATTTTCGCTATGACCTGGGGCAATAGGGAAATCGGCGGGAAAGCATACAGCGGGAGGCTGGGCCAAGGTTGGGACAGCGCATCCTCGCTTTTGGACAGAAACCTCGGGCAGCGGGCGTTCTCTTTTGTTGCAAAGAGGTCGAGCTCCGCTCTGCCGAATAGGCGCCATACCAGCTGGACTGTCTGAGGGTGCAGAGACCATTCTCCTGGGAGAATGAGGCCCCTGGACAGCTTGTCCGGGCCCACATTGAGGTGGCCCGGTACGTGCGCAGCTCTCAGCGAGCGCAGCGAGCTGTGTGCCCACACGAGCAGGCGTTCTGTCAGATTGCCCAGACACCTGGACCTGACACCGCCCTGCCGGTTCACATAGGGCACCACTGTGGTATTGTCCGACCGGACCAACACGTGATGTCCTCGTATAAGCGGGAGAAACTGCTTGAGCGCGTTCTCTACCGCTATCATCTCCAAACAGTTTATGTGTAGGAGCTTTTCCCCGCTCGACCAGAGGCCCGAGGCCGATCTGCCCTCGAAAACGGCGCCCCAACCCATGGTGGAGGCGTCCGTCGAGATGACCTTGCGGTGTGAGATGGCTCCCATCGTCACTCCCCGCTGGTACCAGTCGGCTACTAGCCAGGGCTCTAGGGCTGAAACGCAGCCCTGAGTCACTCTGATCCTGAAGCCTCCGGACGCCCAGGCTCTGTGAGGCACTCGGGCGTTTAACCAGCATTGCAGCGGGCGCATGCGCATTAAGCCCAGCTGGAGCACAGCTGCAGCTGAGGCCATACGTCCCAGCATCCTCTGAAAGAGCTTGAGAGGTGCGATTTTGCCCGGCCGGAAGTACGCAGCCATGCGCCGAACTTGGCGCGCGCGTTGGGGTGACAGGGGGGCTGACATTGCCACAGTGTCCAGATTCAAACCCAGAAATGAGGTTGATTGCGTGGGCACTAATGAGCTCTTGGCCCAATTGACCGTGAGCCCCAGGCTGTCCAGATGGCTGAGCAGCATTGCCCTGTGGGCGAGGAGCTCGGCCTCTGACTGCGCCAGGATGAGCCAATCGTCCAGATAGTTCAACACTCGCATCCCTCGACTTCTCAGGGGAGCGAGGGCCGCGTCCATGCACTTCGTAAATGTACGGGGTGCTAGTGACAGGCCGAACGGAAGGACGGTGTATTGATAAGCCTGGCCGTCGAAGGCGAATCGTAAGAATGGCCTGTGACGCGGCGTTATCTTGATTTGAAAATGTGCGTCTTTCAAATCTAGGGAGATTAGCCAGTCTCTCGGGCGAATATGCGCGAGGATCTGCTTGGTCGTGAGCATCTTGAACGATCTTCTCATAAGAGCTTTGTTCAGACGCCTCAGATCCAGAATCGGTCTGAGCGACCCATCCCTTTTTGGCACGAGAAAATACCGGCTGTAAAAGACTGACTCGCTCATAGAATGGGGAACCGGTTCTATAGCCCCTTCGCACAGCAGTGTGGCTATCTCCGCTCGAAGTAGATGTGCTACTTCCTCGCTCACTCTCGTCTCCGTACGTGCACAGAAGCGCGGAGGGCGGCGAGCGAACTGCAGAGTGTAGCCGTGCTTCACTGTTTTCAGCACCCATTCTGATACACCTGGAATGGCTTCCCACGCTCTTGCGTGTGCCACACGGGATAGAACGGCCTCCGGGCTCGAAACGCCGCGCTTCGCGGGTTCGACGGCCTGTATAGGAGGGGCGGGCGCAGTGCGCGCGCTCTCTGTGCTGTGGGCCAGCCGATCGCTCGCGATGGCTGGCCGCCCTACACACTGTATCTCTGGGGAGTGGCTTGTGTGTGGCCCTACACTCGTCGTTCCGGCCACCTTGGGCGGAGAACAAATGGTGTGTGGCGCGGCGCATGGCGCCGGGGGCAGAATGTTCGCGAAAATGTGTGAGCGCGTTTGAGCGGGCACAACTCTTACGCGTGGAACATGACCGGTTAAGAGTGGCTGTGTGACAGCGCGTGTGGTGATTAGGCGTGGGCGCAAATAAGCGGACACGTGACCTAACTCTAGCACTCGAGCGGCCGGTGACCGCTTTATGTGAGTGAGAGACACGGGATTTGTGGTGCTTGGGTGCAGGGGTGAACACAAAAGTGGGCACGTTTACTGCATTTGAAAACACATACGGCGTGAGCCGTGCAACCAGAAAAAAGGCAACTTCGTGATTTCTCTGGTTCGTCGTAAAAACGGCGGTTGTAGACAGGCGAGAGGGCAGTTTTGCCGGCTCGTTTGCTGCGTGAGAGCCATCTGCAGCAGCCACAGGAGTGGAAGAAGAGTTTTGACGGTGGTCCGGCCACGGCGGGACTTAACCGTCGCTTCCCCCCTCTGCTAGGAGGACTTTGGAGGGGCTACAGTTGGAAACAGGCGAGAGGGCGAGTTCGCCGGCTCGTAGGCTGCGTGGAAAACATCTGCAGTAGCCACAGGAGTGGGGACTGACAGGAAAAACAGGGTTTTAACGGTGGTCCGGCCGCAGCGGGACTTAACCGTCTTTTCTCTCCTTATGTATAGACGTCCAAAAATACTCGAGCACCACGTGGTGCGAGTTAGCTTTCTGTATGTAAGAAAAGCTGGCCGCGAGCCCGGGGAAGCGGACAGTAAAACATTTTTATCTGCCGCGAGAGCTGGGCTCGAACTCGGGTCTCCGGCGTTTCAGCCGCTGATTTTGCCACTGTGCTACCGGGAGGGACACAATAGCGTTCAGTTAGCGCGAGTATACAGCAGTACGTCCTCGTGCTTGTTGGCAGTCATGCGTGCATAAAAGACAGGCTCGTTACTGCAATAGTAATATTTCCAGCCGCCTGAACTGGAGAGGGGGCTGAGAAATGCTAGAGAATGGCGGTTCGTCCGGCCACAGCGGGACGAAAACACCCTCTGTTAATTTCCCGGTGAGTGCGGCGCGCGCACCGTGCGCACTCTCATTCCTTGTGAACGGCGCAATCTGCGCGGTCCAACAGGGGGGAGTGTGGGTTCGTTGGAGAGCATATGTCAGCGTCATGTCTCATGACGGCGTATGTTTGCTGGCGTGCGTGTCTTAACAGGCTCGTGTACAGCAATATGAACAATTCCAATCGCCTGAACTCATGAGGGGACTGAGAAATGTCCGCGAGGGTGGAACAGCTCTCTTGTAACGAGACCGTTCATTTCAACCATCCCTTGTAAGCGGCGCGGTGGCGCGGCTTGAACAGAGGGGGGGAACAGCGGAGTGATGTCGTCATAAAACTGCTCGAGTCGAGCCCGCAGGGTCGACATAGAGAGTTCCTCACACTCGGGGCATTCGCCCGCGAGGAGTGCGGCGGCGGCGTGGTCACGGCCCAGACAGAGAGCGCAGACACATGGCGGTCTCTGGTGCTGAGCTGCACGTGGCACGAGCCGCAGGTGGAACGAGGCGTTTTGATAAAAACGCTCGTGCTCTTTTATGAAACGTGTGACGCAACGCCGAGAACACGTGCAATGAAAGGATATAATGCTGCCGGATAGCAGAGCAGGCACGGATGGCTGAAGGTGGCGCGATGCTGCCGGCTTCTCCAGGCGCTGTCCTCTGCTTGCTCGTCTGCACGATCACGGCGGCGGGTTCCAGATCCAGCGATGCGAAGGGCTTCGCTGAAGAAAAGAAAATCCAATATGCAGCCCGTGAGCCCTGCTTATATACACGTGGCCACGCCCCACCTGTAGGCAAATGAAGCCAGGTGGGCGCGAAGCGCCCTCATTGGTCGCCACGTCACGCGGGCTCACCGATAGGCTGCTGCAGTTGCCAGCAGAGCAGCCAATAGCACGCTGGAATAGCCTGCTATGGTCTGCCAGGCTGCCGCACTGCGTTGACAATGTTACAAAATTAAGGATAATTTTGGGTTTTTCAGAAATCTCGAAGAAAGAATACTTTCCCGTAGCGTAAGGAACTTACGCAATACGAGAGAACCTCTCGTAAGAGAACTATGAGAAACGCTTGCAGAATCTGTGAGTCATTTCTTTACACGTAGTCCACAAGAAAAAAAAAATGCTGAATTTATTCAAATGACCTGTTCAAAAGTGTATGAACCATTGATTCTTAATAATCTTTTTAGTTGAAATTATTCACATTTTCACAGATTCTGCAAGCAGCTCACATACTTTTTCTTGCATAGGCTTCCTCTCATCGTGGTAGGATAGACGTGATAATTGCTGATGGTAAGTTTCTGATAACGTGCCCCTCCCGAACTGTTAAAGGTGCCCTAGAATGAAAAATTGAATTAACCTTGGCATAGTTGAATACCAAGAGTTCAGAACATGGACATCACATACAGTGAGTCTCAAACACCATTGCTTCCTCCTTCATATGTAAATCTTGTTTGTGAAAAACACCACGGAAAAACAGGGGAATCTCAACATAACACCAAGAGCGACGCAACCGTCGGGATCATTTATATGTACGCCCACAACATTTGTATATACCAGCACATGTAAGGCCAAGCGGAACTGCACAGCCGAATCATCGAGAGTTCTGCAGGTATTGTGAAGAAACAAGCGTCACGCGAGGATAGCGAAAGTGACAGATCATGGAAATAAATGTTATGTTCCAGGCTGTGCAGGGGACGTGAGAACTTTTCATACCCTTCCCACAGAACAAAACTGTCAACAGGCATGGTTGATGTTTATCTATAACCGGATACCGCGTCAATTTAATTCAAAGTTGTTTGTTTGCTCTGCCTATTTCACCATGGACAGCTTTTCTAACCAGGCTGGGACAATATCAAATAGGCTTCACTCAGCGGCTGATACTGGAGAAGCGGCAATTAAAACTATATTCACGCAAGCAGTAAGTAGTGATTTTATCCACTTATTGATTGTCTAATCTATTGATCGCTGTTTAGAGTTCGTCAAAGGGAAGTAGTTATCATTGTAAAATCATACGGTGACGCATTACAATGATTAAAATATTTTCACAATGCTAAAAACAAAGTTGTGACTACTGAAGTTATGAGATAACATGTTATATGACAGTTCACATGTCAGGCTATTGGTACTGACGTCACGTTTTGCAGGTCTTACTGAAAATATAAGGCTAAACTTACCACTCAGAAGCGTCCATTTCCAATCTCAAAACAATTAGCTGTTCCTCAAAAAAAGCATATTTGTCAGGAACAGGATCAAACATAAGGTTGGATGCATAATCTCTCCATTTTCATGACGGACAGTGTAGATCTGTTTGTTGTCACTGAAGCTACTGAAATCAGCCGCGCAGTGAAACAGCCAATCAGAGCAGAACTCCACATTAATATTCATGGCCCTTCCAAATAAGGCAAAAACAGACCATTTCATTCTAGAGACTATTTCTGGGGTTGTAAATGGACCTGTAAAACCGTATTTGGACAATTTTTACCCGTAAATAACTCACATACCCTCTATGTAGATATAGACCAATTTAAAATATTGTTTCAACTCATTCTAGGGCGCCGTTAATAACACATTTCACGAGTTCACACTTACATATAATTTGTAGAGAGTTAATTGAATTGCGTATTTGGCGTGCTGTCCGGGGGGGAGGGCTTCGAGCTCGGACTTCGGCCCGAACCCAGAGTACCCCCCGTATGTAAGTGGTTTAGAACTAAAAGATAGGGCAAGATGTGGAGAAGGGGTGGTGGAGGGATGCTGAAAAAACTGTCAACAAAATGGAGGTAGGACGGCTGCGTATATATACCTCTTTGTTGATTAGCTGAGTACTCTCCACCTGTGTCAATTATCTGACATGTTCCTCCCGAACCTCGTTTAGTGAAACAGCATTTCACGAGTTCACACTTACATATAATTTGTAGAGAGTTAATTGAATTGCGTATTTGGCGTGCTGTCCGGGGGGGGAGGGCTTCGAGCTCGGACTTCGGCCCGAACCCAGAGTACCCCCAAAAAAGCTAGTAAGCATAGGACAGGCGCCTGCTAATTACCCCCCAAGAAGTGCCGAGCTTGGCGGCTGGCATGAGAGAGGGGCCTGGTTGTTTGACCGGGAGGGCCCGTGAGCGGCTTGTGTCACGGATGGGCGGCCCTGTTGGTTCAGGAATCGCACGGTTCTTGGTGAGAGCCGGGTGTGGTCTTGTACGTGGGAGACCGACCTTTCTTTGCTGTGTAGTAAACTGCCCACTTCTCGCTGTGTGAATTTTTATCCTTCGTTGTTGTGTTGAAACTGATCCACTTTTCACTGTGTGGAAATTTCCGCTGCCTTACTGCGTGGGAACGTTCACTGATTCACTGCGAGGAACGTACTGCTTTGCTCTGTGGAAACTTCCACTGACTTCTTGCGTGGAACTTTCCACTTCCCTGCTTTGTGGAAACGTTCTGTTGGTTTACTGCGTGGAAATGTGCCACTTTTTACTGCGTGGGAACTTTTTGCTGATTTCCTGCGTGCGCTGATTTATTGCCTGGAAACGTGCCACTTTTTTGGCTGCGTGGAAGGCTTTCCACTTTCTGGCTGCGTGGAAGGCTTTCCACTTTCTGGCTGCGTGGAAGGCTTTCCACTTTCTGGCTGCGTGGAAGACTTTCCACTTTCTGGCTGCGTGGAAGACTTTCCACTTTCTGGCTGCGTGGAAGACTTTCCACTTTCTGGCTGCTTTCCACTTTCTGGCTTCGTGGAAACTTTCCACTTTCTGTCTTCGTGGAAACTTTCCACTTTCTGTCTTCGTGGAAACTTTCCACTTTCTGTCTTCGTGGAAACTTTCCACTTTCTGTCTTCGTGGAAACTTTCCACTTTCTGGCTGCGTGGAAGACTTTCCACTTTCTGGCTGCTTTCCACTTTCTGGCTTCGTGGAAACTTTCCACTTTCTGGCTTCGTGGAAGACTTTCCACTTTCTGGCTGCTTTCCACTTTCTGGCTTCGTGGAAACTTTCCACTTTCTGGCTTCGTGGAAACTTTCCACTTTCTGGCTTCGTGGAAACTTTCCACTTTCTGTCTTCGTGGAAACTTTCCACTTTCTGGCTTCGTGGAAACTTTCCACTTTCTGGCTTCGTGGAAACTTTCCCCTTTTTGGCGGCGTGGAAACTTTCCACTTTCTGGCTGCGTGGAAACTTTCCACTTTCTGGCTGCGTGGAAACTTTCCACTTTCTGGCTGCGTGGAAACTTTCCACTTTCTGGCTGCGTGGAAACTTTCCACTTTCTGGCTGCGTGGAAATTTTCCACTTTCTGTCTTCGTGGAAACTTTCCACTTTCTGGCTTCGTGGAAACTTTCCACTTTCTGGCAGCGTGGAAACTTTCCCCTTTTTGGCGGCGTGGAAACTTTCCACTTTCTGGCTGCGTGGAAACTTTCCACTTTCTGGCTGCGTGGAAACTTTCCACTTTCTGGCTGCGTGGAAACTTTCCACTTTCTGGCTGTGTGGAACTTTCCACTTTCTGGCTGCGTGGAAACTTTCCACTTTCTGGCTGCGTGGAAACTTTCCACTTTCTGGCTGCGTGGAAACTTTCCACTTTCTGGCTGCGTGGAAACTTTCCACTTTCTGGCAGCGTGGAAACTTTCCACTTTCTGGCTGCGTGGAAACTTTCCACTTTCTGGCAGCGTGGAAGACTTTCCACTTTCTGGCTGCTTTCCACTTTCTGGCTTCGTGGAAACTTTCCACTTTCTGGCTTCGTGGAAACTTTCCACTTTCTGGCTTCGTGGAAACTTTCCACTTTCTGTCTTCGTGGAAACTTTCCACTTTCTGGCTTCGTGAAAACTTTCCACTTTTTGGCGGCGTGGAAACTTTCCACTTTCTGGCTGCGTGGAAACTTTCCACTTTCTGGCTGCGTGGAAACTTTCCACTTTCTGGCTGCGTGGAAACTTTCCACTTTCTGGCTGCGTGGAAACTTTCCACTTTCTGGCTGCGTGGAAACTTTCCACTTTCTGGCTGCGTGGAAATTTTCCACTTTCTGTCTTCGTGGAAACTTTCCACTTTCTGGCTTCGTGGAAACTTTCCACTTTCTGGCAGCGTGGAAACTTTCCCCTTTTTGGCGGCGTGGAAACTTTCCACTTTCTGGCTGCGTGGAAACTTTCCACTTTCTGGCTGCGTGGAAACTTTCCACTTTCTGGCTGCGTGGAAACTTTCCACTTTCTGGCTGTGTGGAACTTTCCACTTTCTGGCTGCGTGGAAACTTTCCACTTTCTGGCTGCGTGGAAACTTTCCACTTTCTGGCTGCGTGGAAACTTTCCACTTTCTGGCTGCGTGGAAACTTTCCACTTTCTGGCAGCGTGGAAACTTTCCACTTTCTGGCAGCGTGGAAACTTTCCACTGACTCGCTGCGTGGAGACTTTCCACTGACTCGCTGCGTGGAGACTTTCCACTGACTCGCTGCGTGGAGACTTTCCACTGACTCGCTGCGTGGAGACTTTTCCACTGACTCGCTGCGTGGAGACTTTTCCACTGACTTGCTTCGTGGAAAACTTTCCACTGACTCTGGAAAGAACCCGGGAAGAACGTAAGACTCAATGTTTGCTGGACAGGAGGAAATTCCCCAGTAAATGCCCTAGAGGATTTTTAAGCAATGAGAGTTTGGTGAGCTTTTTTGATGTGGAACCGGTTGGTCCTGATGTAGCTCTGAAAGGCATCTGAGGACCATCTCCCGAGAGCTTGGATCTGTTGTTGGGAGAGGCCTTTTTGAGCTGCTGATGTTGCCGCCCCAATGCGGAAAGAGTGGCTTGAGTAGTTCGTTGCTGAGATGCCTGCCTGTTGGAGAACGGATTTGAGGTGCTTCTGAAACCAAAAGCGTGTCACGGGTTTGTTGACTTCATCTGTAAACAGGGGTTCCATGGGAGATTTGGCCTGAGATTTTCTCCATTGGAGGTATGCCAGAACGGACTGGTATGGTTGGATTGGTGATGGAAGGTTGAAAATGTAGATGAAATGACCTTTTTTGGTTTGGTCAGTCTTACTTTGTTTGATCAGGTATGATATTGTTTCCTCGTCCATGGCTGTTAAGTCTGAGATGGTGGGGTGGATTTTTGGGTCGAATTTGGATGTAATAGCGAGCTCCGAGCATCTGAGAAAACCGAAAAAAGCTAGGATAAACATGGTGTCGAGTGTTCGGGCGGTATTTCTGGGCTGGTAGCTTGTACGCAAGGTGTGAATGCATTTGGTGAGGATGTCTATCGTTATTGGTTGTCTTGTGTCAGGGCGGGTGGGCTGGGATCTTTGGATCCCTTTGATCAGTAGAGAGGTTTGAGAATTGTTTATCTCGGGCGAGGGACCGCCGTGTAATAGTTTGTGAAAAAACTGAATGCCACTCAAGTACCCTTTGATAGACCCGACTTGGAGGTTTTTTACGATGTTAAGGTGAGAAATAAATGAGGTGATTGAAAGGAGAGAGAAATCGGGGAACGGCATATTATACGAGTTGTGGAATGCTCAAAATTTTTTCCAAGCGGTTATGTAGGATTGGAGGGTCCTGGGAGAAACTGCTTGGAGAATGGTGTCTAACGATGCGTTGAGGAGTGGTTTCAAGGGGTGGTTTATGGGAATATCAGTTCCGAATAGCGAGGTACTGGAGTTGGGAACTGATCCGCCTCTGGAGACAGCGTCCTGAATTTCTGAAACAGAAAACGAGACAGAGAGTCAGCGATTTGGTTTTCTGATCCAGGTACGTGTTTAGCTATCATGATGAATTGGTCGCAAGCTGAAATCCATGTGAGACGCCTTAGAAGTGGCATCATGGCAGGTGCATGTGAACGACCTTTATTTATGCAATGCACTGTTGCTTCGTTGTCGCCGTGCACTAGAATGCTGCTAGCGGCCCATTCTTTTCCCCACAGAAAAGCCGCTACTACGAGAGGGTAAAGCTCAAATAGCGCTGAGGACTGTGTCGTGTCCTGGAGCTGTGGGGGCCATGGAGAAGCGAACCACCGACCTTGGTAAAACCCCCCAAATCCAGTTGAGGGGGCGGCGTCTGTGTACAGTTGGATATCGATTGGGGACAAGACGAGATTACTGTAGAAAAAGGATAGGCCATTCCATTGGTTCAGAAACATTACCCATAGCCTGAGTTCGTCACGACATGCTTGAGTGGACAGAGTGGACAGAGGACGCGAATGAGAGGAGATGCGATATGAAGGGGCGGCCTTGTGGAATGATGCGCATTGCGAAGTTTAAATGACCGAGCAGAGATAGGAGTTCACGTTTTGAACACTCGGTTTTTTCTAGGAGACTAGATGAGACGAGAATTATTCGGTCGATTTTCTCTTTGGGCAGGGATGCCTGGAATTTGTCTCAATCTAATTTAATCCCGAGGAACTCTATGCATGTGGCGGGCCCCATGGATTTCTCCTGTGCAATGGGGATTCCGAGCTCAGCAAAAACTTTTTGCACTGTGAGGATATCAGCGGCCGGGATGGCATCGGGAGGCGAGATAATTAGAAAATCATCTAGAAGGTGGATGAGGTGGGGAATGTCATAATTGTTTGACAAGATCCAGCAAACGGCTTCTGATAACATGTCGAAAATTTTAGGGCTGCTTTTGCATCCAAAGGTTAAGCGTACTGCGAAGTAGTATTTCCCCAGCCATCGAACTCCGAAGAGGTGCCATGAATCTGGATGGATGGGCATTACTTTGAAAGCCGATGTGATGTCGATTTTTGCCAGCCATGCACCCCTTCCTGCGATTTTGATCATGTCGATTGCCTGATCTATGTCGTGGTATTTAAGCGAAAATTCGTTGAGGGGAATCAACTGTTTATGCTGGGGAATGGGGAATTGTGCGGGGCTGACAGATCGATTATTAGGCGTTTTTTACCTGAAAATTTTCTTGTGGCCACGCCGATGGGGCTGATACGAAACATGTTAAATGGGGGAATATCGAATGGCCCGATCATGAAGCCTGACTCGACTTCTTTTTTAATCAGGTTGTTTACTACTTCTGGTTCTGAGAGAGCGGATTGAAGATTGTTGCAAATGGTGTTTTGTGAGAGCGGGCATTCTACTCCGGGTTTAAAGCCATTTTTGAGCCCTGACAGCAGATAATTGGTAAAACTGGCATCTGGGTGATGAGTTAGTTCTAAGTCCAGACGTGAAATATTTACTGGAGTCGATAAGTAATTTTTTGATTTTTTATTTACAGATTTGTACACAGGACATACAACACGGGCGTGAGCCCCGCCGCAAAAAGAACAAATGTGCATAAATCGGCGGCGCTGTCTCGAGCATTTCCCTGAATTAAAATGATTGCAGGGCTATTTGTTCTCGTCGAAAGAGGAGACTCTCCTTTCGACTTCCGGGTTTGTGCTGGCGGTTGCCGCCCGTGGCACGTAACTGGTGGATCGCACGGTGCTTGTTTCTGGGCATGATGAAGATGAAGGATTAACCTGAGGGCACGTTGAGGTAGAGTGTGCCACTGACCTGCAGACTGCGCATGAAATATTTCTACAACCTAAAAACACCCTGCTGTGGAGATCCGTGTCGAGTGCCCCCCAGTATGCGCATTGGTTCCATTGGGCGACTCGCGCGGCATTTTTGGCTGAGAAGAGCTTGTGGTAAGTGTAGAAATGCCCTCCCCCATCGGACGACGCGAGCTCGGCTATGATAGCCAAGTAGTCATTTAATTCGCGTCGCCTGTGGGGGAAAGCTGCACAGATAACTTCTGTGAAGCGTGAAAACGCGATCGAAAACTCTGAAAATGACAGAATACAGGATGAATGAATGTTGGTGTTTTTTAGGGTGACGGAGAAATTCCCGCAGTCTACCCGGCGATCTGGTTCGACTGCGGGGAGCAGAGAGAGGAGAGTGGAGAGATCTACATCCGCACCTGCAAGGATCTGAGTGCGGATGTTTTGGGCTACTGGTGGAGGTTCCATGGCTGTGGCGTTGGATGGCACGGGCATCGAAGCTGCTGAGAAGAGAGTGTGTGGAGTTTTTGAGTGCATGAAAGAGCTGGGAAGATTACAAGCCTGGGCTGCGGATGGTGGCAGTGGCTCAGCCCTTGGATTACCCTCTGTGGCTTGGAAAGGAACATTTGTTGGAGGATAGAAGGGAAAAGAAGGATGATACTGTGATGAGAGAGCTTGTACTGCAAGCGGAGGTGTGCCTGCGCTTGTTTGCGCTACTGGAGCTGCAGGCCACTGAAAGTGGGTGGGGTTATAACCCGTGGAGTAAAACTGATGCAATGTTTGGGCCTGTGCTGTCAGCGGATGCATCATCGCGCTGGCGTTTGCAACTGGCGCTGGCGGCCACTGTGGAAAAAAAGGGTTATGAACAGCGGGGGCATTAAAATGCGAAGCTGTGGGGAGGCCGCTGGGCCCGGCTGCGAGCGGCCCTGCGGCCGCAAAAGCCGCGGTGAAGGGCTGAGCCGCATCAGGAGGTTGGAGAAGGCCTGCACCGGCGGGATCCTGGGCATGGCCCAGGCTTGCTGAAGGCCTGCGGCGGCGGCTCGATGGGTGAAACCTGCCGGATTTTGTGCTGGAGGATGATGATGGTGTCTGGCTGGGCGAGCTTTGAGCTCTGCGGGCTCTGCTCTGCCTTTGGGCTGCCTTTGGGGCTGATGAGAGCTTAGGAGAGAGGTTAGTTGACTGAACAGACACGTAAAGATTGTATAATTCTTGTTTGTTTATTTTACGTGACGCCTGGATGTTCGCGTTCCCCAGCACTTGCCTCAACCCCGCTACGGTCCACTTCCCGATAGGTGGGATCGTCGGGACAGCCGAGCGGTAGGAGGAGGCCGGGGAGGAAGATGGAAGCCTTGTAGGTGGTGGTGAAGATTGGCCCCGGCGTCTCGGCGTGCGTGAGCTTGTTCGAGCAGGCGTGCGGCCGCGTGAAGAAGCCTGGGGCTCGGCTGTGATAGCCGGCGTCGGACAGGTGTTACTGGGGCCGACGGATTGCAACGGCGAATCCTTACGGAGGTCTGCTTCATCGTTGGATGAGGAGCTTATTCGTTGAGCCATTATGCTGAAAAAACTGTCAACAAAATGGAGGTAGGACGGCTGCGTATATATACCTCTTTGTTGATTAGCTGAGTACTCCACCTGTGTCAATTATCTGACATGTTCCTCCCGAACCTCGTTTACTGAAACAGCATGTCTTGAACTTCTCCATAGACAAAGACTGGCAGACTGATGTGATTGATGCATTGATTTCAGCCTGGTCTTTATCAACCATAAAGCACCTAATGAAAATAAATACATGCTTACATAAGCTTCAAGGGAAAATCTTTAGAAGTTACTATTCAACATTTCAAATCAATCTGTACATTGTAGATGCACTGAGATCGACACCTACAGCAAGGCTATTTTTTGCAATTAAGAAATCAATGCAAGTTTTCTTCAATGCAAGATTGTTTCCTATGCAAATAGTAAAAACATACATAATTACACATTCAGTGTCATGGACATCCTGTGCACAGGATACATTTTGCCCTCCGGTGGATCAAATATGGTCTTTTAAATGCATTTGTGATGTACTCATTTGGGTGATTTAGACAAATAAAAAAATAGATGCACTGTAGACAAACAACTTTTCATAGAAAAAAATACAACCCCAAATCAGAAAAAGTTGGGACAGTATGGAAAATGCAAAAAAAAAAAAAAGTGATTTCTAAATTTACTTTGACTTGTATTTCATTGCAGACAATATGAACACAAAATATTTCATGTTTTGTCTGGTCAACTTCATGTCATTTGTAAATATGCATCCTTTCTTGTCATTCAGACCTGCAACACATTTAAAAAAAGTTGGGACAGTAAAGCATTTACCACTTTGTAATGTTGCCATTCCTTTTCACAACACTTAAAAGACGTTTAGGGACTGAAGACACCACGTGATGAAGTGTTTCAGGTGTAATTTTGTCCCATTCTTCCTGCAAACAAGTCTTAAGGTGGGCAACAGTACGGGGTCTTCGTTGTCGCATTTTGAAGCCACACATTCTCTATTGGAGACAGGTCGGGACTGAGGCAGGCCAGTCAAGTACCCGTACCCTCTTCCTCCGCAGCCAGGACTTTGTAATGTGTGCAGAATGTGGTTTTGCATTGTCTTGTTGAAATATGCATGGACGTCCCTGGAAAAGATGTCTTCTTGAAGGCAGCTTATTATGCTCCAAAATCTCTATGTACTTTTCAGCATTAATGGTGCCTTCACAGAAGTGCAAGTTACCTTTGCCAAGGGCACTGACACAACCCCATACCATGACAGACCCTGGCTTTTGGACTTGTGGCTGGTAACAGTCTGGATGATCCTTTTCTTCTTTGGTCCGGAGCACACAGCGTCCATTCCTCCCCAAAAATACCTGAAATACTGATTCATCTGACCACAGTACACGTTTCCACTGTGTGATGGTCCATCCCAGATGCCTCCGAGCCCAGAGAAGTCGACGGCGCTTCTGGACACTGTTAACATAGGGCTTTTGTTTTTGGCACAGTACAGTTTTAACTGGCATTTATGGATGTAACTACGTATTGTGGTACTTGACAAAGGTTTGCCAAAGTAGTCTTGAGCACATGTGGTAATATCGCTTATAGATGAATGACGATTCTTGATGCAGTGCCACCTGAGGGATCAGAGATCACGGTTGTTCAGCTTAGGCTTGAAATCACTTCTTTTGTTTTTTATTTGCGTATTCCATACTGTCCCAACTTTTTCTGATTTGGGGTTGTACTAATTCATTAAGCTGACTTCATAAATTGAATAATGAACCTGTAATAAAGGCAAAAGTTTAACCTTAAAGGGATAGTTAACCCAAAAATGTAAATTCTGTCATCATTTACTCACCCTCAAGTTGTTCCAAACCTGTATGAGTTTCTTTGTTTTGAACAGAAAAGACAATATTTTGAAGAATGTTTGTAACCATGCCCGTGGTTTTGAACCTTCCCTCAGTAAACTACGTTTGAGATACTCCTCTGCCTCTTCTTGTCTTCCTGTCTGAGCCAAACCGTAACAACATCGCGTAACAGAATAAATCAGTGATGACTTGAGGTCAACATATGCATATGATGGTCTGAAGACAACATCATGTAACAGAATAAATCGGTGATGACTTGAGGTCAACATATGCATATGATGGTCTAAAGACAACATCGCGTAACAGAATAAATTAGTGATGACCTGAGGTCAACATATGCATATGATGGTCTAAAGACAACATCGCGTAACAGAATAAATCGGTGATGACTTGAGGTCAACATATGCATATGATGGTCTGAAGACAACATCGCGTAACAGAATAAATCAGTGATGACCTGAGGTCAACATATGCATATGATGGTCTGAAGACAACATCGCGTAACATAATAAATCAGTGATGACCTGAGGTCAACATATGCATATGATGGTCTGAAGACAACATCGCGTAACAGAATAAATCAGTGATGATAAGTATATTGTGTAATAATAAATATAATAAGCTAATAATGATAAATAAGCTCATTAAAACACTTCTCCCTGGATCTCGCAGCGAGCTCTCTGTTGGATCGAGTTGCGCGCGAAGTTGAAGTTGCAAAAAAAAAGACGCAATTTAAGGCAACAGTTGATTTTTGCTCTGTATATGCTAATGAAAGAGATTTTAAGGACCTTTGCTGTGGCACTGGCACCCATAGATATGCATCACTTACGCAGTCTGTAATGTTAGCCCTGTTCAATATAGTAATACTGCATAATTTTGGCTGGTAATCTGCCAGTTAACTCGCAAATGCAAACTATTGTCGTAGTAGCACACTTCTCTGCTGTACACTAATAAGATTATTTGGTAACACTTTACAATAACAGTACATGAATAATCATGTATTAATACATGAATTAATAGTTAATTCAACATGAACTCATGATTAGTGTAGATATGAATTAATCATGAACAAATGAGGAGCTATCATGAACTAAGACAGGAGTCGTAAGGATTCATGCATGAATAACAGCAGCATTAATACGTTAGTACATGTTTGATAAGTAATGCTTTAATTAACATGTATGGTTAAACTAAATCAAACAGCCCCCTTAAGAATAAATAAGAAGTACTCTGACTTTGAATTAAACATGTGATTTAATACCGTCATAATTTAAACTGTAATAGCCTATTATAATCTGCCATCTGCAGCTTTGTGATTTTTAGCCATTTTTGTGAGCCATTAATTACACACATTTGTCTAATCAAACGTGGAAAATAGACTAATAACTATCACTAATAATTTTCATTTTATATAAACCGTTTTCAGATTTTTATATTTCAATTACATTTAGTCACAGCTAGTTCCCTTTCGAACGGTCAGTCGTACTGCGTCGAAGACTGAAGCATTTATAAAACCACGCAGTGCTACTGCACAGTCAAAACGGAGTCGAGACTTCTCGCGCGCTATTGGCTGGCCAGTGGTAACTGCATGAACCAATGGCAGAACAGCGTATCTGAGCGAACCTATGGGCGCTAAGCCCGAGACGCTGAACACAGAAGCCCATGAACTGAGCGTAAAAAAGCCTGCGAAGGGCGCCCTTAAAATACGCTGTAATGCCCCAAAATTGTCAGATTTTTCTCCTTCAGCGAAGATTTTTCTATCCTCGCTGATACCTTCTGATACGAAGCTTACCGTGAGAGACGAGCCGTCAGCGGAATCGAGCCAGCCAGCCCGGACCCCTGTGAGAGTTGGTCTGTCATCAGCTCTCTCATCCAGCATCCGCGAGCTGTCACTCCTTCTCCCCTGTGCTCGCTGGTGATAAACACTTCGGTGTATCCTTGAGTACAAATAAGAAAAGTACACATGTCACAATTGTGTGTTAGGTGCAGCACAACTCTGCATCAGGAGGATGCCCATGACCAGTGTATTACCTGTCTGGGCAAGGCCCACGCTGACACCGCTCTCTCTGGGTCCGGCTGCTCTCACTGCGAGAGCATGCCCATCTCCTCCCTCCGTTTGTGGATCACGTTCTTCTCAGAGCGCGACTCCGCCCCTCGCGCTCTCCCGCTCCCTTTCCCGTCCGAACCCCGGTGGAAAAAGCGGCGGAGCCAGAGGGCTGACTATACTGAAGTGGGCGAGCTCACGTCGGCCCAATGCCCGCGTGCCTCGTCCTCGGTAACGTTTCCCCAGTAACGTTCTCTCGTTCAGACCTGCTTCCTCCGCTACTCCGCTCGCCTCCGCCCATCCACCTCGCACGCGCTCTCCACCATTGACGGCGCTATCGAGAAGGGCTATGAGAAGCTCCCGCCGCTCGAAGAGTCGATGGCTGCACACCTCTGCCCGCCCTCCGCGATAGGCTGGAAGCCCAAAATCGCACAGCCTTCTAAGCCCTGCCGTACCACGGCGGCCTTGGCAAATAGGGCCTATGCTTCCACCGGCCAAGCAGGCTCCGCTCTCCACACGATGGCGGTCCTGCAGGTGTTCCAGGCGAAGCTCCTTTGGGCTATGGACGAGTCCGGTCCAGACCAGGAGGTTTTTCGTGACCTCCGAAGCGCCACAGATCTGGCCCTTCGAGCTACGAAGGCCACCGCCCAGGCCATAGGCAGGTCGATGGCCAGTCTTGTGGTGTTAGAGCGCCACTTATGGTTAAACCTCACGGAGATCAAGGAGGCCGATAAAACTGCCTTCCTCGACGCTCCCATGTCTCCGAATGGTCTGTTCGGTCCCGCGGTGGACAGTTTCACGGAACGCTTCACCACAGAGCAGAAAGCGTCCCAGGCGATGAGCCATTTTCTGCCCAAAAAGGCCAGCACCGCCTCTTCAACTCGGCCGAGAGCTCCGTACCAGCAGCAGCAACCGCAGCGCAGATCTGCAACCGCACCCGCTCCCATGCAGCCCCGCCCACCTTATGACCAACGTCAGTGTCATCACCAGGCAAAGCGCTTCCCGCCCAAGCGTCAGGGTCCCCGGCCTAAGATCTAAGATCACGCTGGACTCTGATCACATGAAGCAGTCCTGCCCGGCTGATCATGAAGAGAGGAGGGGTGAGCTCCGCCCAAGCCAGTCCGCCCCCCAAAAGACTCTGAATTCTGTCCCCGCGGCCCGTTTTTGTTCCGGCCCGGGAGAAACATGTTGTGAATATAAAAGATGTGAGCAGCGAGCCCACGCTCGCACGCGCTCCACTGCACTTTACCGCTGTTATTGCGGGTTCAATAAAAAACTTGAATGTTCAACAAATGAGTCTTCTTTCTCTTCCATACCACACGACGGTCAGCGCGCGGCAAAACTCACCACCGTTCGACACTATAAAACCCCTATGCAACTGGGCAGAGGCTTGGAAAGCAATCCCTGGTGTGTCACAGTGGGTTATTAAAACAATTCAACTAGGCTATTCGCTCCAATTCGCTCGCAAACCACCGCGATTCGCGGGCATAACTTGCACTTCAGTGAAGAGCAACGCAACCCACTTCCTCAAAACCGAAGTGGAAAGTCTATTGATGAAAAGGGCTATAGAGGTGGTGCCTGCAGCTCAAAGCGAGTCAGGGTTTTACAGCCGCTACTTCCTGGTTCCCAAGAAAGATGGCGGCCTCAGGCCCATCTTAGACCTCAGACATCTGAACAAGGCTCTTATCAAACGGCCGCTCAGAATGCTGACATTAAAACAAATCATTGCGCAAATCCGCCCGATGGATTGGTTTTTCTCAGTAGATCTGAAAGCTGCCTACTTTCATATCCAAATTATCCCACGTCACAGACCGTTTCTGAGATTCGCGTTCGACGGGAAGGCCTACCAGTACACAGTCCTCCCAATTGGCCTGTCTCTGGCGCCCCGCACTTTCACAAAGTGTATGGATGCAGCTCTCTCCCCTTTAAGACAAATGGGAATGCTCATTTTGAACTACCTCGACGACTGGCTCATACTGGCCCAGTCAGAGGAAGAGCTACAATCTCACAAATCTGTGCTACTCAGCCATCTAGAATACCTGGGTCTCAGAATAAATACAGTCAAGAGCTCGTTGCTTCCCAGACAGAGGATCTCTTTCCTGGGAACGATTTTAGGTTCGTCGTGGCTGTCAAATGAACGTGCTCTGACTACACAGCAGCTTGCACACTCGTTCAAAACAGGACCCAGCCTCAATATCATATATATATATATATATATATATATTTTTTTTTTACATATTTTTTACCATTCAAACCCAATAATCAGCGAAACTGGCGTCGCAATCTGTGTAAAAGTTTTGAGTGAAAGGGGTGTGTGCGGCTGCGCGCGCTTCAGGTCAGAGTTCGGCAGCGCAAGCACGTCCCAGCCGCACCACACTTTTCCGTTGCTTTCTTTTCCCTGAGCTGCGAGTATATATTTGACTGTTCTGCTTCCATTGTTTAGTGAACAGTGGAAGCAGAGCTCACACACACGTCCTCACTCCTGCTGTCACACATCGACGCAAATGAAGAAACGCTGCTCTTATTAGAGTGCTGTCATTTTTAAAGTAGCGGTAGGCTGCTAATACAATTTCATATTGTACCCAACTTAACGTTACCCAGTCGACTAAAAATATTGACGTTGATTAATTAACAGCGTCGACGCAGTCGATTGTATCAACCAATCGCGACAGCTGTAATTGCAAGTGTGGCTAAACACCCCTAACTTTAGTGCATGTATTGGATCTTTGCTTGCATCAGCGCGTAGACTCACAGGCACACTCAAACAGAGCGAAATAAACTGAGATAAATATTTCAAACTGAGAAAAATAAAAAATAATTAAATGCAAAAAAGAAAAAAAAACGCAATTCACAAGCGTGTATTCAACCGTGAATGCGGTACCGAACGGTTCAATATTATATTAAGAATTGTGGCATCCAGAGTACGCACACAAAAATCTGATGTATCATCATATCACCCAGCCCCAAGTTATTTGGATTTAAGCAGGGGCGTAAATTTCATCTAAAAGTTGGGGGGGGGGGTTTAAATTTCAATAAACATGAAATTTCTCAAGAGCAATTTTTGAAGGGGACACAAATAATACAGCCAAAATCGTACTTGTAAGGATATGTGTACCACAAAAAAAACATTTCGTACTTATTTGGCGTTTCGGTGTACTGAAAAATTATCTAATGTCCGTTTTTCTTTTCTCTGTCATTTTATCTGACCAACAAAACAAAGCGATAGTAGTTTAAATACGATTAAGGTTCACCACGCAGTCATATTATAATTATTAAATTATCTTGCGTCCTCCACATAGTATTTTATACTATGATATTCAGATATTTAGATATTCAAATGCAGCAAGCCCTCTGATCTGCCACTTATTATCATATTGAGCCAAACCCTACACAGATCTGACTGATCTTTCGGTTTAGAATTAGCCAATTTTTAGAATTTTGGGGCGGATTGCTTGAATTTTGGGTTCATTAGCCTATTATTCATAATGAAAAACACAACAACAAAACAGTGCAATGACACACTCCCTTAAATAAGCGCGTTTACGCTTTGAAACCAAATCTTCGATAATCTTGTCTGTCAGCGGTTTGCTCGTTCGGTTCGTGCTGTATTGAGCAGACACGTTCAGTTTTTAATTGTTTTGTCAGTTCTCTAACTGAACTAAATTATTTTATTACTATACAGAGGGGCGGTGCGGCGTGGGCAAGTGATGTTAACAATGTTTTGCCTAATCTGTATTAAAGAGAAAAGAATCACTTCATCTGACGTTTAAAGTGAATAAAATAGCCTTGACAGCTACTTACTGGTGTTTCACAACTGCTGTCTGAAGAGCCTTGTTCTCTCCCCAAACTTGTGTGGTAGTTTTTCTACGGTCTATGTAACGTTAGTTGAGGTGCACGGTGGATCAAACCACTGTGAGGCAAGGGGGGAGGGGGGACTCAAAATGTTTCTAAACTTAAAACGCATTTTTTTGTCCCGTTTGCGTTTGTATTGTTTTACTACTTACACATTTATTTTAAGTATATATTGTTATATTATTTACAATACTCAGCATGGTTTTTAGGGGGGGGACAGCCCTCAGATTGGGGGGGGGGTCCTGTCCCCCCTGTCCCCCCCGCGATTTACGCCCCAATAAGCAACTTACATTTCTCTAGGTTTTCTTTGAACATGTCGTTTGAAATCGTGCCAGACACATCAGTAAGAGTTGATTTGCAATCCACAGAGTGCTTCTTTTTACCAGATTTCTTGCAAATAAATTATGATTTTCAAAAGTAAAACAAATTATTTCTGACTTTGAAGACATTCTCCTAGCCACGCATTGCGATTCAGTGTGTGATGAGTGTATTATCTGCAAGCATAAGATGATGCTACTGCTGCCTGCCGGTGTGGTGCAGTAAAATCACAGGCGGGGAGACGTTAATTAATTTCTTATCTTAGTTTTATGCCGGTTTTGTTGTTACACATGACGCGGACTAGACTGGACTCTGAATATTTTCAGAGTCCAAAATGTCCAAATCCGTGTCAAGTCCGAGTACAAAATCACTCGAGTGCGTGACAAGTAAGAGTTCATTCAAAATTGGAGTTCAAGTTCGAGTACCCTAACTCTAGTATTTTACGCACAAAAACTATTCTCGTCGCTTCATAAAATTATTGTAGAACCACTATAGTGAGATGAACTTTGTAACGACGTCTTTAGTACCTTTTATGGGTCTTGAGAGTATACAGTACATTGTGCCAATGGAGGCCTTTCTGAGCCATTGGATTTCAACAAAAATATCTTAATCTGTGTTCTGAAGATGAACACCGTTTTACGGGAGTCGAATGACATGAGGTTAAGTAATTAATGACAGAATTTTCATTTTTGGGTGAACTAACCCTTATAGATACAACTTGGCAGGGACAATCAGGCCAACAATAATGATCATTTATCAGTTAAAAGGTAATGCATATGGCCAAAATCATTATGAAAACTTGCTCAAGTGATACCATGGTAGTAATTTACCAGATTATCAAAAGGTGATGTCCAAAGGATATACAATGTAGAGAACGGTTTGATTCCATGATCTGAAATTGACCCAGTAGAAGTGCTCTCTAAAGCATTTGAAGAAGTAGCTTCCTGGATTCTGAACACCTCACTGGCCATTTCATCTTGTCCAATCAATCAATCAATAAATAAATTAAAAAAAAACAATATATATATATATTTTTCTATAATATATATTATAAAAAAAAGAAAAGAAAATTAAACAATAAAATATTTAGTGGCAGCACTGACCTTTTTGCGTTTTTCTTCCAGAACTTCATAGCAGTGCCTCCTTCTGTCCTGCAATACCATATATGTAATACACATTTTTGTTTTAAACCAAATTGAACCTTGGCAAGCAAACTGTGAATAGTCAAAAATTACCTTTTCTATATCTGCCAACAAAGAAGCATTATATTCTTCATCTTGCTGGGAACGTATAGCTCGCCACTCCTGAAGTAATAAAGTAAAACTATGAGTCACAAATCAGTCATATTTACAACCATTGACAACATCAAAAATAACTTCACTCACACGCAGATTTATGGATTCTGTGGTCTCAGCATTGAAGGAGGTTTCATCAAGTGCTGTAGTGTTGGTTGGTTGTGAGTTCTGGGGAATGGCTGCGGATGGTGTCATTTCCTAAGGGAAGACAAAAAAAAACAATGACAAAGAATTTGTTAAGAGTCACTGCACAGTGAAGAAGTTACTTGAACTGTCACCTAACATTAAATGTGCACTGTGCACAAACATATAATTTATATTCAGGTAAAATGAAAGGCCAATTCAACTGAACATGTCTTAAAGAAATGGCTTGTTCATTTGTACATCTAGGGCCAGATTTACTAACCAGAACAAATTAGCATAAAAACCCAATCCCATAAATGCACTGATGGATTATAAAATTCTGTGGGTGATTTACATAAAATTACATAAAATTACATTAAATAACTTCACTCACACGCAGATTTATGGATTCTGTGGTCTCAGCATTGAAGGAGGTTTCATCAAGTGCTGTAGTGTTGGATGGTTGTTGTGAGTTCTGGGGAATGTCTGCGGATGGTGTCGTTACCTAAGAGAAGACAACAAAAAAAAACAATGACAAAGAATTTGTTAAGAGTCACTGCACAGTGAAGAAGTTACTTCAACTGTCACCTAACATTAACCCCCCGGTTTTACAGACAAGGCTGATCCCAGACTAAAATGTTTGAACTGTCTCAACTGAAAATATCTTGCTCTGTCCGATGTTAAAATATGTCAGCTCCACTGTTCTGTCACAATATGAACATATGCAACATTTTCTAGTACTGGCTTAAGCTAAGCCATGTCTGTGAAACTGGGCCTTAATGTGCACTCTGCAGAAACATATAATTTATATTAAAGTTAAATTAAAGGCCAATTCAACTGAACATGTCTTAAAGAAATGGCTCGTTCATTGAAACATTTAGGGCAAGATTTACTAAACAGGACAAATTAGCATGAGAACACAATGCACTGATGAAAGTGTAAAGTTCTGAGAAATACTAGTACATTGACAAACAATAGTAAATCACATCATACAGTTTTGTTATGCCAAAGGAGGGTTGTGCTGGAGCAAAAGTAAATCTGTCAGTAAATCTGGCCCTTGGACTTTGTTTAACATGTAGTGAAGTCATACCTGTGAAACTTTAGCTCTTGGGACTATATAGAGCCTGCTCTTTCCAATTGCTTTTTTTTAGGTCTTTCACACTATTTGCATGCACTTTTTCTATTATTGGGGCAGGTCGGATACATGTGTCTCTTCTTTTATACACCTATCCTTCTCAATGTTTCTTTTTATTATTTCCATAACCTGAATAATTAAGTTATAACCATTTTCTACATTTTGGATCCACATTCTTTAGGTGCTGCTCTGATGTCTGTGTCAAGGCGTGCTGACAGGCAACTGTCAGCTGTCGGGTGTAAAACACTCTGGAAGTGAAGAGGCCTCTTTGCATGTGTTGAGCTATATGTCATCCTTAAGTGACCCTAGGGTCACATATGTTACAGGGCTACGTGACTTTTTGGGGACTCAGAGAAATGTACCTCTTTTTATGTGCCTTTCTTAACTAAATAGAATAAATTCACTTCTGTACTGAGATGTGGTATCAGTATGTTTTGGAGAAGGGCTTTGTTGATAGTTAGTCAAGATGTTCTCAACCTTGAGGAAGCTGTTATTCTTTGGAGCTTTGTGTGTATGTGCGTTGCATGATCTGTGCAGATTCAGGGCCCTATTTTAACGATCTGAAACGCAAGTGTCAAAGCGCAAAGCGCAAGTAACTTTGTGGGCGGGTCTCGACGCTGTTGCTATTTTCCCGGCGGGATAAATGGCTCTTGCGCCCGGCGCAAATCTAAAATGGGTTGGTCTGAAGTAGCTTCATTATTCATAGGTGTGGTTTGGGCGTAACGTGAATAAACCAATCAGAGCGTCATCCAACATTCCCTTTAAAAGCAGGTGCGCAAGTTCCATTATGGATTGCTATTATTATGGCGTATTTACCAGGCGCACGCCAGGAGCGGTTCACAGCCGAGGAGACTGATGTTCTTGTAAGAGCAGTGAAAGACAGAGAAGTTGTGTTGTATGGGGATGGGAGAAACCCACCCAAAATAGCGTTGGTTAAATAAATAATTAGCCTCAATAATTTGTAAGCTAGATTTATGCCTATTTTTTCACATCTTCGTGGCACACCACAATGATTTCCGTCATCTCATGTGTTAATATTTTTTTAGTGTAACAATTTATGATTTGCAAAAATAACTGTTGCATCTGTGTAGATTACATGAGCAAAGTGTATGCGCGTTGTGCACGCTATGGTCAAGCATGCGCCCTTAAAATAGCATAATGAACAACGCGCCACTGACTTTAGACTAGGTTTTTTCTGGTCAGTGGCGCAATTGTTTAATGGAACAGCAAAATAGCACCAGGGATTGTTTGCGCCGGAACACGCCTCCTTTTTTGCGCTGAACCGCCCAGGGAGCGCAAGTTCATTCACTAGTTTAGCGACGTGCTTCTGTGGAGGGATAAGCGCGCTTTGCGCGGGTGCAAAATAGGAATGACACATGCGTCGGTGTACAAAGTCAATTGCGCTGGGTGCAAGATAGGGCCCTCAGTGTTGGAGATGGACTTTTCTGCAGACGATGGCAGACCTGGAGACGCTTTTCTGTGACCTCCGAGGTCATTCTAATCCAAATCTGGGACTGGGTGACAACGAGTCTACGCATTTTTAGTAATATGTGCTCCTATCTGTTTACGTGTGGAAAGTTGCTTACGTGCATGTTGTTAGGGCCAATCAGAATCATTCCACATGACAATAATGACGTGGTTAGACCTTGAAAACAGTATAACTGTTCAGAAATTGTATGTATGTTAGGCGGAGGCGGGGAGACTGTTAGAGGGAGCGCAGCCTACGAACTCCTTGTGAGACTTGAAGCTGGCTTCTGCTGATGAAACTGCAAACTATTCTTCAGTACATTTTTCTCTAATTAATCTAACTCCTGACTCTTGGTCTTCATTTTTCACTACTGGTCCTGGGTCCTAAGCTGTTACCCCAACACTATCTTCCATCCTTTTCCTACTCTTGCCAAATGAAAACCTATTAAGTTTAAATTCACAGTTGGGTAGCATTGGCAGACAAAATTGTTTAATTCAGACAGAGTCCAATTTAATCGAATTTTTGATAGTTGGATTCCTCTCCCTGTTGTTTCATGCACTGGTCTACCTGCAAAATTTAAAGTACACACAAGCAACATAAAATAAAGTGAACCCAAACAAACAGATGAACTAGAGGAAATGACTAGCAGTATGAGCACCATTTTATCTAGCACATTAGAAATTGTTGCACCAATTAGATTAAAAAAGGTTAGAGAGAAACCTAAAGCACCATGGTACAACAGTGCTACACATGTTATCAAGAGAGAAACTCGTAACTTAGAGCGTAAATGGAAACAAACAAATTTAGAGGTCTTTAGAATCGCGTGGAAAGATAGTTTGTCACGTTATAAAAAGGCCCTAAAAGCAGCCAGGGCTGAGCATCTCCGCAAACTAATAGAAAATAATCAAAATAACCCAAGGTTTTTATTTAACACCGTGGCTAGACTAACAAATAAACAAACATCGCCTGAGCAAAATATTCCGTTACAGTTTAGTAGTAATGATTTTATGAATTTCTTCACTGAGAAAATAGAAAGCATCAGAAACAAAATTGTAAATGTACAATCTTTAATGATGTCTTATGATTCAACCGCAACTATCGCCCCTCAAGAACTACTACACTGCTTTACTATAGGACAGGAAGAGCTAAATAAACTTATCATTGCATCTAAACCAACAACATGTTTATTAGATCCAATACCCACTAAACTACTGAAAGAGTTGTTACATGTAGTGGAAGAGCCTCTTCTCAATATTATTAACTCATCTTTATCTTTAGGTCATGTTCCAAGAATATTCAAGCTGGCAGTCATAAAACCTCTCATTAAGAAGCCACAATTAGATCATAATAACCTAGTAAATTACAGACCAATTTCAAATCTTCCATTTATGTCTAAAATACTAGAAAAAGTTGTGTCTGCTCAATTGTGCGCTTTCTTGCAAGAAAATTATATCTATGAAAAATTTCAATCAGGATTCAGGCCGCACCATAGCACAGAAACTGCACTCGTTAAAATCACAAATGATTTACTTCTAGCTTCTGACCAAGGCTGTATCTCAATACTAGTTCTACTCGATCTTAGTGCTGCGTTCGATACTATAGATCATAAAATACTCATCGACTTCAAAATTATACTGGTGTTCAGGGACAGGCATTAAACTGGTTTAGATCGTACTTATCAGACCGCTACCATTTTGTCTGTCTAAATGGGGAAAAATCAAAGATGACTTCAGTAGATTATGGGGTGCCGCAAGGATCCGTGTTAGGCCCTCTGCTATTCTCAATATATATGCTGCCACTTGGTAATATTATAAGAAAACATGGAATTAATTTCCACTGTTATGCTGATGACACTCAATTGTATATTTCATCACGACCGGATGAAAACGCTAAATTATCTAAACTGACAGCGTGTGTTGAAGATATTAAATACTGGATGACGTGTAATTTTCTGCTATTAAATTCAGATAAAACAGAGGTATTACTTATTGGTCCAAAAAACTGCCCACAAAACCTCTCGCAATACAATTTTACCTTGGAAGGATGTCCTGTCACTTTATCCACTACAGTAAAAGACCTGGGTGTTATATTAGACCGCAACCTGACATTCGAAAATCATATTTCATATGTTACAAGAACGGCATTTTTCCATCTTAGAAACATTGCTAAGCTACGTAACATGCTATCTATTTCTGATGCAGAAAAGTTAGTTCATGCATTCATGACCTCGAGATTAGATTACTGTAATGCTTTATTAGCTGGTTGTCCTGCATCCTCAATAAACAAACTACAGTTAGTCCAAAACGCAGCTGCTAGAGTTCTTACTAGGTCAAGAAAATATGATCATATAACACCAATTTTATCATCTCTACACTGGTTACCTGTGAAGTATTGCTACTGACCTATAAGGCCCCAAATGGTTTAGCTCCAGTGTATCTAACGGATCTTCTATCGCCCTACAACCCATCGCGCTCTTTAAGGTCACTAAACTCTAGGCTTCTGGTCATTCCTAGGATATCTAAGTCTACTAAAGGAGGGAGGGCTTTTTCACATTTAGCTCCTAAACTCTGGAATAGTCTTCCTGATATTGTTCGAGGTTCAGACTCGCTGTCCCAGTTTAAAACTAGATTAAAGTCGCATCTCTTTAGCCAAGCATTCACATTATAATTATCTTTTTATACTACAGTTAAATCGGATCAAAAGCATTAATATAATATTCTGAACAGCAGCTACGCTAATCATTTCCCATCTGCTTTTCTGTTGTTATCTCGGGACACTAGTCCCGAGGTAAATAGTTCATCAGCTCCAGTTTGTATCCAGCCTCTCATGGAGACTTCGGATGCCCCAACACCTGTGATGAGACGACTCCACGCCCGTGAAGAGACGACTCAACGCCAGCGCTGTTATGGCCTAAATTAATACACGATTGATTAACTTTTTCGACCATTATTCTTTAACATTGTCTTTCTAACATTTTTACTGTACATCTATGAAATGCACTTTCTGTAAAGCTGCTTTGAAACAATGTGTATTGTGAAAAGCGCTATACAAATAAATTTGCATTGAATTGAATTGTACATTGTATATTATTATTATTATAGCTTAATGTATACTGTTTAATGTATGTTTTAGTGTATATTGTTTAAAGTATATGTATATTGTAAGTATGTGTATATTGTTTAAAGCTGTGAGAACTACACTCACATTGTGTAAATTATTTATTGTTTATTGTAGTGTATACTGTGCTGTGAGTAATTGTGTGCGCATCAGATGATGTAATCTGATGCTGCTTTAAATGTTGTACATGTCATGTCATGACTGCTATGTTGCTCGGAACTGCACCTAAGAATTTCACCTACTGTTGCACTGTGCATATGGTTGTGTGACAATAAAGTGATTTGATTTTGATTTTTGATTTTGATTTGAGCAAGTTTTGAGCACGCAAATATGAGAGACCATCTTGAAATGCAACGTTCTAAAAGTTCCATCTTGATTGTACTGTGATGTCACAATTGATTTTCTGTATTTGATTCATAACAGAATAGAGAGCAGTAGCCTAGGCTTGCGCTTTAATACACAGATCTGATACAAGGAATCTTCCAACTTTATACATTACAAAATTATAGAAATTAACTACACTGACCTGTGTATGGAAGGGAACTTTTGATTACTTGTGTAAAACTATTACATTTTTCACATTTATTTTAAACATAATTTCCACTCAATGTATACCCTTGTGAAAAAGTAGTGTGCTTAATTGTATTGAAAGTGTACTTTTTGTGTACTTAAAATCTTAAAAGTATACTTTTTAAAAAGTGCACTTGCAGATAATATAATTAAAATTAAAGGCCACTTAAGTGTACTTAAAGAGAATACACTTTAATGACAATATTTATAAACACACTTAAGTGCACTTTTTTAAAATGCACTTTGTAATAATATCTAATTCATTTTTACTTAAGGAAAGTACACTTTCATGACAATATTTATAAACACACTTAAGTGCACTTTTAAAAAATGCAGCTTGTAATAATGTCTACCTATATTTTACTTAAACATGTTTAAAATAATTATTGTTATTTATATTTTATAAAGTACACTTATTTTTATATTGACATACTAAAGCACATGGGGGAAAAAAATCCAAAATGACATTTGTTAATGTATTTTAAATGTGTTTAATATTTTTTTTTTGCAAAATTATTTTTTTTTTGCAAAACTTTTTTTTTGTGCAAAACATTGTGTTATTTTGCAGATATATGTGGCCCTATTTTGACTCCATATATCACCTATATGACTACAGCCCCATTGACTCGCTATGTAAATGCATTGAAGAAGTTAACAGTTGGATGTGCCAAAACTTTCTTCAGTTAAAGAAAGACAAAACTGAAATCACTACATTTGGAAACAAAGATGAAATTCTCAAGGTGAACGTGTTGGGGTAACAGTTTTGGACCCAGGACCAGTAGTGAAAAATGAAGACCAAGAGTCAGGAGTTAGATTAATTAAAGAAAAATGTACTGAAGAATAGTTTGCAGTTTCATCAGCAGAAGCCAGCTTCAAGTCTCACAAGGAGTTCGTAGGCTGCGCTCCCTCTAACAGTCTCCCCGCCTCCGCCTAACATACATACAATTTCTGAACAGTTATACTGTTTTCAAGGTCCAACCACGTCATTACTGTCATGTGGAATGATTCTGATTGGTTCTAGCAACATGCACGTAAGCAACTTTCCACACGTAAACAGATAGGAGCACATATCACTAAAAGTGCGTAGACTAGTTGTCGCCCAGGCCAAGATTTAGATCGTCATGGCCTCGGAGGTCGCAGAATGGCGTCTCCACGTCTCGTATCGTCTGCAGAAACCCCATCTCCAATACTGAACCTGCACAGATCATGCAACGCACATACACACAAAAGCTCCAAAGAATATCAGCTTCCTCAAGGTTGACAACATCTTAACTAACTATCAACAAGCACTTCCAAAACATGCTGATACTACATTTTAATACAGAAGTGAATTTATTCTTTTTAGTAAGAAAAACATAAAAGAGGTACATTTCTCTGAGTCCCCAAAAAGTCACGTAGACCTGTGACCTATGTAGACATGAGGTCACTTTAGGATGACATATAGCTCAACACATGCAGAGAGAGGTTCTCCCGGGGTGTTGATACAAACACACACACACCAAGGACATTCGCCTGTCAGCACAGTTAACACAGACATCAGAGCAGCACCTAAAGAAATGTGTTTCCACAAGCACACAGCAAATATAATACTAAAATCACTCATTAAATATAGAGGTTATAGGTGAACTGATTTATCAAATGTAGAAAAATGGTTATAACTCAATTATTCAGGTTATGGAAATAATAAAAAGAAACATTGAGAAGGATAGGTGTATAAAAGAAGAGACAGGTATCTGACCTGCCCCAATAAACACATATCTTGAGGCTAAAAGTCTAAAATCCAAAAATCAAGTCAGGAATCTTGGTGTGATTTTGGAGTCAGACCTGAGCTTCAGTTGTCATGTCAAAGCAATAACTAAATCAGCTTACTATCATCTCAAAAATATTGCAAGAATTAGATGCTTTGTTTCCAGGCAAGACTTAGAGAAACTCGTTCATGCTTTTATTACCAGCAGGGTGGACTATTGTAATGGTCTTCTCACCGTGGTGGTGAGAGGAAGGACCGTGTAGATCCGCTCTGATGGGTAAAACATCTAGAGAACGCCCTCAAGTTAGGCCAAGAAGATTTGTCTGCAAGGGTACTGTCTAAACGCACAGTTACCTGACAAATATTTTTAAAGTAAACCTGACTCTCCATTTTCTTCCACCACAGATAGGGGATTTCATCTTTATTTTGTATTTCCTTTCATTCCTATTATAACTGTTATACTATATATATTTTTATTTAATTCACTTACGAATATTTTAACTTAATTTCTGTGTAAAGCACTTTGAATTGCCACTGTGTATGAAATGTGCTATACAAATAAACTTGCCTTGCCTTGCCTTGTATATTGTGTGCATTAATGTATTTCTTCTAGCTTCAATACACTTGCGTAAGTATACTCCAGTACAACTTATTGTTGAATTTTTTATCACTAGCTCCTGCTCTATGAACTCAACTACATGTGTCAGTTTTTTACATAATATTTGACATGAAGTTTAATTTATGAGAGGAGTAGCCTAGCTATCTGTGCTTAACGTAAAAGCAATGTTGTAGCTACTGTACTTTACATCTGTGTACAGAATACTTTCAATATCATTATGTTGTTCTACGACCATTAAACACACATTTAATTGCCTTAATTGCTTGCAAAAGTTGAACAAATCTAAACAAAATTAATTTGCATTCAAATTCACTTTAACTTTTCTTAACTTTCAATAAACTTTAACTTTAACAACAGAAATGGAAAACATTTATAATCAACATTTAACCATTTATCTTTAATATTTTAATGCGCATGCGCCAAAAATACTACGTCATGATTTTGAAAAATGCGCTGTCTGCCATGTTTCTGTAACCGCGATGCGTGAGGAAACTGAAGCTGATCAAACAAGAAGAGAACAACGGAGAGAACCTTTTGGATCATTGCATGATTACAGATGAGACATGTGATGCAAATAAGGAGTCACGTGACGTGAGTATATCTTGATTTAAGCTTTCTTGATTTTTAATTTTCACCGTAACATGGCAGTTCTTATTGCGATTAAGAGTGTATTTAGTTTAATCGCAGATAGACGCAATATGTGATATTAATCATGTTTCCTATCATCATGTATCTATGATTGCATTATGATCATTTCTTATATCGGAATGTGATCGCGTGTGTGGGCGTGTTCGAGGAATTTGGCTGCTGAAAATACAATATTTTAATCGAACTCCGAATTTTTAAATGAACTAAATGACTTAAAGTTATAGTAACATTAGACATTTATATACATTTAATCCATATTATAGCGACCAGTAGCCTAATATTCAATATATCACCCACCTCTAGAAATAATGTTTGTAATGTTTTTTTTGTTTTGTTTTGTTTTGCATTTGGCGAATATGATGTTAAGTTACTATTTGTGTTTTTGTAATATTTTGTGCTTATCTGGAGTTTTCTCTGAGCTTTCTCAATTTGCATGGGTCTTGGGTTATTTATATATATTCAAGTTATGTTTAATTCCCTGTAATGTAGGAATAAAAACGATTATTAAAATGTCCTCTATTTGATTTAAAGCCCAGTGTCAGTGAAGATGATGTGGTGCGTGGAATCTGGTGTTTGTGGGAAACGTGAAGGAACCTCTTCCAGCATTCTACTGTGATGTTGCCCTGACGACTGAGGTAATTCATCACATAGGTGATGCAGTGGCGGTCAGCAGTGTTGGGGGTAACGAGTTACAAAATAACGGATTACAGTAACGATATTACTTTTTTGGGTAACGAAGTAAAGTAACGCATTACACTAAAAATATTGGTAACTACACTACTTTACTAGACTATAGGAACGCGCTTTCCTGCGTTACTCAAGCCGCCTTTGCCTGTGTGTAAAGATCTGATATGTTTAAGTGCTGCGTGCACCGTTGCCATAGAACAGTGTTTCCCAACCGAGGTGCCGTCTGACAAGAGCATGGATGCCGTGTAAAAGTCCTTCAAATTCTCTCTTTGTAAACTTTGTTCAATGCATATAGTGCTGCAGTATGTTCGAATACCAGTCATTTTCGCCGTCATCACAAATGAGAAGTTGCGCGCGCTGTGAGAATATTTTGTCTATGTGCACTCATCCGAAAGCGCGCACACGTCTCACAGTGCGCAAATATTGAGTTCTCTTTCAAGTTTGGCTCTTGAACGGACAAACTCACACAAAACTATGTCAACATGCCCATCTTGATGAGTATCCTAGCAGACATAGTCTGTATATGCCTTAAAACGACGCATATCCGAGCATTGGGTCTTAAAGGGGCAGTATTATTAGGTCTTAAAGGGGCAGTTTTATTAGGTCTTAAAGGGGCAGTAGCCTTTACTGCTGTCTGTTTAATGTCAAACAACAAAAGACAAGGGCATCACTCACTGCTCTTGATTGAATAGATTTTGTAAATTTAATAGGATTAATGTTTAATTTATACAGTCAAATATGCAATGTTATTTTACATTTGATTTCTGTACCTGAAAACTAATGTTAGACGTACCTGAAAAACCTGAAAAGCACTGTTTATTTTATTAGTGTCTTTGCTCAATAGTATTTATTTGTGCTGCTGCTTGTATTTAAATTATTTGTTCTTATCATTTTCTTTATCTTTATTTGACCGTAGTCCTTTTTGTTTGTTTGGGGAAACACTGCCATAGAGCCATGATGTTTGTCCATATATCTACACGGTAAATTAAGAAATGGGAAAGTAAAGTAATAAGTAGTGTAGTTACTTTTCAAATACAGTAACTAGTAAAGTAATCTCATTACAATTTACAGATGTAACTAGTAACTAGTAACTAATTACTTTTTTTGAGTAACTACCCCAACACTGGCGGTCAGAAGTTTACACACACCTTGCAGAATAAACTGCTTCATCAGGGCAGTACTAAATAAAAAGACAACATGCTAATTTTTATGATCCCTCTTATTGCTAAAATTATTATTATTATTATTTTTAACAGATACAGCAGTGTGAATATAAACGTACTCGGTTACTTAACGTAACCTCGGTTCCCTGAGATAAGGGAAGGAGTACTGCGTCGAAGACGCCATGGGGAATTCTCCTATTCTCGAATATACTGAAGTAATTGTAAAATCACGCAGTGCTACTGCCCAGTCAAAACAGTGTCGAGACATCTCGCACGCTATTGGTTGGCCAGTGGGAACTGCATGAACCAATGGCAGAACAGCGTGATCTGAGCGAACCAATGGGCACAAAGCCCGCGAAGCTGAGTGCAGAAACCCGCGAAACGGGCAAATAAAATACGCTGCAACTGTCAAAAACGTCAGGTTAAATCGACTGAAGCGACGATCACCCGAGTCAGCGCTATAGCACGGCCGTCTACGCAGTACTCCTTCCCTTATCTCAGGGAACTGAGGTTACGTTAAGTAACCGAGTACGTTCCCTTTCGAACGGTCAGTTCGTACTGCGTCGAAGACGCCATGGGAACCTGTAAAATCCCGCCGTGCTATGATAAGCGCAGTAACATGTACTCCCTCAAGTTTGAACACTTATTAGAAAGGGCTCAAGACTAGAGTTATTGACACATCACATATATAATATATATGTACACATTATATACACTGTATATAAGCCTTATACTACTGGGCTCGTAGAGGCCGGTAACTATAAGGAATGTGTAAGCATTGAAGCATATGAAGGCCCCAATGCCAACTTATGACGGGGACGGGCTTACAAGGCCGTCAAATATTTGTTTTAGCTCAGTATTTTTTCTATACAGCGAGGACTTGTGCCTGCAGTGCAGGGACATCCAGACTGTAGAATCTGTTAAAAGTAGATGGTGACGACCAACCTGCCGATCTACAAATGTCCCCCATAGAAAAAACTCCACTAGACCACGCCCAGGAGGAGGCCATGCCTCTGGTGGAGTGAGCTTTGACACCTATGGGGCATTGGAGGCCCATAGTGTCATATGCTAACGCTATCGCGTCCACTAGCCATCTGGCTAGGCTTTGTTTGGTGACCGGAAGTCCCTTAGTTCGGCCACCAAAACTTGCAAAGAGCTGCTCCGACTGTCTAAAGTGGGAGGACCGCTCAATATATGCTCTAAGCCCTAACAGGGCAGAGCAGGTGTAACTGTCTCTTATCCTCCGAAGTGGGGAGGGCAGAGAGAGTGATTACCTGTGCTTTGAACGGTGTTGAAAGCACTTTAGGTACATAACCATGCCCTGGTTTGAGGATGACTTTAGAATCGCCTGGGCCAATTCTAAACATGATGCGTTCACAGATAACGCTTGAATGTCACCGACACGCTTAACAGATGCCAGTGCTAATAGCAGGGCAGTTTCAGCGAAAACGGCTTTAATTCAGCCGTCTGCAACGGCTCGAAGGGAGGTCTTTTTATTGCTCTCAGGACCAATGAAGGTCCCAGGATGGCACTGTAAGAGGGCGAGGAGGGTTAAGCCTCCTGGCTCCTTTAAGAATTTTTTATGACCATGTCGTGTCTGCCTACTGATTGGCCAGCTATAGGCGTATGAGATGCGGCGATAGCTGCCGTGTAGACTTTGAGTGTGGATGGAGTGTGTCCTGCATCCAACATTTCTTGTAGAAAAACGAGAATCTGTGATATCTCGCATGACACTGGGTTATAGTTCCTGACTGAACACCAGTCAGAGAACACTGACCATTTAAGGGCATAGAGACGTCTAGTAGACGGAGCTCTAGCTTCACTGATGGTGCTCAAGACACTCACTGGGAGGTTCTCGAGCCCCCCTTGAGTGGCCAACATGTAACGCCCACGATTTTGGGGTGGGGGTGCCAGATTGTCTCGTTTGCCTGAGAAAGGAGATCTTTCCTCAGGGGAACTGGCCATGGGTCTGCTGATAGTAACTGAATTAACTCTGGAAACTTGATGTGGGTTCGCCAGAGTGGAGCCACTAGCAGGACTGTGTGCTCGCATTCCCTGATTCTTTTTAAGACCTGGGGAATGAGCGGTACTGGTGGAAAAGCATAAAGTATGCAGCTGGGCCATTCGTGTGCCAGCGCATCCTTGCTCTTTGAAAAACAGATTGGGCAATGACAGTTGTCTTCGGAGGCGAAGAGGTCGACCTCTGCCCTCCCAAAAACACTCCATATCATTTGAACCGTTTAGGAATGGAGGGCCCATTAACCCAGGGACACGAGGCCCCTGGAGAGAATGTCTGTTCCCTGGTTCAGTCTGCCTGGCACATGCACTGCTTTCAGTGAATGTAATTTGCCTTTTGCCCATAGGAGGAGATGTCTGACCTGTTGGTTGAGCCATCTCGACCTGAGCCCGCCTTGGCGGTTTATATAGGAGACCACAGTCGTGTTGTCCGTGCGGACTAGAACATGGTGACCTGAGAGACGTGGTAAAAAAGTCTTGAGGGCTAGCACTACTGCCAGTATTTCTAGGCAGTTATGTGCAACCGTGACTCTGTGCTCGACCATGAGCCGAAGGCCGGTTTGCCCTCGTACAGAGCGCCCCAACCCGAGTTGGAGGTGTCCGTGGTGACCACCATCCATCTGGAAACTGTTCCCAAGTGACCACGGGGCCAGGGCTTTGACACAGCCGTGGTCCACTTTGATCCAAAGCTGGCCTGAATGCCATGCTTGGGAAGGAACCCGTGATTTCAGCCAGTACTGCAGGGGGCGCATGTGCATCATACCCAGCGGAAGTACTGGAGAAGCTGACGCCATTAGGCCTAGCATTTTCTGAAATTTTAGGGGTCTGTTGGTTCCCATTTTGAATGAACGTGCAAGCTGCTGTGTAGTCAGAGCGCGTTCGTCCGATAGCCATGCCCTCATTTGGGCTGAGTCTAAAATTGTTCCCAGGAAGGAGGTTCTCTGCCTGGGAAGCAATGAGCTCTTGGCTGTATTTATTCTGAGACCCAGGCATTCTAGATGGCTGAGTAGCACAGATTTTTGAGATTTTATTTCTTCCTCTGACTGGGCCAGTATGAGCCAGTCGTCGAGGTAGTTCAGAATGCGCATTCCCGCTTGTCTTAAGGGGGAGAGAGCTGCATCCATGCACTTCATGAAAGTGCGGGGGGCCAGGGACAGGCCAAATGGCAGGACTGTGTACTGATAAGCCTTCCCGTCGAACGCGAATCTCAAAAGACTCGCCTTTATGGCAGTAGAATGCAGGGAACACGCATTAAGCGGACTCGTAGTTTACATTCATTGCATGAAAAAACATTCAGAACAGTATGTTTTTCTCCCTGACCGGAACAAAAATGGGCCGTGAGGAGACTCAGAGTGTTTTGGGAGGCGGACCGGCCTGGGCGGGACTCAACCCTCCTCTCTTCCTGATCAGCCTGTCAGGGCTGCTTTCTGTGTTCAGTTTTGTCAGCATTCTGAAAGCCATTTGATAAGGGCCCTGTTCAGATGTCCGCCGGTTGGTTTGTGTTTGTGACACTGTGCGGACAGCACTTATGTGTAGCGGAGCACACTTGTAGTGGGCGCGCGCTAAAGAGCGATAATCTGTGAGAACAGTGCTTATGTGCAAGGTGCACGTATTTTAGTAAGGTCGTTGTTAAAACAGCATTGGTGTACAGGCGTGCTAGTTGACTGCAATATTTACATCTCCAGTCGCCTGAACTGAGGGGATTGAGAGAATGTAAAGGAAGTCTGTGGTGGTAATCCAGCCACAGCAGGACTTTTGAGTGGTTCTATAGCGCTGAATTAATTTCAGTGCATAGGGGTACACCCTATGTAGGGACACACTGCCTGCAGTCATAACAGAGGAAACAACTCTTAATTGTTTATTAGGATCGCCGTTAATACAACGTTTTGTGTACAGGCGTGCATGTTTTATAACAGGCTCGTTTACTGTAATGGTGAACCTCTCCAGTCACCTGAATAGGGGACTGAGATAAGTGGTGGAGTGCTTGTCCACCATTCACTAAATTGAGACTCACTGAGAAACCTGTGAGAGCGGGGCTCGAACCGGCAACCCTGTGTGCAAAAGTGCACCGTAACAGCAGAGGGCGTGGCTATGACGTAAGTCGCGCTCTCAACAGTGTTTTGGTATGTAGGTTGTGCGTGCTTCATAACAGGCTCGTTTACTACACTGTTGAACCTCTTCAGTCGCCTGAATAGGGGACTGAGAGAAGTGGTGGAGTGCTTGGCCGCCATTCACTAAATGGAGACTCAATGAGAAACCTGTGAGAGCGGGGCTCGAACCAGCAACCCTGTGTGCGAAAGTGCACGTAACAGCAGAGGGCGTGGCTATGACGTAAGTCGCGCTCTCGACTGTGTTTTGGTTTGAGGGTGGGCGTGCTTCATAACAGGCTCGTTTACTACACTGTTGAACCTCTTCAGTCGCCTGAATAGGGGACTGAGAGAAGTGGTGGAGTGCTTGGCCGCCATTCACTAAATGGAGACTCAATGAGAAACCTGTGAGAGCGGGGCTCGAACCAGCAACCCTGTGTGCGAAAGTGCACGTAACAGCAGAGGGCGTAGCTATGACGTAAGTCGCGCTCTCGATGGTGTTTTGGCTTGTAGTGTGGGCGTGCTTCATAACAGGCTCGTTTACTACACTGTTGAACCTCTCCAGTCGTCTGAATAGAACTGAGAGAAGTGATAGAGAGTGAAAAAGGCGCAGGGCTTGGCTGCCATTATGCGCTAGACAGCAATGGCGCGCGCTGAGAGAGAGAGGGATCACGCGCTGCCGCTGTAGAAAGCTGAGTCTGTAACGGCCGCGCTCTCAATATCTCCAGCAGTCTGAGAGCGAGTAATGCGGGAAGCTCCGGCATTAGTTCGCTCGTCCACTCTGGCATTCTCTGTCCGCGGCGCTTCTTAGCGCGGCCCAAGTGAGAGAAAAAGGAAGAGCGAGATGTTGGTAATCGTGCGGATTCGTCTTCCTCATTGCCGTCAAATGAGACCAGGTCCTCGGCGTCTAGCGGAGGGAGCAGGTCCGATCAAGAGAACGTCACAGGGGAAACGTCTCTCTGAGGCGAAGACGAGGCACGCGGGCACTGGGCCGACGTGAACTCGCTAGCCTCGGTATACGCAACCCTCTGTCTCCGCCGTTCTTTCCCGCCGGGCTCGGACGGGAAAGGGGAATGGGAGAGCGCGAGGGGCGGGGTCGCGTCCTGAAAAGAGCGCTATCCACGAACGGAGGGAGGAACCCATACCCTCGCAGTGAGAGCAGCCGGACCCGGCGAGAGTAGCGTCCGCGTGGGCCTTGCCCAGACAGATCACGCACCCATCGTGGTTATCCTCCTAGTGCAGGTAAGTACTGCACATGCCACACAAGTGATATGTTTTTCTCAGTATTGTACAGAAAGGATACACCGTAGTGTTTCACCAAAGAGCGCAGGGGAAAGGCGTGACAGCTCGCGGGATCGCTGGCGATTTGAGCGCGCTGAAAAATACAGCAGGCCGCTGACTCTCGCAGGACGTCCGGGCTGGCTAGCTCGCTATTCCGCTGCAGGCTCGTCAATTCACGGTGAAAAGTGGTGTAGTTCGAGTTTATCAACGAGGACCGTAGATCGTCGCTGAAGGAGATTAATCTGACGTTTTTGACAGTTACAGCGTATTTTATTTGCCCGTTTCGCGGGTTTCTGCACTCAGCTTCGCGGGCTTTGTGCCCATTGGTTCGCTCAGATTACGCTGTTCTGCCATTGGTTCATGCAGTTCCCACTGGCCAGCCAATAGCGTGCGAGATGTCTCGACACTGTTTTGACTGGGCAGTAGCACTGCGTGATTCCCCATGGCGTCTTCGACGCAGTACGAACTGACCGTTCGAAAGGGAACTTTGGAGCGCAACTGTACATCTATCGCTTTCATTTTATTGAGCCAATTATAATAATGGATAGATCTGTTTTATAAACAATTGTTTTCTTTCTGTTTTCTTTCCTCAAGGTATATATTTTTTGCTTTCCTGCCTCTTTGGAACATGTCCATTCTCATCTACTGTGGAGAGATGGTGCACAAGTTTTCTGCCGATGGAGAGCTTCTGGAACATTGACATAAACAGCACTTTCCAACAACTTCAAAATAGTTGGTGATGAACAATAAAAATAATAATTAATAATAATAATAATTTGCCTTTGGAGTTCTTCAGGTTTTTTTTTTTTTTAAACTTTCATTCACCGTAATGCTGGAATAAGATTTTAGAATAAACCTTTTGGTCCTAACTTTGGTGCGAGTAAAGGTTTAATAAGATCTCATTTGTTAACATTAATTAATGTATTAGCCAACATGATCTAACAGTGATGAGTAATATTTTTTTACAGTGTTTATTAATATTTGTTGACCTTAGTTAATAAAATATAGTTCAAAGCTAGTTAATGAAATTTATAGCCATTGTTCATTAACTAATTAACATATACAGCTTCCGATTTTAAGATTGCATTAGTAATAGGGGTGTAACGTACACAAAACTGATGGTTTGGTACAGCAGGGGAGAGAAAACTAAATATAAAAGTGCTTTTTTTTAAATTAAAAAGTGGTTTACTGAACAAATTATCTTTGTCCTTAAATGGATTCAATTATAACTAAAAGTTTCTTAAAGACAAAAATGATCTCTGCTAATGCTGTAAAGTGTAGACTATATAGGGAGCCCTTACTTGCACTTGCACAGTACGCAAACATGTCACATTAGGCAGTTTTTGCATTAACTTCTAAATCTAATTATAAAATTATGTTCTTACTCCAATTCTTTGTTGAAATATAATCATTTATACACAGTGGCTGTCGTTTTCATGACAGATTGATTTAACATTACGTACATTACTCCAATACATTAAATAATCAAGACATATATAGGCTAATATAGGTCATATATTTAGTGAAAAAGTAGATTTTCCTAGTGAACTAACAGCTGTGGACACTGAATGACTTCTGAGGTAAATGTGATGCTGCATGACATTGTTTACAAGCTGTTTTATTGACGTCTTTCCGCCGTTGAAACACCGATTGAGCAATTGCACAACATGTGATATGTTTCAGTAAGTTGTAATGTATCCTCAACACACCTTCTGATGTTAATTCATGTTTATTCTTTAACTATGATGAGATGTTTGCATTTACTCGCTCCGCGCTGCCGCTTGAACTGACGTGCCTGAACAGTGATCTGTCACATCACATTAAAGAGCATCAAAATGTAATTTATCACTCGAATTTCATGACAAAATGGACTGAATATGTTTGTGTAGGAACTCGGATTGAAGTGTGTTCTGTGCGTAAAACAAGCCGACTGTTAAAGATTGCCATCATACTGTTCGGTACACACGTGCACCATACCGGAAGTCCTGTACCGAAACGATTCGGGACGAATACATTTGCCTTTACACCCCTAATTAGTAAATGTTGAAATTAACATTAACTAAGAATGAATAATACTTTAAACAATTATTAATCTAAGTTCATGTTAAATGAAGTAGTTAACTAATTAAACGTTATTCTAAAGCGTTACCCAAATTTTGAATCTTAGTGTTGTACATGGAATGATACTTTTCTTTACATTTTGTTTGTATTAATTCATGCGTTGTGTGTGTGAGGTTCTGTGTGTTTGCTTCCGTGTGTGTACTGGTAATCCCTACATTATTGGGACCAATTGACCCCACAAGTATAGTAATACCAGTAAATCTTGACCTTGTGGGGAAATTTTTTTAGGTCCCCATGAGGAAACAATCTTATAAATCATACAGAATAATGTTTTCTGAAAATGTAAAAATGCAGAATGTTTTCTGTGACGGGTAGATTTAGGTACATTTGTATGAGGGAGATTGTGAATATAATCCTCATTGTCCTCCAGACGCTTTCTAAATTAATTTGTGTTTGTGTGAATTGTTTCTTGGGATTTTCTTGTGCAACAACAAAAAGGTTTGTGTATTTGTTTTACAGATCGTTTTGTCAATAAATGTAGAGGCTTTCAATTTGTTTTTGTTCATTATACTAAATTGCAGTTGTATTAGAAAAATGTATTTAATTAAATAATAGTGTACGTGTAAGTTACGCTAAAATTTACTTTAGTTCACATTAATTGCTCCTCAATAGATTGAGCAGTGCACTTTAAATATATTTTGAAGATATAAGAAGCAATTATGAAAGTACGTATAAAGTTGTATTAAAGTCCCACTTAAGTTGTTCCAAAAAAATCACTCTTAATGGCAACTTATTACATTTTATTTCACCTTAATATGTGATACATTTGAAATCAATTACACTGAATGTACATTCAGTGCGCCGAAAACATTGCACTTAATCCACACTTAAGTGTATTTTTAGCTGACATTAAAGTATATTTTAGTTCACATTAATTGCTTGTCAGTACATTCAAAAGTACACTTTTACCATATTTTAAAGTACATATAAAAATATACTAAAATCTCACTTAAGTGGTTCAAAAAATTACATAAAAGTTCAACTAATTGCATTTTAACATGAATTTAAGCTGTGATACATTTGAAATTAAATACAAATCAAATGCACTTAAGCGGCGAAAATATTACATTTAATTCACACTTAAGTGTATATTTAGCTGACATTAAAGTATATTTTAGCTCACATGAATTGCTTCTCAATAGATTGAGCAGTGCACTTTAAATATATTTTGAAGACATTAGAAGCAATTATGAAAGTACGTATAAAGTTGTATTAAAGTCCCACTTAAGTTGTTCCAAAAAAATCACTCTTAATGGCAACTTATTACATTTTATTTCAACTTAATATGTGATACATTTGAAATCAATTACACTTAATGTGCATTCAGTGCTCCGAAAACAGTGCATTTAATTCACACTTAAGTGAATACCTTTAAAGTGTATTATTTGTGCAATAAGTACACTTTAAAAAAAGTACACTAAAGTGCACTTTTTTTTCACAAGGGAAGTATTTCAGTCCAGTCCAGTCCCATATGGCTAAATAGGCATCTTCACTTGCAGAGATATGAGTTTGGAATAACAGCAAGTACTGACTTAATATTTTACAACAGACAAATTAAATTAAACCATACTTTTTATATGTTATGTGATCTTGCGAGACGCCAGCGCTATCACTTAATTTTTTCCTCATTCGAAACAGTAAAATATTTATTTTATTTGTGTACATTTAAACATTTATTACTACAAAATGTCATGCCTTTGTAAAATAAAGAAAACCGGATGCACCGCTTTAGCGCGTCTCGGTCTCAACATCTTCTGACGCACAACATGAACTAAAATAGGCTAAAGTCAACATTTCGGTTAGTTGACAAATGCATTATTTAAGTCACTTTGGAATAAATCACGGCATGTTTCATGATAAAAAAACGTGACTTTACAGTACGGAAAATATGGTAGGATATAACAAATTATTTCACGGACCCCTTGCACTTTCCTGGACTAAAACCGCTGGTCTACACAGAAGAAAGCCCTGTCTAGGTTCTGCCCAGGTACGGGTTGTGTCGAGCCATTCGTTAGTCTGGTTGTTTGATGAGAAAAATATGAAATGTAATTGCAATAAACGCGTTAAGAATCAGTACAGCTGCAGAAGCAGGGCTTTTATTCTGCTGAGCGGAACTGAGGATGACCTCAGCATGACGCATGCGTCATGGTGCTTCGTGAGTTCACGGCAGAGGCCAAAGTTTGTGTTGAATAAAGTCGTTATTTTGATTTTTTTTGCGCACAAAAACTATTGTCGTCGCTTTGTAAAATTACTGTCAAACCACTGTTGTGAGATGGACTTGGTAACAACGTTTTCAGTGCCTTTTATGGGTCTTGGGAGTGTGAATGTACTGAATGCCAATGGAGGCCTATCTGAGGCCTTTCTCAGCCATCAGCTTTCAACAAAAATATCTTCATTTGTGTTCCGAAGATGAACGGAGGTCTTACAGGTGTCGAACGACATGAGGGTGAGTAATTAATTACATCATTTTCATTTTTGGGTGAACTAACCCTTTAATAGTAGAAAATATTTACAGTATACAAACCTTATCAGGAACTTAATCAAAAACCATACGAGGGCAAAAAAAAAAAAAAAAGCAAAATAATCGTTCATTATTCGTAATCGAGGTAAAATGTTCAATTAATCGAGGTTTTTATTTTTGGTCAAATCGTTACAGCCCTATCATCAATATTTTTTGGTGCTCTCCAACACACAACGGGCTTCCCCCGAACCCCCGTAGAGGGACCGATGTCCACCCAACATAGCTTTACAAAATCCTGTGGGGAAAAACTGATCATGATCATTATAAACTTTACTCCAGTCTAGTACAACAATGTTCCTCAAAGTCAGTAAAATTGATAAAGCCAAATAAAAATGTAATTGAACAAACTAGATTTGGGCTAAGCCCCGAATCTTTAAAATGTCTGGCTCCGGCGCTGGCAGATACATTATTATACTGTTGTTTTTTCTTTCGTTTGCCAAATAACGCAATTGTCCACTCACCCAGCCCCCAACCCCACTGAAAAAAAAGTTCAGACGCAGGATTTCTTTTTGTTGCTTTAAACCCTGGGTTTCTCTTCATGTTCTAGACCTCCAACACCGTGATGTGGGCACTGTATCTCCTCTCAAGAGATCCAGAAGCTCAAGAGGCTTTGTATCAGGACGTAACCAGAGTCTTAAAGGTCGACAGAATCCTAACAGCACAGGAAGTGAATAGCATGCCTTACCTCAAAGCTGTCATCAAGGAAGCACTAAGGTGGAGGATTATGTTGTGTAATATCATGGTATATCTTTGAGAAGCCAAATTAAAATTTGAGTGGCCAACCAAACAGCAAATACATCTGCATATATATTTGCATATTATAATCTCTTTGCACATGTCATTTCCTGTTCAGGATGTATCCTGTGCTGCCCATGAATTCTTGTCTTATTGCAGAAAATGATGTTGTCATTGGTGGACACTTTTTCTCTAAAAAGGTAAATTGGTCTCATGTTGGGAAGAAAAGAAGAGTTGCCAGTTATAAATAAGCCTCACTAAAACGGCTTTTTTTTTTTTTAACAGACTACGTTCACTCTGTGCCACTATGCAATCAGCCGTGATGAGAGTCTTCCCAGAACCATGGAAGTTCAAACCTGATCGCGAACTCTGAGATGGCAGAACAAGACCAAACCCATTTGGGTCACTCCCGTTTGGCTTTGGAGTCAGAGGCTGTGTTGGCCGTCGCATTGCTGAATTGGAGATGCATCTGGCTTTGGCAAGGGTAGGAAAAACACAGATTTATCGTTGATTTTGCGCCAGACATTACATTTATAAATTGTGCTTTTTTGATTGCTTTTCATTCTAGATAATCAAGTTGTTTGAAATCAGACCAGACCCAACTGTAAGTGAGGTTCAGTCACTCAATCGCACAGTGCTTGTTGCCAGACAGACAAGTTAACCTCCACTTTGTGGAGAGACCGAAGACACATTTTGAAGCATAGCTAAAGAAGACCACGGTTTCAGCAAGACATAAGCTACATGTGTACATACGAAAATTATCAACGCATGTGAATCATGTGAATATGTCATCTTCTTTATCTCCATTTGAATATGATTCTGTTGTGCTTTGGAATATGCAATATAATTATAAATACCCTGTATTACACTGTGAGAAACATTTTTTTTTTTCAAATTGTTATTGTGCATATATATATATATATATATATATATATATATATATATATATATATATATATATATATATATATATATATATATATATATATATATATATATATACAAATGCAACAAATGAAATTACTAATATTTCACCTTTTGAGAAATACATTTGTGTATGTATGTATGTATGTACAGTATATATATAATATTAACACCTCGGTGTGAATTATTTTTTTTAATAAACTTGCCTGTCGTCAAATATTCCTTAAAAATACATATATTCTGGTCTTTAAAAAATGTTAATTTCAGATGTTTTATTTTTTATGCATTTTTCTAAGTTTATTTTTTTGAAAACTTATCAACTGTTTATTTATTTATTATCCAAAACGTATAACAATTGGAGTGAAAGAAAAGTAGTAATTTCACTTAAATTAACGGGGCTATGTTTTACAATGTTGTTTTACAAAAATTGTATCTTTCAAAACGGACAATGATAACAAACAACAACAACAGGAGACCATATTTTCATCCAAACGTATGCAAGAGCAGGTAGGCTACGTTACATTGTGTCGAGATTTTTATATTCAGAAACAAACTGTTTGTGAAATCAGTAACAGGAACAGTACTAGTAACAGTTCCGCAGATATTCTGTCATAACGACTCAACTTAAAAAATACTACGCCGCTGGCTCGCAATGCTTTTTTTTTTTTTCAGAAACGCTGGTGCGTACTACGGAGCCCGGCAGGTCACCTATAGGAGAGAGAAAAAATCCGTGCAGACGGGTTTGCAATCTCCTCAGTTTATAAACCGTGATCACGATTTCTTAAACTGTTCCCTTGGTTTAACAAATCGTGCCCACGGATTAATAAACCGCACCCTCGGTTTTTAAATCTGTTCCCACAAATTCATAATCCGTGCGCATGGGTTTGTAAAAACTTCACTCACGGATTCATTTTAGAAGAAGAACAGCAAACTCCCACGAATCTTATTGTTTTATTGTGTATTATTCATCAAATTATATTAACTGCAGTGATTCTCTATAAACGGGTGGCGGAATAAAACGATTTAATAAGAATTATGTGTGTCAAAATCTTGTTTAACTGTAATAATCTTAGCACTTTATTATTATTGCCTAATAAACCTGACATTGTGTATTATGACTGACTTTTAATTTCTTTGTTCCCTTTTCTTCTTCTAAATGCATGTAGCCTAAATGCAACAATAGGCAAATAATAATTAACCATGGCTTTCCTAATTATTTTCATATTATTGGTGGATAGTAAAATTCTTTACAATTTTGTCTGACTAGATTTACAAAAAACACTAATAACTAAAAATGTAGGCATCACAACATTATAATGTACAGTGTGGAAAATGTATATTCATTTGTACATTTTAAAAATGATTTAAGTGAGTGTCTGATGATTGCAAAGATAATCTAAATCTAAAACAATTAAATATCCCATATTGACTGATGCTGATAAATAAAATAAAATGTATATGGGCTGATATGGTACCAATAATGCATCCCTAATTTTTATTCTGAGCTGTTTTGAAATGATTTTTCTTGCTAACATTGTCGTGATCACTTGTTTTTGTAGTGCTCATGCCTGAACCACAGGCACACACTTCAGGTAGACGTGCTACTCGAAAGGAGAGCACAGATAGTTTGGCTGGTCTCTCTCCTACCGATGCTACTCTGTTGTACAGTGCAAAGGCATCCCACACAAACTCAACAGGAAGGACCTCATCACAGAGCATTTTGAACCAAGTGAGTAACAGTACTATTTAGAAGTTTGTTTACTGTGTAATTAAATCAAATAATAATTCTAATTTATTCAATTTAAGATTTACTGTGGGACTGTGAAATGGCATTGTCGAAAATATGATATAAAAAATAAAATGCATTAACAATGTACTAACTAAAATAAAATGTATATTCCAATATTATTCAAATATTCCAATCATAACATTTTTGCCATTGCCTCATTTGAGCTAAAAGCTAAAATGAAACCATTCGCTCTCAATCAAACTAATTTTACCTAAAGTTCACTTTCACATTTGCATTTCCTGGCCACAGCAAGGTACACTACAAATCTAATTTATCACAACACTGGGGCCACAGAAAATGAAAACATGATTTTCTTAGGAAATCTTCCTTTTCTTACCTGTGGACTGATGAGCAAATGAAAACCTGTCCTGCTGGAGACATGTGATCTGCTGTTTAACTGTCATTTTTATGCCTGGTTTTAATGTGTTCTTTTAGCCTTTATCCAAGCAGAAACGGTAAACTGTTCTTAGAATCGTAATTGCTATATGATCCCCCCCACACACACACACACAAAATTATGCCTAATATTTGCCTGTATTAAACAATGCTGTGAACCTTTCTCTTTCGTACAGTTACGCTCATAAAGTGCTTGTCATTTACAGGTCCAGGTGAAAAAGCTGCTGGACCTTCAGAGGTCAAAGATATGACGGGAGACTCGGAGTTGGGGGCTGATTTGTTGCGGTCCTCCCCTAGTCGCAAGACTCTTCCCAGAGCAGTGCCCATCAGCACCACTAGCTCTCTTACTAAAGGGTACTTTGAGACATGTAATATCAACATTATGGTTATTTGGCCTGATTATTTAGTGCTGCATGTTGCTTTTTTTCTGTTAAAGCTCTCTGTTCCAAAAATCATCTTTTGCTAAAACACTCCAGTTTGAGAGTGAAGCACCACTGGAGTCAGTCTCAGAGGAACGGAGCATAGAACGGCCTAATATTAACCTGCCCTCAGTACTACAGCCTCTCGTAGGTCAGGTGGCTGAAACAGCAGAGGAGAGATACCACCTACTAGAGCAGAGAGATAAGATTTTACGGCAAGGTCTCTGATACCATATTGTGCTGAACTTATTATAATATTATGTAACATGATGTTATTTATATTGTTTGTTTTAGAATATAAATTATAGGGTAATAATGGTCTTTTTGTCTCTGAAGCTCGGCCCAAAAGAACAGACCTGGATATGTCTAAAGTGTTTGTGGGAACATGCCCTGATATGTGCCCGGAGAAAGAGCGGTATATGAGAGAAACCTGCAACCAGCTGAGCAACTTTGAGGTTGTTCCAGATACAAGGAAGGTTTGTGACAATACAGTCCAGTAATGATCCGAAATCCACATATTTATTGAAGTTCTTGGCTAAGGTTCAGTATGTCAATATTGAGTTAAGACGACAATCCACTTCATAATTTATGTAATATCTGTGTAAAGTGACATATTAATGTTTGGAAGCCTTAAATGCCATTGGTTACCTTTTAGTTATTTGACTGAATCTGCTTAGGTGGATCGTTTTGCTGTCATCAAAGAATATAGCAGATCTTCGGCCGATCAGGGAGAACCTCTCCCTCATGAGCTTAGACCACTTCCTGTGCTAAGCATGACTATGGACTACTTGGTGACTCAGATTATGGACCACGGTGAGAGCAATTACCGTGACTGGTATGACTTTGTCTGGAACAGAACCAGAGGCATTCGGAAGGTGGGCATGATTGATTTAAAATATTCAGTGTGCCAATGTGAATATTATGCCGCCATTGTGTTTTTTTTACAACTTTTTTGTAATTATGTCTGAACCTCTCTTGTAGGACATTACCCAGCAGCATCTATGTGATCCAGTAACAGTATTGCTTATTGAGAAATGTACCCGTTTCCACATTCACTGCGCCCATCACCTCTGCCAGGAACCCATGATGTCTTTTGATGCCAAGATCAACAATGAGAATATGACAAAATGCCTGCAGAGTCTGAAGGAGATGTATCAAGACTTGGCCACCAAGGAGGTGTATTGCTCCAATGAGGCAGAGTTCCGCCAATATAACGTGTTGCTTAAGCTCAATGATGGAGATATTCTTCGGTAAAACCTTGTTTTAGTTTTTTTGGGGCAGTAACTAATCATAAGACTATTTTGAATCTGGAATCAGCTGTTTTTAGACCGTATAGTGCAAGGCATCCCTGTAGCTCAAACAGTAGAGCATGGTGCTAACAAGGCCATGGGTTCGAATTATAAACTAATAAAATGTATACCTTTTTAAAGCCTTGTTTCACAGACAGGGTTTAGATTAGGCCTTAGTTCAATTAGGACATTTAAGTAGCTTTTATAAACGTGCCTTAGAAAAAAAAACATTACTGATGTGCATCTTGAGACAAAAGATATCATCTTAAAATATGCCAGTGCAAGCCCCACTTAAAACCGTTAAAACATGTATTTTAGTCTGGGATTAGGCATAAACCTTGTCTGTGAAACCGGTAAAGTTTCACTGAATGAGTAGAAAAAAGCTTTGAAGTCTTGCCATGTTTTTATATGATCAGAAAGGAAATTAATTTGACTCTTAGGTTAGTGAGCATATTGAAGACAGAAATAATCTGGCCACCAATTACAGCACAGAATGGGTCTGATACAAATATTTGCTGAAGAGTACCAGTTGGCAATTCCTTGCATTGATGGTGTAAATAATATAAATGGATTTGATGTTTGTCAATCCAGTGAGGTGCAGCAGTTTCGTAAAGAGGTACGGGATTCTCCGGAGGTGGCTTTTGCTGTGCAGGCCTTTGCAGCACTCAACAGCAATAACTATGTCCGGTTCTTTAAACTTGTGAGTGCAGCTTCCTATTTGAGCAGCTGCATACTTCACAGATACTTCAATCAGGTAAATGCATCTTACCCAGAGGGTAGTTCAGTAGCAAGTATATGAAGTACTTTGTCATTCATTACACCTTTTGAGTTTCTTACAAACTTTTTTTTTTATCTCTGTTCGGTTAGGTGAGAAGCAAGGCACTGAAAATGCTCAATGTGGCCTTTACTGTTGGGTCCCAGAGATCCACCATTTTCCCAATCGAGAACTTTGTCAGAATGCTCATGTTCCGAAATGCCACTGAAGCCTCAGACTTTATTCAACAGTATGGCCTTAATATCACTGAGGGGTATGTCCTACTTCTTTTGTCTGTTGTCTTGATTTTAGCAAAAAATCTTGTACTTTCTCAATGCTTTAGTATCCATTGTCATTTCAGAGATGCATAATTCTCGAAAATGAATGTCTTATTTTGTTTATCATCCAGCATGGTAGAACTTAGTCGGACAGCCTATCAGGAGCCTGATTTCTCCCTGCCCCAGAGCAAGTCTGTGGCTATTGAGAGGAAGAGAACTGTTCTGATTGGTGAGGTGGTGAACGGTGGACTGCTGCCCATCCCGCCTCAGCTCAATCCCGTTTGCAGCTTTGACTCTAACAACAAGTACACTGGAGATGGTCTCTCTTCAGAGGCTCCAACAGCTTAGCACTTCAGTACTTATTTCATTAGCGAAAATTAAAATGTGTTTGTACTTACAAGATATGTTGATATTTCACTCACTCACTCACTCACTCACTCACTCACTCACTCACTCACTCACTCACTCACTCACTCACTCACTCACTCACTCACTCACTCACTCACTCACTCACTCACTCACTCACTCACTCACTCACTCACTCACTCACTCACTCACTCACTCACTCACTCACTCACTCACTCACTCACTCTGGATGGGGACCAACTTTATGATCATCACTTGTGGGGACCACCCTTTCTAAAGGCTCTAGAGGTATGAAAAAAATTAGGGATACTTACCATAGCAGTGTTAACTTATACACGCCTTCATATATCTGAAATGATGAAGTAATGACTTGACCATGTATTATGGGGACCTATGAAAAATCGAGTGAACATGTCTTACAGGGACCTAATTTGCATTTTATATGCATAATTCACACACTTCCCAATTGATTTGTGGGGACCTCATTTGCATAATTCACACAACTTCCCATTTGATTTGTGGGGACCTAGCAAGAACAACAAATATATTACTAAAACAATTAATAGGCATTTGTTTGAAGTAAATCTTCAAATTGCATATGCCCTTACAAATGGTTTAATCTACAAAAAAGTATTATTAAAATAAACAGAAGCAGTACAAAAGTTCAAAATGTAGAAAATATCTCAATTTGGAGATGTAGTGAGGCCTGCAAATAGTGCTAGATGCGCAAAGCTTCACTCTAGACTGAATCAACCTATGGCCGGTTTCACAGACAAGGCTTAAGCTAGTCCCAGACTGATATGCATGTTTGAGCTGTTTTACCTGGCATATGTTAGATATGCTTTGAGACGGTGTCAGTTTTGTCTCAGGATGCACACCAGTACTGTTTTTTTTTCTAAGGCATGATTATAAAAGCAACTTAAATGTCTTTATTGAACTAACGTCTAACCCTGGCTTAATCTAAACCCTGTCTGTGAAACCGGGCCTGAGGGTTGTTTGTTGGATCAATTGATTCTATGTTTGTTTGGGATATCAGTGTGATTGATGTTGCAGAGAAAAAAAGTGCTCCATTCAAATACAAAGGGTTGTAAGAGAGAAGTGAATTATTATCTGGATATTTCAACCCAGAAGTAAAACGATTAAACCTTTCCTCGTCAAACTATTATTTCTATAATTGTTATTTTCTTTACATAGTATTCAACCACAGCCAACCACCCAGCATCATCTACTACTCATTCACCTGATACTTATCACTATAATAAATCTACTACAAATTGAACCTCAAGACATTTATTCACATTACAACTGCAGAAATAGTCTTTTATTGAGTCCAAACTCCAGAACTCAAATGAAGTTAACCCTCAAAACTGGCCTGTTAATAAAAAGTATAAAAAATAAAATCATATATAAGAAAAATAATAACTAGGGCTGTCAAAAGATTAAACGCGATTAATCTCATCCAAAATAAAAGTTTGTGTTTACATAATATATGTGTGTGTACTCTGTATAATTATTATTTATATATAAAAACACACACAAGCATGTATATATTTAAGAAAAATGTATTATATTTATATATAATATAAATTATATAAATGTATATACATGCAAATATTTCTTAAATATATACATGCTTGTGTGTGTGTTTATATATAAATAATAATTATACAGAGTACACACACATATATTATGTAAACACAAACTTTTATTTTGGATGTGATTAATCGCGATTAATCTTTTGACAGCCCTAAAAATAACTTTAACTTCCACATGTGCTTCCTTTCACAGACATGTGAATTTAAACGAACTACAACTAAAGAAACCTGACATGTCAGTGAGTTGTTTCTTCATATTATCTGCACTGCAATTTCTTTTTGGAAGCTGTAATGCGATTATATATGTAAAACTTTACGGTCTTCCAATCGCGGTTCTTCAGCGCTTCTGGTTCAGCTTTTAAACATTTGTCACAGTCGCTCTTTGCTGGTACAGTGAATGATGTGATGAAACGCTTCATGTGCCTTTCCACCGCCTGCACCTCAGTCTGCTGCCAGGGTGTCTTCTTCTGGGTAGTTTTACCTAAAAGTGGACAGAAAATAATTGAAATGATAAAAAGTGTGTGCTAGAATTCCAATCTGAAGTTCTGAATCCTATTATCAGTTTTTAATAGGGCTGCCCCTAGGGCTGTGCCGGTAAACGTGACAACCGCACCACCGCGGGGGCTGAGTAGCACTGGCGGTGGTCGTCCAAAACACCTTTTTTTGGACGTGAATATTGTGACACGAGTGAAGCACAAAGCTTTGTTTACAAAATAAATAATAGGTTTGCAATTAAATGTTACATCGCACCCATGGAAACATATGGATTCATGCCGAACGAGAGAGGTAGGCTTTGTGAGCTGAGCCAAATTTAAGCTTTGCGTTGTGATCTGGTCACCCAATTTTCCACGAATTTAACAATAGGCTTACTCCATTTTATTCTGCTGGACATGGAATCTCTTATTTATTTTCCCAAATCTTCATTTACGTCTCTCACATGGGATTATAAACATGACCGCTAATTTAAAGCAAACAAAAGGAAGACATGTCATTTACTGTGGTAAAGTACAAAACGGTGTAGGGCATATACATTTTACTTCAAATTGTACTGAACACAGTGTGTGCTTGTTATTAGACTTAAAGGGTTAGTTCACCCAAAAATGTAAATTCTGTCCTTCCCCTCATGTGGTTGGACACCCGTCAGACCTCCGTTCATCTTCAGAACACAAATGAAGATATTTTAGTGTAAATCTGATGGCTCAGAAAGGCCTCCACTGGCTCAATGCACTTTACACTCTCAAGACCCATAAAAGGCACTAAAGACGTCGTTACAAAGTCCATCTCACTACAGTGGTTCTACAATAACTTTATGAAGAGACCAGAATAGTTTCTGTGCGCAAAAAAAATAAAATAAATAACGACTTATATAGTGATGACCGATTTGAAAACACTGCATCATGAAGCTTCAAAGTGTTATGAATCAGTGAGTCGATTCAGCAGTTTGGATCGCCAAAGTCACATGACTTCAGCAGTTTGGCGGTTTGACACATGATCCGAATCATGAATCGACTCACTGATTCATAACGCTTCGAAGCTTCATGATGCTGTGTTTTGAAATCGTCATCACTATACAAGTCGTTATTTAGGTTTTTTTTGCGCACAGAAACTATTCTCGTCTTCATAAAGTTATTGTAGAGCCGCTGTAGTGAGATGGACTTTGTATCGACGTCTTTAGTGTCTTTTAAGGGTCTTGAGAGTGTAAAGGGCATTGAGCCAATGGAGGCCTTTCAGAGCCATCGGATTTACACTAAAATATCTTCATTTGTGTTCTGAAGATGTAGGACTGTAATCTCCCAGTCAATTAGTCGATTATTAGTCGATACGTTCTGGCTCGACCAAAATTCTCATTGGTCGATTTTTTTCCGCGTTCATTTCATCAGTTTTGTCGTGTTCATTTCATCAGGTGAAGAGCACTAATTGCTAATGGGGGTGTTTTCAGAGCACCCCTGTTTCACAGGTAACAGTCTGTCTTCAGAACACCCCCATTGTTTTCACTTATTTTGGATTAGCCCAACCCACTGGAGAAGAGAGACAGACTGAAGTAACGTTAGGCTACTTTGCTGTATTTTATTTATTTAATTGTGAGAGCGTTTTCCTAGTCAGTCCTCTTCTACCATGTCAACAAAGACATCGGCAGTGTGGCAACATTTAAAAAAAAATAGAAAAATGGGGGAAAAAAAGACACAATGCTAATTTTGCAAGCAACAGTTTGTATATCACAGCTCGACAAACATGTCATATCCCCTAAAGACGGTAAGCTAACTTGTCTGCGTTAGGTTGCCCCGTCTGTTTTGAGTAGGCTATATGAACATATCAGAATTGCCATATTTCAATGTTTTTTTATTTGGAGCCTAATGTGTGTGACCACTGTTTGTATTAGTTTTGAGCCTATGCTTTATTTTTCAGTTATGCAATTTATTTTGTTTCTGCTCTTGATCTGGCTTGTTTAATAAATATTCCTTTTTTATTAAAGTGGACGTGCCTTTTGTGTTTAAGAGTAAAAGCTTTAAGTTAATAGTCTATTCGTGTCTCAGCCGTGAAGCTGAGCTGATCCTATGTTCGAGCTGCACAGAGCAGCTGAAATGATAGTGTCTGTCAGTTATTATAATACATATGACAAAAACAACTGTCTAAATTATGTTGCATATTCCTCAAAAGTTCTTGTGATGATATCACTAGTTGACAACATAGTAAGTTACTATATTTTGGGAAATCATAGGCTGTGATATTGCGCAGGTGCATGTGATGCCACGCTGTCAGAGCCGAAAGACTCGTGTGTCAGACTCATTTCAGTGCAAAACCATTTAATATACTGCAAATAGCCTACTAGTTTATGTTTATTTAGAATTAATTTAGGCAGACATCAAGGCTACCAAGTACTGCGCACAGCGCGCAGCTAATTAATTTAAAGTTTTTTTTTTTTCTAACATCATTTTTAGTCGAATTTTTAGTTGAAAATTTCAGGACTTCAGTCGACCAAGATTTTCTTTGGGTGAACTAACCCTTTAAGATGCGTCAAGTTTATGTGTATAGCGCATTTCATACACGCTAGAGATTTTTAGTTTCGCTTTCTCTCGCAGCGCATAATCAAACAAAGCCTAAACTTATATTAGCCTACCATGATTTACTGATATTTATTTAAATGTTACCAGGCTGCAGTGTGTTGTCTGCAGTACTAAAATAAACACGCATGCTTCAATGGATGTTTGAGCCTCATTTATATTTGTAATATTCTATATATATATATATATTATATATATACACACACACACACACGTGCGCACGCGCACCTAACCACCGCCGGTAGTTGGTCCATTACCACCGTGGTGGTAAGAAACTTCCACCGTCACAGCCCTAGCTGCCCCCTAATAGTGGTCTAACTGGTAGCCGACTAGAAGACGTTTGGTCGACCAAAATGTAATTAGTCGTTAGTCACAGGGGAAGTTTAGCTCCAACCCTAATCAAACATACCTGAAGCTAATCAAGGTCTTCAGGATTACTAAACTTACAGGCAGATGAGTGTTTTCTACTAAACACTGCAAGAGAGTGGCCCTCCAGGATCAACGTTCCCCACCCCTGGCTTAAATGAACGACAACTAGTTGACTAGAAAAATCTTTAGTTGAGGACAGCCCTAGTATTTATGTCAGCATCTACAGTGCAAGGAAAATTATGTGCACTCTACCTATAAATAGAATTACATTTAGTGTAAAAATCACTGTTTGATTGACCTAAAATACCCTGGCCTAAAATGATCATTGAGTTTAGTCTATAAACTGACAGTACATCTACAGAAAGAAGCAGACATGCTAAAGAGAAATGTGTGAAGAGTTAACCTTTGGAAGAAGGCCTCACAGCACTGACTCTTGAAGGCATCTCTTCATCTGATGGTGGTTTGCGTCTCTTGGGTGGTGGCGGCATATCATTCCTCTCGGAAGGAGGAAGTGCCACCTCTGCTGATGGTTCTATGGAAAATAAGTCAACATTATTTTATATAATAACATTTTCAGAAATATATAAACCGGTACTCTAGAATGCTGACAATACACAACTGATGTGTTATTTGTCACACTAATGATTTTAAATAATTCTTGCATAAAAGTGCAATACAGGTGCAATTGTGTTCATTATTGCAAGTATAATTGAACTACATCTACATCATGAATCTTTCTAGCGGACATTTAATCAAACATAAACTCAAGTAAACTGAGTATTTAACCATTTTATTTCAATATTATTGAAATAATGTTTGAGCTACAGCTTTCCTGTTGGTCAAACAGTAGAGCATAGCGCTAGCAACGCCAAGGTCATGGGTTCAATTCCCAGGGAAAGCAAGACCTGACAAATGTAAAATGTGTACCTTGAATGCAATGTAAGTCGCTTTGGATAAAAGTGTCTGCCAAATGCATAAATGTAAATGTAACAAAATGCATAAATGTAATATTAACAATCATTTGACATGGTTCGTTCTGTGCCATGACCCACCCAACATGAGAAGAGTGGATCAGCTAGCATTTTACGACAAATGTACACGTTTCTCTAATGAAACAAATCTTATGGTAGCACAAAAAGAAAAATCACTCCAGAATGAATGTTTAGTGTAAAACATGTTGAAGAATAGCTTGGAGGCATTCGATACATAATAAGCAGTTTCATCAAAAAAGTGTTTGCTCGGCGTACTTAGGGTTGGGGTACCAAAACCCGGTACCTATGTAACCGGTATGTACCGGACCAAATCAGAACGCAGATTTCAATGCCTCATTCGGTGCCACTTAAATTCAAACGTGCTTTCGCACTTTGGCTGGCGCCGAGCCAGAGACAGACACGCTCAGCGCTCGTCACATATCACAACTACTCAGTGTTTTCAACCACAATGTTTATTTTAGGTTTCAGACATTTAAATGCTCATTGTCTATGGAAGCGGCAAAAACAATCCTTTCAGACAGTTCTTATAGTTATATAGTTATAAACTACGTGTTTTATTCATATCAGATACACATTATATAGTGACTCTATAGTTTACTCTATTTTTCTCCCAGTTCAGGTCACTTACTTTCATGTGTTTTGTGAGACGTGAATGAATTTACGTGATGTAAATCCGACAAATCCGATTCTCTGAGGCGTAAACTAATATGGTGCCGCCCATCGCGCAGTATAGATCAACTAACACACATTTGAAAATCACAATATCAGATAGTTCATGACATAGTTAGCAAGTTTGTGAATATTTTGAATAAAAAAGAAAATAAACCCGATATAGCTGAGCTATCACGGCTGCTGTGTGTCATGTGAGAAGCGCGACGCATCGCCATGGAAACAATAAGGCGATGCGTTCTAGAATATTTAGCCAGAGAATATGGTCATATTTCTGCAATAAAGCTGAAGCTGGTTTGTAGCAGACCAAGAACACAGACGACTGCTGTTATTACTGTAACTGTTATTTAGTGTTAAATTAGTTGTAGTGGAGTTAGGTGGCTTTAGTTTTACTGTGAATTTGTTAAAGGTCCCATGGCATGAAATTTTCATTTTATGAGGTTTTTCAACATTAATATGAGTTCCCCTAGCCTGAATATTGTCCCCAAGTGGATAGAAATGTTGATCGGTGTAAACCCGAGTTCTGGCTGTCTCTCTCTGCCTTTGAGAAAATGACAGGCCAGACGAGCCAATCCTGAAGTCTCCTGGTTTGACGTCCAAGCAGGAAGTTTCTCAGTGTTTGGATGTACCAATGAAAACAGAAGTCTTTTTTCAGTTCCTTCTGATCTGTGATCAGTAATTTCTGATGTGTAGCTAATTATTTATTATTCGTGCACACAATGCGGCTTCTCTCTCTCCAGACAGAACGGTGTTTTCGTGTTTTCTATCTTGTGAGTCAGTGTTTTTGTATGTCCTCGTCGCGTCTACCGGTTCTAAAATGTGCATACAGTCATGAGTTTCTGCTCAACATCGGCCTCACACACGCCGAAGCTCGGGCTGCACTGGCCGTTGGCCTTCAACATCCCCGACCCCCAGTACTGCATCTGGCCCACAGCGGAGGCACCAAACGCGGCGTGAGATTAAGCAGAAGGGGGGTAAGCGTGAGCATATTCGGGCTAGCCAGCCTAGCCCCACAATAAACTGGATTACATTCGATACAGTCTTTGTTTGCGCTGTGTACTCAACGCGCGTCACTGACGCTTTTATTTTATTTTAAAAATAATGCTATTATCAACACTTACTTTTAACTCGTTCATCTCGACAGCTGTAATGGTACTTTGCATGTGTTACACAGTTGGTAATAATGATGAAGACGGACTCGGTGTGACTGGGACTCGTGTTTATTCAGAACTCTCAGATACAAACACAATAAACTCGCGCTGACTGACAGCGCTCTCATAACTCAGTAGGTACTATAAATAACTTTGTTAGCGATCGCTGAGCTCCGTCTCTGGTACGTTAGTGATGTCCGGTTCGCGAACAATCTTTCTTTTGAACCGGTTCTTTTTAGTGAACCGAATCAGTTCACCAAATCGGACTGAATCGTTCTAAACGGTTTGCGTCTCCAGTCAGCGCTGATCCATAATTTACTAAAGTTACTAACTTTCTGACATGAGTGACAGTCCCTCCGACTAGAAATAGACTAATAACCTGAAGTATATGCTGTAACTACAACAGTTCAGACATGCTGAGAACTGATGTGAAGTGAACTCAGGTCCATCCGTCTCTCTGGCAGCAGCTCGTGCCTGCTCCACGCCCCCTCCGCTCATTTAAAATACAAAGATGTCAGCCAATCACAACAGTGGGCGTTTTTACTGAAGTCTCACAGCAGACACGCCTCTTGAAGCAGGGCATTCAGCCACAGGGCAAACAGCAGTATAGAAAAAATGCCTTTTATTTCTAAATTATGACATTTTATGATGTAAAAGTCATACTAACAATATAAGTACACCTCAGGAAACATTATAAAATAATAGAAAAATGCCATGCCATGGGACCTTTAAGTAAACTGTGTTTTGTATTTATTTATATATTTAAGTATACTTTAAACTTGTAATAAAGTTTTAAATAATAATAAATAAATAAACATTCTTTAATCTCATCCACCTTGTTTTGTGTCTCTTTTTTTTAAAGTATTGGTTCAGGCACCGGTACGTTTTAAAAGTATCAGTTTGTTACCCAATCCTAGGCGTACTGGAGCATCTTCAATGTTGGAACAATGTTTTTGCCTGTCAGGTCTTCACAAGTCACGTAACTGAAAAGTATGAATGCAAACTATGCAAAATTAAGTAGTGTATATTTTGACAGAAATACAAACCGTCAACGGTAGATGAACAGGGTTCCTCTTGTATGCTCCCTTCTTCCTCATCACAGTCAAGAACTTTTTCTGTGGAAGTTGAAAGTGCAGCTTAACAATGGTATATAATGGATCATAAACACATGGTATATGAAAACATGGTAAACAGAAAATCATAGAAAGACAAATAAAATAACACACCATCAGGATCGATCGGAATTTCATCCAAGTTCTTGCCATGGAACTCAGCTAATCTTCCTTGCTCAAGGGCCATTAGGACTTTGCTGATCTTGGCAAGTTGCAGGGTCTTCTCAGGGAGTCGATAGAACTCACGATGTATTCTTATGTCGTGTCCAAGAAAGTTTGCCAGCTGGTCCATCTCTGTGTCGGTCATATTCAGCACTGTTGAAAGGGTTGCGGCATGCTTTCGCAGTCTGGTAGATGTCAGTGACTTGGGACACTTTGCACCACACGCCTTTGCAAAGCCACGGAGGCAGTCTGACCCTCGGAAATGTGTCATGGCTTCTGGTCTCGCAAACATATAGGCATTGTCTTTTAAAACCGCACAAGCCTCTCTCTGCTTAACAAGGAGTTCTAAGGCACACAGCATTTTTGGAGTCAGAAGTATTGGAACTGGTCGACCACGCTTTCCCCTGGTGATAACCCTTGTGAAGTGTCTGCAGAGTTTTTTTTCTACTTCAGAGAGTGCCCAGTCCACATCCTCATGCGGATCAGAAGTGTCTCTTGATAGAAATGCAGACAGAGGCATGCTGGCCACCTCTCCTTCCCTGCGCCGGTTAAAGAGAATCATCTGGGCTAGACATACCTTCGCCAGCTCCATCCAGGCTTTAGTAGAGGGACTTTCGGAAAGTAATTTGAACCACTCGTCTTGCACTTCACTGAGATAGGTATGCATTTTTTGGACATCTTCAGTAAAGGGCATGATAGTGGGCAGATTCCACTTTGCTTCACTGATGTTCCTCAATGCTGTAGCCGAGATCAGCTCATTCCACTTGTTCGCATGGACTTCAAGAAACTCACTGGCATTCTTCACAAGCTGTTCATCATTTGAGATTAAGCCCTGAGCTTTTAAGAGTTTGCTTACTTTGACCAGGGAATTACCAAGCTTGTTTGCAAGCGATGGAATCATGAATTTGTCTGTTTCACTGTCATACCCACACGTATACTTGACAGCCTTGACAGTCTTCATGTACTTCTTTGGATTTACACAATCTTCCATTGTTTTTAAAGAGGTGACTCTCCTCGCATTGTGAATCAACCGTCCCAATTCTCGCATCTTCTCTCGCACACACTGTTTGTTTTTGTCTGATAGCCCACCTTTGTTTAACAAGCGCTGCCCAAATTCAGTAATTACGGTGTCATTTTTTATTATATCTGTGATTGGGTCAGGATTCATGGCACTGATTACTCCCCACAGGTGTTTGGTCACGTTTGAAGGCACAGGCCCAGTGTACGTACACATGGACTGAACACGATTTTTTCCTGGTTTGAGGAGGACTGACTGGGGTTTAAGTTTACAAGAACGCATGTGTCGCCACAGGACCCTTCTAGTAAAAAGTCCTTGACAGTATGCACAATGCATGAAATCTTCTCCCTGCACTTTTTTAGGTGGTCGTTTGTATGGCACCAGTTCCCCCTTTCCTGATTCCATAACAGCAGCATTGTGGGCATAGTTTCCTCGGTTGCGAATATAACCCAGCTGTTGTTTTCTCTCCTTTGAACCCTTTGGAAAGCTTAGAGCTCGAGCAACATCTGATTTATTTTCATGTGAACTTTCTAGATGCCTTGCCATCTTAGCGTAAGGTTTAGAGCAATACAAGCAGTAATGTCTCTTGTTGTACACTCTACCGCCATCTCTTTTTTGGTATTCACATACAACCACACTGTCTATTGTGTTCTGACTTGAACTGGGTTCTTCTCCTGTTCCAGGTGCATCAGACGCAAGGCTGTTCACTTTGTCTGTGGTTGTGGAATCACAGTCAGGGGAGCTCACTGAGCCAGATTCATCAACATCCAGTTCATCAAGAAGTTGACGTTTTGTTGGGTTTAGAGCAAGGCTAACATCACTGTCACTGTCGGAAGTGGTATCGGGAACGTAATTATCTGAACTCTCGGGTGTAGAATCAAAGAGCTCACCAGAATCTTGAGGATCTGTGTCTTTTAGCTAAAAAAAGAAAAGTTAATTAGAAATGGGTTGAACTGCCACAATTAATTGATCAGTAAATTAACAGACATAAATTGGCAACTATTTGTGATAATCAATTAACTGTTTAGGTATTCCATTTTTGATGATTCTCTAATATTTTATAGTCAAAATGATTTCACAATAAAATATTCTTATTGCATTAAGTTACACTAGTCACCAAGTAATTGATAATGAGAATATATTTTGATGGCAGCTCTAAGCAAAATCCCTGATCAATATGAAATAACAATGGCTACGTTTGCATGCAACCAAACTCCATTAGTAATTCGATTGATGGCTCGATCCAACTGAAAAGCCTTTATGTAAAATACCTTAATTGCTACGATTGAGCTAGATCCAAATAAAATTTCTATTGGATTGGATTCTTTTTATAATCTGATCGAGAGGACATCTAAACACTTGATCGCATAGAAAACGCTCAGTGAACATTTAACTTTTTGTTATTAGCAATTTATAAGCTAGGTGCAAAAGATGAAAAAACTCCAAAGCTTGTCAAAAACGAGTGAACTGAGAAGCACAGACGCAAAGTAAGTGCATGATCATAAAATAATAATAATTTCAGGATAGTCAAGGGCCAATTACTAGAAGACTTACCATGACACTTTTAGTCCGTCTCAGTCTGGGAACAAAAACCTCATTTTGGAGCTGTGTCACAATCTGTAAACAAAAAGTATAATCAACATGAATTATTATAAAATAGTATTTGAGGTTCAAAAATAAGACTGCAAGTGTGTGTAGAACTTTTGATCATCCAATTAGACAATTATAGCATTGCAAAAATGCTAATTTACAGAGGTTTTTTTGTTTTGTTTCAATACTTGCATTTTAAAATAAACTTCTAAATGTCTGTTCCGTCGCTATGTAACTAACAGAAGACGATTTTAAAATTGTGGCACTTCTAATTAAAGGGATAGTTCACCCAAAAACTTTCAACAATTTTTCCATAAATTGAACAGGGAAGGCGATCGGCCGAAAGTTTACTTTATAAAGTTGTATGGATATTTTTCTTACACAAACGCATCGAATCGCTTCAGAAGGCCTTTATTAACACCCCTGGAGCCGTGTGGAGCAGTTATTTGACGGACAGATGCATTTTTTACGGACTTCAAAAACAGAGCAACTATTACTGCCATTCTAATGCTTGGATTAGCCTGGACTTTTGTAATAACTCAGATTTTATTTGTCTGAAAGAAGAATGTCATACACACCTAGGAAGACTTGAGGGAGAGTAAATCATGGGCTAATTTTCATTTTTGGGTGAACTATCCCTTTAAGTGACAAAAAGCAGTTGACAATGTACAAAATACACATACTTGCCACATTTGCAACGGTAAAAATGTGCAACACTTCAGTGATGAACATGAACGTACCTGTTGAGGAGAGCTGATCTGAGCCGATTCCTCGTCCATCTGAGTCTCTGACCGGACAGAAGGATCACCGTGACCTGCTGCGCTGGTATTAACAGCAATGCTGCACATCTGTAAGAGACAGTCATATGACAAGATATTAGGACATGGAAACACAAGAGAGAAGTCTGAAGACGACACCGCATGACTTCAGAGAGAAAGACAGAGCAACTTCATCTTTAAACATGTACTACTGTCCAGTCAATCTCTGTCTGCACACACACACACACACACATCTGGAATAAAACAGGCTTCATGAGGACCTCAAACACACACACACTGTTAAAGTTCCTTATGGGGACCAGTTTCATCCAGTTCAAAAAACAAGTTTGAACTCAAACACTGACTGAAAGTGTGTTGTGGGGACGTCGTGAGTGTCCACTTTAAAGCAGCTATTAACCCGGGAAAAAATCCCTGTGGAGGACAAAACTGGCCCTAGATTCTCCTCTACCACTGAGACACTGGACACATGTCATTAAACTGTTGGGTGTGGGGATTTACACCAGATACGCATCAAAATATGCTTTAAAAACACTAAAACAGGGCAAAGAGTTAAATTTTCAGTGATGAACATGAACGTACCTGTTGAGGAGAGCTGATCTGAGCCGATTCCTCGTCCATCTGAGTCTCTGACCGGACAGAAGGATCACCGTGACCTGCTGCGCTGGTATTAACAGCAATGCTGCACATCTGTAACAGACAACAGTCATATGACAAGATATTAGGACATGGATCATTGTTTGTAACCACTGGATTTTGTTTGTGATCGTGAAATGCAATATGGCCATTGTATGCCACATATAACTTAAACCAGGGTTTTTCCTGGCTCAAAATGAGGCGGAGGTGGTAGTGTTAATTTTGTCACCTATTTTTAATTTAGTCTTAGTCTTGTGCCAAATGTCCTTGTTAGTTTTAGTCATTCACATATCTATATATTATATATTATATAATATATATCATATATTTTTTGTTAGTCAAGTTTTAGTTGACTAAAAATCTTGTCATTTTAGTCTAGTTTTAATCAAAGGAAAACTCTAAATATATTGTGTGGCAAAATAACTTACATAAAATATATATAACCTGCATAATGTATGTGCCACAACACCACAGCTAACTGGTTGATTTACAGCATAGATGCCTAAAATCAACATTAGCTTATGAGACGATGGGCACAAATATCGATTTCGATCTTGATTCAGTATGAATTCATATATATCCTACTGTACATCAGGAAAAATAAGTTTGCCTTTTAGCACTATTTTAAACTTTTTTGAGGGGTTAAAGTATATTTACTTGCATTCATTACTATTCACTATTATTAACATTTTAAAATTTCACAAATAAGTAAGCAGTTATGATCTGAAATACTTTTTTGAGCAACTAGACTACATGTATATTTATTAAAGAGCATTCATGCACCAATAATGGCATTACATCCAGCCACAAAATGACTCTAACTTGCCTCTTTGCAGTGGAATTCTCTATTTTAACCTTAATTACTACACTAATTGTAATATAAATAATACAAATATTAGAAGACAAATGTTTTAAGTGGTCATTAATGGACCATACTTATTGCACAAATAGTATTTAGTAGGACTAGTATTTAGGACTTTGTACCAGCAAATCATAATATACTAATATTGATTGCTGAAGGATCATGTGACAATATATATTTCTGATGATTATTTAATTATCACAACATGCCTAATCTGAGCAAGTGACTGCCTGTTTGAGTTTTGACGACAGACGGAGGCGGCACGAAATTTGACGGAGGCGGCAGCCTCATATTTCTCTATGCAGCAAAAACCCTGACTTAAACGTATAAAGTTTAGGGGCAAAAGAGAAACATTCACCTAAAAGTCACTTAACTTGGATTGAAGCTTTCTGAGATTTGGATATCATTTATTGGTGTATACCCATTACAATTTGTATTAAAATAGTAATACGGGTAAATTAGATTAATATATTTCGAATAGATTCAAATTTTAATCTAATCAACAACCAACTTGCTTGACACGTTGCAACAATGAGCTATTATGTACACAGTGCCTTGCAACATACTTGTGTTCTCCATGGGTAGTCTTCTCCTCCATAATCATAGGTGATTTCTTCTCCTTCTTTAATGTCATGAAGGGTAAAAAGACAAAGGTGGGGCTTTCCATTCACATCAATTTTCTTCATCTTACAATTTGGATGTTTGTGGTCATCATTAACTATCCGCCCAAAGGATTCATCTTCTCTTGAGGCATCAATGCTTAAATTTTTTTACTATAGTATAGCATAAGGTATATAGCTTTTGTTCAACTTGACATCTTACCACCATGTTTTCCCTCGCCACTTGAAATCAAACATAAACGCAGCACAGGACGCGTGGTAACGCTTTCTTCTCCTCTGCAGTTCTGCATCATTTATCATCTCTCCCCTGTACTCAACAACAAAATCTCCTTTGCAAAAGGAACCCTTTGCAAATAGACCTCGTCCTGCAAATTACAGAAAAAAACATTCACAAAAAGAAAATCTTGCAGATAAAGAACACCAATTACACACACAAACACAAAATACATCAATAGTTAGCTGATTTTAAATAAGCTGCAACAGGTGCCTAAGTAATGTACCCAGATGCTCATAAGATTATGGTTAGGACATGCATATGATAGTAATTAAAGGGGGGGGGGTGAAATGCTGTTTCATGCATACTGAGCTTTTTACACTGTTAAAGACTTGGATTCCCATCCTAAACATGGACAAAGTTTTTTTTTTTTAAAGTTGGACGATTGATGGAGTATTTCTGTGCCAAAACTACTCCTTCCGGTTTCTCATAAGTTTTGGAAAGTTTTTCGAGTGTGACGTCACATGGGGCGGAATGTCCTTGGAAAGGCGCACGCGCGACTAGAGCGAGAGAGCAAACGCTTAAGCCGGCTGCACTGCAGTCACAGGACTTCACTGAATCAACAATGTCACCAAAGCAAGACAACCCTGCACAGCTTCCCAAAGAACCTAGCGTTAATGGGACAGTGGATGGAGTTTGTTTTTTCGGAGCAGGAGTTGTGCAAGTGTTTGTTTGTTCCCTGAATTTCGGCGACGATGGTTTATAAACAAGCCCCAGTTCAACTCCGGATTTGTAGCTGGTCTAATGCTGAAAGATGGAGCGGTCCCAGCGATTAAGGTTCACGGTCGTGTGTTGGTAGCAGGCGGTGAGTAAAACTGCTTCAAATGTCTTTGTATTGTTAGCTATCGATTCCATTGTTTTTCTCTGTAAACATGCATAGCTCAACACAAGAGTTGCGTGCGCTCGTCATTCTTTAGCTCTGCCTGAACGATACGTCCACAGCCGCTCAGCTTTTTTCGGAAAGACTCGGTACAGCGTATCTTTCTTTTATAAAAATAATAAAACTAAAGACTTTTCGGAGATATGAAAGATGCAATACTACTCTATAGACACTCAAGATTTACACAAGATTGACTGAAAATGAGTGTTTCACCCCCCCTTTAATGACTGATAAATCACACCATACACCACCTTACCTTTCTCTGCATTTATATACTTCACGTCTAATTTGAATGTCTTGTCAGTCTTTGAAACCACATGATGCACGGCATCCTTAAGGGGGCTGATTCTGTTACGTCCGGAACTCAAGAAATGGTCGGATTCAATTGCAAGTAAAAGATGTTTATTTTGAGTGTGACAAGAAGGTCTGGACACAGCGAAGATCCTCCAGGAAGAGACACTTGGCGGCACAGGGACTCTGTGGACAGCAGCGATCTCCCGTGAGGTGAAGAGGTGAAGACGGTGATGGTGACACATCCACAGGAATCAGTGAAACACGAAGATCAAGGAGCACGGAGAACAACGGGGTGAGGAACAGGAGGGCAGGCAGGAAACAAACCGGACAACATCCAACAACGCTCTGACAATGACATGACAAACAGAGAGACAATAAATAGGGTGCGCTGATCAACCGCAGCTGGAACGCTGATCATCGCAGCAGGTGTAATCAATAATCAGCACACCCAACTTACGCACGCACAACTCATTCAATCAACCCACACACACACATTCACTCATGCGCCCACGTAAAACGTACGAGAGTGAGATAGTGAATTCATGAACCGTGACAGTACCCCTCCCCCTAGGAGCGCCTCCTGGCGCTCCCAGAAGAACTTACCTGTTGCTTGTAATCGTCAATAAGGGAGTGATCCAGAATGTCCCTAGCAGGAACCCAACTTCTCTCCTCCGGACCGTAACCCTCCCAGTCCACCAGGTACTGGAATCCGCGTCCCCTCCGTCTCGAGTCCAGAATACGGTTGACCGAATACGTAGGTTCCCCATCTACGAGACGCGGCGGTGGGGGAACCGGGACCGGCGGATTAAGGTGAGAATGAAAAACAGGCTTTAATTTGGATACGTGAAAGGCGGGGTGAATTCTCCTGTACGCTGGAGGAAGTTTGAGGCGGACTGCCACCGGACTAATGATCTTGGTGACAGTGAAAGGGCCAATAAATTTAGGAGCAAGTTTATTAGATACGGAGCGGAGCGGAATATTTCTGGTAGAAAGCCACACTTTTTGACCCACGACGTATACGGGAGGCTTAGACCGGTGGCGATCGGCTTTAGCCTTGGTGCGCGCCCCCACTTGGAGCAGAGTCTCCCGGGCTCTGGTCCATGTGCGGTGACACCTCTGGACAAAGGCGTGGGCGGAGGGGACCGCGACTTCGGAATCCAGACTCGGAAAAATAGGTGGCTGGTACCCTATACTACACTGGAACGGAGAGAGGCCCGTAGATGACACTGGTAGTGAATTATGAGCGTACTCAACCATAGACAGCTGTTGGCTCCAGGAAGAAGGATTCTTGGATACCAAACATCGTAACACTCTCTCCAAATCTTGATTGGCACGTTCAGTCTGACCATTACTCTGGGGGTGATAACCCGAAGACAAACTAACCGTAGCTCCTAGTAATTTACAGAATTCTCGCCAAAATTTGGACACGAATTGGGGACCCCTGTCAGAAACCACGTCCATCGGGAGGCCATGTAACCGAAAGACGTGGTCAATGACAGACACCGCTGTCTCCTTGGCTGAGGGCAATTTGGGCAAGGGAATGAAATGTGCTGCCTTCGAGAATCGGTCCACTACGGTTAAAACAACCGTCATGCCATTAGAGGGCGGGAGGGCGGTGACAAAATCTAGCGCGATGTGGGACCAAGGTCTCGAAGGCACCGGCAGCGGATGGAGTAACCCGTCAGGAGATCGGTTAGACGTCTTACCAATCGCACAAACTGAACATGCCAATACAAAACTGCGGACGTCACGAGCCATTAATGGCCACCAGAATCGTTGCTTTATCAAACCCCTAGTCCGGTTTACTCCTGGATGGCAAGCAATGTTGGAGCAGTGACCCCATTGAATAACTTCGGACCGTAACTCCTCCGGCACAAACAATCGGCTCGGTGGACCGCCGGGCGGAGGCGTTACCCCTTCTAAGGCCGATCTGACCTTCGATTCGACCTCCCATGTGAGTGTGGAGACCACTAGTCTCTCCGGCAAAATACACTCGGGAGTAATCGGGCGTTCGGATGGATCAAAAATGCGAGATAAAGAATCGGGTTTGATGTTTTTGGACCCGGGGCGGTACGAGAGTAAAAAGTCAAAACGACCGAAAAAAAGAGCCCACCGAGCCTGCCTGGAATTGAGTCTTTTCGCAGTTCTAATATACTCCAAGTTCTTGTGATCAGTCCAAACGATAAAAGGTACCCCCGACCCTTCTAACCAATGACGCCACTCCTCCAACGCTAACTTGACGGCCAGCAACTCTCTATTACCAATGTCATAATTACATTCGGCAGAAGATAAACGGTGGGACAAAAACGCGCAAGGGTGCATCTTGTCATCTGAGAGAGAGCGTTGCGATAGAACTGCACCTACCCCCACCTCTGATGCGTCGACCTCTACCACGAACTGACGTGATGGATCAGGGGCGATAAGGATGGGGGCCGAAACAAAGCGGCCTTTCAGTTTGGTAAATGCAGCTTCTGCTGCATCAGACCACCTGAACGTAGTTCTGGGAGAGGTCAAGGCGGTCAGAGGCGCGGCTAGTTGGCTGTAGTTGCGAATGAAACGCCGATAGAAGTTGGCGAACCCCAGAAACCTCTGCAGGGCCTTACGGGAATCTGGACTTGGCCACTCTACCACAGCCTTAACCTTGTCAGGGTCCATACGCATTCCCTCAGACGAGACGATGTATCCTAGGAAAGGAACAGACTGTGCATGAAAAACGCATTTCTCCGCCTTGACAAAAAGCCCATTCTCTAGCAACCTCTGAAGCACTCGTCTGACGTGCTGAACGTGTTCCTGGAGAGATGAAGAAAAAATCAATATGTCGTCCAGGTAGACATATTTGAACTGGTCGACCATATCTCTCAGCACGTCATTGACGAGTGCCTGGAAGACCGCTGGGGAGTTGGATAGCCCGAACGGCATCACCAAATATTCAAAGTGCCCCCTGGGGGTGTTAAAAGCGGTCTTCCACTCATCCCCCTTCCTGATGCGAACCAAATGATAAGCGTTACGTAAGTCCAGTTTTGTGAAAACAGATGCTCCCTGCAACCTCTCAAAGGCTGAAGACATCAGCGGCAAAGGATAAGTATTCTTTACCGTGATGTTATTCAGCCCTCGGTAATCAATGCAAGGTCGCAGTGAACCATCCTTCTTTCCCACAAAAAAGAACCCCGCCCCCGCTGGAGAAGAGGAAGGTCGGATGAATCTGGAGGCTAGAGAATCAGAAATGTATTTCTCCATGACCTCCCTCTCAGGAATAGAAAGAGAGTAAAGCTTGCCCTTAGGCGGAGACTTACCTGGGAGTAAATCTATAGCACAGTCATAGGGACGATGCGGAGGAAGAGAAGCAGCGCGGGACTTACTGAACACCTCCTTCAGGTCCTGGTACTGGGGGGGCACGTTAGACAAATTCATCACCTCACTCTGAAAAACAGGACGAGACACAGACGAAACGGCAGACACCAGACAACACTCATAACACTTATTACTCCAGGTGGAAACTGAATTATGTCCCCAGTCGATCCTAGGGCTGTGCTGGACCAGCCAAGGATGACCGAGGACAACGGGAGCCAGGGGTGAGTCCAAGAGAAGAAATGAAATGAGTTCCGTGTGGTTGCCAGATGTAATGAGTGTCAATGGTTGTGTGGTGAATGTAATACTGGGAAGTTCTTGTCCGTTAAGTGCGTTGACCTTGATACTGTCCTGAAGTGTAGTGATGGGTATACCCAGAGTGCGTGCCAGTGAAAAATCCATAAAATTACCCTCTGCTCCGGAATCCAAAAGTGCCTGACAGACGTGTGACTGGGCTGCCCACAGCAGTCTTACCGGAAGGCGAGTAGAGGATGAGGTCTTCTCCACGGAGATCCCGCCCGACAGTAGCCTCTGGTTTACCGCCGGGCATGGTCTTTTACCGGGCATCTCTCCAGGTAATGTCCTGTACCACCGCAGTAGAGGCAAAGACCATGGGATCTCCGTCTCTCTCTCTCCTCCCGGGAAAGCCGAGCCCGACCCACCTGCATGGGCTCCAGATCAGCACTGGAACTGACCGCACCCCATCTGTTGGTTTGAGAGCACTCGACATTGGCGGCTTGAGCCCCTCCTCTCGACGACTGCTCCAGGCGACTGAGGCGACTATCCACCCTCAATGTCAGCTCGATAAGACCGTCGAGTCTCTCAGGAAGGTCCAGGGTGTAGATCTCTCTTTGGATGCGGTCAGCCAGCCCATGCAGGAACATGTCCCGCTGTGCCTCCTCGTTCCAATGGCACTCAGCGGCGAGGGTGCGGAACTCAATAGAATAGTCTGAGACCGAGCGGTTGTCCTGACGAAGATCGGCCAGCTGACGTGCTGCCTCTCTCCCCGCCACCGCTCGGTCAAACACTCGCTTCATCTCTTCTGAGAGTGCCAGGAACGAGGAACAGCAGGGTTGACGATTCTCCCACACCGCCGCTCCCCACAGCGCCGCCCGTCCGGAAAGCAGAGTTAACACGAAAGCCACCTTCGCCTCCTCTGTGTGAAAAGTCTGTGGTTGGAGCGAAAAAATCATAGAACACTTGGTCAGGAAAGGTCTACAGAAATTCGGCTCACCGCTGTAGCACTCAGGACTGGGTAGGCGTGGCTCGGGATGCCGGATCGGCTCTGCAGGTGTGGGGGGAAACGGCGGTGGGTTGGGCACAGCAGGACTGGTGAGTTGTTCGATCCTTTGGGTCAGCTCGGACACCTGTGCCACCAAGGTCTTAACCGCGTGTCCCGTGATGTTCAGATTCTCTTCCTGTTGATCCATCCTCGCAACACTTTGCGTCAGAAACTCACTCAGGTCCGATGAACTTGCTGAATCCATGTTAAGGTCAGAGCGTTCTGTTACGTCCGGAACTCAAGAAATGGTCGGATTCAATTGCAAGTAAAAGATGTTTATTTTGAGTGTGACAAGAAGGTCTGGACACAGCGAAGATCCTCCAGGAAGAGACACTTGGCGGCACAGGGACTCTGTGGACAGCAGCGATCTCCCGTGAGGTGAAGAGGTGAAGACGGTGATGGTGACACATCCACAGGAATCGGTGAAACACGAAGATCAAGGAGCACGGAGAACAACGGGGTGAGGAACAGGAGGGCAGGCAGGAAACAAACCGGACAACATCCAACAACGCTCTGACAATGACATGACAAACAGAGAGACAATAAATAGGGTGCGCTGATCAACCGCAGCTGGAACGCTGATCATCGCAGCAGGTGTAATCAATAATCAGCACACCCAACTTACGCACGCACAACTCATTCAATCAACCCACACACACACATTCACTCATGCGCCCACGTAAAACGTACGAGAGTGAGATAGTGAATTCATGAACCGTGACAGATTCGTGGTGGCATTTCAAACTTGGAAAAAGATGTGTAAAGAATTAGTGTGAAAATGGGGAGACATGCAAAATTAAACTAGTATTTTCAATAAGCAGATGATAATGTTATTGTAATGTAACACTGTACTGTATTACTCTCATGTACACGGTCATTTTATCACAATGTATGCAATGACAATAGAACAAGGATAATCAATGTCTGGCACAACACTAGCCTTAAGGGCTAGTTTTCACTTAGACTCTAATCGCTCACAAATAAAAATATGTTCCTATATATTGTACAGTAGCCATGAGAAATTATTTAAAAATGATTTTTTTTTCTTCTGCACGACTCACCTACAAACCCTGGTTTATAACTGTATGTAAGAAATGTATTTCAATTAATCATAAAATGGCCCTAATATGTCAATAGACATTAAGAAATCATGTTAATTTCAAATACTTATATCACTGACAACAGTTGTCCGGCCAAGATATTGTCATTTTAAAATTGAAGTTGCAGCCCTCAACTGATGTTGATGTTGACATGTTGTGTCATGCCTGAAGCGCCGCCCTCCACCTATCTACCAATCACGAAGTCAGTAGTGTTTCTGCATTCGGGTTGCCAGCTCTGCTAGTTACCACAGCTGCAGCTACAAACTTTTTGGATAAACAATGTCTAACTTTACGAAACCTAAACGACCCTCGATATGAATCAGAAAAACGTCGTGACAGTGTCCGAAATAAAACAAGGATTTGTATAGGAGATGCCTTTGAAAGATGGAGACGGCTGAAAACGGAGAAGAATTTGAAGACTGACGCCAACGTTGCTAATTTTCTCCTGGACAGGTACGGTTAATCTATGTTTGGCTAACTTGTACTTAATGTAAATGGACATTTCAAATATTCACGACAGTCGAACAAAGTTGTGCATGTTCATGCAAAGTAACGTTAGGTTAGCGCAGATGGAGGAGGTGGGTCATTGAATTGAAAAGGTAACGTTAAGGAATTGTTTGGTAAATAAAAACGGCGCGTCGTCATTGCTAACATTAGTAATGCATTATCAGAGCCCGTTTCTCTGTCATTATGCTGAGACGCTGATGAAAACAACATTAGCACGCCTATTATGGCAATGTGAAGACGTATTTGAGACAGTAGCCTAACGTTACCTCGGTAAAAATTATTCCTCATTCTTTCTTCGTATATATAGTGGATAAAACATGCTGCAAGTTGACCTGTATGACCATTGCAAATGTTATTTAGTTACTCTCAATCGTTTCTGATGGGACTGAAATCAACCATGTGATAGCCATTGTTGATATTGAACGCTCACATGGCGTAATTTGTCCCGCGTTATACTTGCTGTCCCGCATGAAAAAAAAATACTATAGTATATTATAGTAAAATTACTCTAGCAAATACTATAGTGTTTTTGAACCGTCCTATAGTAAATATACTACAGTAAATTAACAAAGTGTAGTATATACTATAATATAACGTTACTACAATATACTGTAGCATCTTTACTACAGTATGGTTCAAAAACACTATAGTATTTACTAGATTAATGTTGCTGTAATTTTAATATAATATACTATAGTATTTTTCATGTGGGATACTGTCACATACAAGCGTTCATATTTACGATTATATTTGGCTAATCGCCATTAGTAAATTTTTGCTATTCATAATTACTTCACAAAACATCGCTCTTGAAGCATTAACATAATAAAAGGAAAGAAAAAAAACTTACTGTGTACGACTCGTCACTTGCCATTGAAAGCTCCGTGTAGCAGCCTACGTTCCCGCTGGATCCTGCAGCCTATCTGGCAACCTCGAGTCAGGGGGGAGGGGGAGAGGGATACACCGCTCTACAGTAATTTGAAAGTGATTGCAGTACCAGTTTTGGCCACAGTCCTACATACAGCTCCTTTAGCTACTTACCATTTTAGTTGTTTAATTTTACTTAATTTCTCTGTGAAGCCCTTTGGTAATGATCTGTGGATTATATGTAGTCTACAAATTCACTTTAAATGTAAATAAACAAATACTGATCTTTAATTCTTCATAATTACAGTCAAACACTATAAACAGTGCAAAACCCCCCTCCCCCCGCGAGATTATATTCGAACATGTGCCCTGACAAAAATATGATTTCAACATGTGCCCTGACAAAAATATGATTTCAACATGTGCCCTGACAAAAAATATGATTTCAACATGTGCCCTGACAAAAATATGATTTCAACATGTGCCCTGACAATTTTAACATGTGCCCTGACAAAAATATGATTTCAACATGTGCCCTGACAAAAATATGATTTTAACATGTGCCCTGACAAAAATATGATTTCAACATGTGCCCTGACAAAAATATGATTTCAACATGTGCCCTGACAAAAATATAAAATTTCTTTAATATAAAGCATAAAATAATCCACCCCTCCAACACTAACGCGAACTAGACAGAAACTAATTTAATATTAACCGAATCGTTCCAATAGCAATCAGTCAGTCTAAACATTAGGCAACGCTTTTCATTTAAAATGTAGTCTTTAACATTAAATTGAATGATTATGTGATCGCTAATATCGTCAGGCCACATTTAGCCTCATCAGTGAGCTAGCCTGCTAACGTTACCTAAAGTAATTACTAACTTAATAACATATGTGCTGCTTACCTTGTGTTTCACCTTTTTCCTCTTCGTCCCTTGGCATTTTCTGCATGTAATCTTCTTTTTGTGAAGTATTGTTCTTCTTCTTGTTGTTTAATGAAGTTTGTGAAGTCAAGTGTCAATTTAATACGTATGTCTTTGCTGAAATCGATCCTAACGAGGCGTAGGAAGTGGGCGGAGCCCAACCATAATTGGAAAATGTGTGTGTGGAGACGTGAGTGCATTACCAGTCAGAAAGGTTTGGGGGCGCAACTGAGCACTCCCTACACACACGCACACTACCTCAAAAACGTTTCGGTTACTAACGTAACCTCGGTTCCCTAAGATGAGGGAACGAGTATTGCGTTTTGCCAAAACGCTTATGGGGGAATTCCTTTCCTCGAGATATTGAAGCAAATTTTTATCCAAAAATACCTTTTACACGCAGTGCAGCTGCACAACTCTCAGCAGGAAGCAGTTCTGCGTGCTGATTGGCTGTGCCGCTGCAACTGCAGCAACCTATAGCGAGACCGTGGGGCGGGACGGACCAATCAGGTCCTACCAAATTCCCGCCACAAGGGGCAACAACATTTGCATAGCCTAGGGTATATAAGACCCGCTCTCGCAAGGTTAGTCAGGTTAATCGACTGAAGCGACTCCTGAGCAAGTGAGCAAACACGGCAAGCAAAACGCAATACTCGTTCCCTCATCTTAGGGAACCGAGGTTACGTTAGTAACCGAAACGTTCCCTTATGAGAGTACTCTCGTATTGCGTTTTGCCAAAACGCTTATGGGGGACCAATGCAAAACGCTGTGTTTGCTTAACGGCTCTAAAGCCGACGACACCAAACCCAGGCCAACCTAAGTGGGCCCGTAGTATGATATCAATAATTCAGAATGAGCCAGACCTAAGTCGGGCCCTAATGAGAATGAACACGATATTCGTGCAATAAAGTATAGAACTGACATAACCGGGTCAGGAATAATGAGTGGCCAGATACTTCGGGCCGTATAAGGAATATGCTTATGACTTAAACAATATCCAACCCAGGCCGGACTTATCGGGCCTTTAAGGGGTTAAATCTGCTCATACAGCAAGAAGCCCAGCTTGTAAAGCCGGAACATCTAAATTATAGAACCTGATAAAAGTGGACGGGGAGGCCCAGCCTGCCGCCGCACAGATATCATTCAGAGAAATGCCAGTAGACCAAGCCCACGAAGAGGCCATGCCTCTAGTAGAATGGGCTTTAACGCCTAAGGGGCAGCTGAGATCTTTAGACTCATAAGCCAGTGATATAGCATCCACTATCCACCGTGACAGGGTCTGCTTTGTAACCGCGTACCCTCGGGTGCGGCCGCCAAAGCATACAAAGAGCTGTTCAGTTTGCCTGTAAGCAGCGGAACGCTCTATATATATTCTCAGCGCTCTGACAGGACAGAGAAAATTAGCATCTATCTCATCTGACTGCGACGAAAGTGCCGAAAGTGAAATGACCTGTGCTCTGAACGGAGTTGAAAGCACTTTAGGTACATATCCATGTCTTGGTTTGAGGACGACTTTGGAGTCGTTTGGCCCAAACTCCAGACACGAGGCGCTCACAGAGAGCGCGTGCAGATCACCCACTCGCTTAACTGATGCAATCGCTAGCAGAAAAGCAGTCTTTAGTGACAGGAGCTTAAAGCTCACAGAATGCAGAGGCTCAAATGCAGAGCTCATGGGAACTCATGTTGTAAATGTGTTCCTAAAAATATGCATATACAAAAATATGCCTTGCCTGTATTTCAAGTTGATAAAATTTCAAATCCATAAGAATCACAACCGCGCGCACACGATCTGCCTGCACTGCAGTCGTCAAGATGGATCATGAGGAGTTGAAGAAAAGAGAGCCGCAAATGTGGAACTTCATCGCTGAGGAAGCACGCAGATAACTGTGGTAACAAAACCAAGCACAAGCAGTTCTAGCGAACAGTATTTTTGTTATGTTTCCTGAGTTTGGTCTCTTAATAACTGTCTTAGTACATTAAGCCACATTAAGCGTTTTCTTATAATGGTTTTCTATGGGAGTAAAGCGCTTAACATGTAATTAAACGCGTTGCGTTCATATTCTGGGCTCATCTGATTTTTTATACATAATATACGTTATTAGTATTATGTTTACTGAGTTTGTGTTAATGGTCGTGTAATAACTTCTGTATGCTGGCAATAAACATTTGTGTCTATAATGTGATATGCTAAACTGATTTTATTGCGGGTGCGGGTCCGGTGTTGGTTCTATTTTAAGCGGGTCGGGTGCGGATTTTATTTAGTGCTGTTGTCGGAAAACGGGTCGGATGCGGTTTTAAGCACTGCGGGTACTGGCGGGTGCGCGTTTACAAAAACGGACCCGTGCAGGACTCTGATTTGAGCTACAGTAGCTCGTCTGTTTGATTGGACCACACGGGCCAGCCTTCGCACCCCACGTGCATCAATGAGCCTTGGCCGCCCATGACCCTGTCGCCAGTTCACCACTGTTCCTTCCTTGGACCACTTTTGATAGATACTGACCACTGCAGACCCGGAACACCCCACAAGAGCTGCAGATGCTCTGACCCAGTCGTCCAGCCATCATAACTAGGCCCTTGTCAAACTCGCTTAAATCCTTACGCTTGCCCATTTTTCCTGCTTCTAACACATCAACTTTGAGGACGAAATTTTCACTTGCTGCCTAATATATCCCACCCACTAACAGGTGTCATGATGAATAGATAATCAGTGTTATTCACTTCACCTGTCAGTGGTCATAATGTTAAGCCTGATCGGTGTATGCTTTTTTGAAGGTAACCATTGACTTGCATTATATAAATCACCAAGTTTCAGCTAAAGATCTTCTCTACTGTTCTACTGAAGGAAAAAAAGATGGCTTGATGGTGAGTAAATTAACATAACATTTTCATTTTTGGGTGAACTATCACTTTAATGGGACCTCCCTATTGTAAAGTGTTACCATAATTTCAAGAAAAAAATCTTGGAATGCTACTTGCTGGATGGACCTTGTGAAGTAATCCCAGAAGGTGCTCTTTGGTTGAGTTTCAAACATGCATTTTTAGAAAAAAAGATCCAAGACACTTCTTCCAGTCCAAAAAAGTGAACAAGCCTTTATTCACGTCATGGACAATTTTGGGTGTGCAAATCCATATAACTGTATTGTTTTATGTGCGTGTTACTAAAACAGGAAATTGGCGGTGACCAGAAAGCAGACCAACCAATGGGCGACAGGACAGGCTTTTATGATAACCATCATCATCATCATCACTACCAAAGTCAGAAGCAAGGAAGTTTGGAAGAAGACAACACTGAGGAGAGAAACGCTAAAGACCAACAACAGTTACAGAGTGAATGGAAAAGCCATCACAAACATCACCATTCCTCATCCACGCGGACTGAACACCACAGTCATCCTCATAATCATCACCGCCACCATCACCACCACCACCATCACAATCGGACGACGCGGACACTTTCCAAACAAGAGACGTTAGAGTCCACGTATCCCGAACCTCTTGCTGGACATACACAGACTCACAGAGATGCGGAGGAACCGGACCCGTCGACTCAGCCAAACCATCATCACCATCACCATCACCGCGGGGACAAAGAGAAGGAATATGACCACAACGAGAAGAACTGCCGACAAAGAGGAAAGCCGAGATCGCAACGAGAGCATCATCATGAGAGGGACAGGAAGCGAGGCGAGGAGGAATGGGCGAGAGAGCATTACATAGAGCAGTGATACAAACACACACAACCGTGCCACACACACACACACACACACTCTCTACTGCTGACCTCTTCCATGGCCTTTGATTGGCCTCACGTCAATGTTATGTTTTACAGGGCATTGTATTGTTTATGACACAAGTTTTTTTTCCCATGTGTGGAGAAGATAATTAAAGACAATTATATATTAATTTAATATGGCATGAATGATGAAATTCTGTCTTCCTTTGAAGGTCGTCTATTTATTTTTTTATTTGCATTCCATGGTATTATTGAATGAATCATAGGTGCATGTTATTCCAAAGAAAAAAAATCAAAATCCAATCATTTTTGAAAAATGGCAAAATGTGCCCTCATTTTGAAATATGCTGGGGTTTTTTTTGTATCTGATATCATTCCTTAAATTCTAGATTGATATAATTAAATTACTAGTAATTACTTTAATTATTATTATTTTGCGGTTGCCGTTGAATATTCTGTTCTCCCAGAAAGATGTCACATTAGAGGAGTAAAATGTGTTGTGAATGTCATTTCATGTTGAATTCTCAACTGCGTTTTCACTGCTGTTTTAGTTAGTTCTAAAACAAAATAGGATATTTATTTTCTGTTGTGTTGATGTCGTTTAGAATTGTTATTTAATGTTAAATACTTGTGTGTTAAAGGTGTGTATTGCCTTGCATATAGGATAAAGACATTACAAAAATGACATGATAGTTTTGGTTTGTCCTGACGAATTGACCAGGAGTTAATGAAATGTCACAGTTACATTAAAAGATGATGTTTAGCTGTATTGTCTTTGAATTGCTGGAGATTTGAAAGATACTCAGAGAGAGTGTTTAATGTTAGCGTTTTACAGCAAAATGTGTTATTTGAGCTGTAACGTTGTTTAAATTGTCCTTTTAGCAGCAAGTCGTCTTCAGTTTTGCAGATTAACTTTTGCATTATTAAATTTGTCGGGGCGGGGGGAACGGTTAAGTCTTTCAATGACTTACTCAAATTAGACACATCATGAAAAAGTAACGAATTTCCATCTTTTTAAATAAAACTGTCAAATTTACAATGCAAACATTGAAAGGACCCTTCCAGTCATGTGTCATCCAGTAATTTCTATTGTTGTGACTTCAAAACAGAATGAGGAACAGCATCTGCAATCTAGATACTTCTGGCCATCACTTGAAAACAATCAATTTGAATATCACTAGTATTTGTCAATCAGAATTTCAAAATGACACGTATAATTGTTTTCTTATCAATTAAATAAGAACTGTAGGCCTGGTTTCACAGGGCTTAGATTAAGCCAATAGTAACTTTTATAAACGTGCCTTAGAAAGAAAGAAAAAAACATTACTGGTGTGCATCTTGAGACAAAACAATGGCACTGATATATGTTAAAGATATGTCAGTGCAAGCCTCTTTCAGTTAAAACAGCTCAAACATGTATTTTAGTCTGGGGCTAGCTTAAGCCTTGACTGTGAAACCGGGGGAAAGTGTTTGCATTTCTCAGGGAAACTCATCTGCATGCTCGTCCTCATCTCGACCTGACTGCAATTCGTCGTCGTAACCACTTGAGTGGGCAAATGCTCACATTCGATGGCGTCTGCCACTTTGGAGAGGTGTTCTCTTCATGGAGGAATCCCGGTTTTCACTGTCCAGACAGTCATCTGATACGGAACTGCTAAAGTTGTGAAATGAGCAAACCTGCAGTACATTCACAATGAAATGTTTTAGTTCTACTCCACAAGCAATCCATAATATAATCCGACATTTATTTAGTGACTGAAATAATATACCACAATAATTTGCACATTTACTGTAAATATTAAAGATAAAAGTAAATCAAGTCATTTCATTTTTAATAAAAAAAGGGCAATTGATTCTGTGTTGAAGTTGTATTCTCAAACGAGAAGTCATGACTGACGTATATAACACTTTTATTTAAACACACACTTTGCACAGCTGGGTCTTGGGATCCCAGACAAATCAAAGTTTGGTTTGCTCATGCAATCCCAGTGATACCAGCCTTTGCAAGTGACGCATTCAATCAAATATTCAAATAAAAATATAATAAAATTATATTTACAACAAGCCTGTATTATTAAAACTGTCATGTTCAAAATAAAGTGGAAAATAAAAGTGTCTGCTTTGTCTGGTGTAGCCTACAGGGATATCTTTGGACATTAATCAAGGTTATATTGTACATTATATTGTTTATAACATGTATAATTAACAGGTTTTCATGCTTGTGTGCAATTTTGGAAACTCTCAAGACTCTCAAAGTAAAACAGAAACAAACAAAAAACCTTAAAAGTGTTTGGCTCGTTTAGCGTTTACGACACCTCTGGCAAATCATCGGCTGTAATCATATCAAACATAGCTAACAAACGACATGACATAACACAATATAGCCTACATATAAACCATTGTGCATAAATAAGTTAGAATATGAGGTTAGGTTCGTTTAATGCTGAAACAAGCTCATAACCTTTAAGTAAGCCGAGGAGCGCGCACTAATATGTGGCGCTTTAACCCAAAACAGGAACAGCTCCGCCCAGTCACGGAGAATCTCAGACACCTCATATTTCAGAACACCGTCCATTAGAAAAGTCAATCACGGACAGTTTTGAAGTATTATTCACATAATGTTTTTTTTTTTAATCACCATATTATTCCTAGGCGTCTACCTCCGTGATTTCAGTCGAATCGGCACATGACATCGCAGATTATTAAACTGGTTATAACTTTTTGTTCAATTAGCTAATGAGCTATGCTATGATGAAGAAAGATTTTGGACACGGATAATAATAGTAATAATAGTAAACTGTTCAGAACAACAACAAAAAAATCACATTTATTGAAGAAAACGTCAAGATTAGGTTTGTAAGTGTTCAATAAATGTGTTGACATTCGAAGTGCACTCACGCGCTCTGCTGTACTGACGCACGCGACGTCATGTGTGTTTTTGCGTGCATATGAGTGAAGTTTAGTTGCTATAGCGACGCGTGTTATGAATTCTGACTGAATATATACACACACGCGAACCCATCATCGCTGTCTGTTGTTGAGAGAGGCGAATACAGACTCTTGCAGAAAATTTTCTGTGCGATCTTGAGATTGTGAAACTTTTCAGAGGATTTCTAAGAGGATCATTTTGATTCTAGAAGGAGAACGGAGGATTGTTTTCTTTACATACTTTGATTTGTATTATTTTTGAGAAGAATTTGATTTTTATTGCCCTTTTCTTATTTTAGACGGAGTTTTGAGTTTTATTTCATTGTTTTGTTTTGTTTTTGGGAGGAGTATTTCTGAGGAGAGTTTTATTTTATTCTCTTTTTTTGTATTGTATTTTGTATTGTTTCTGTTGCAGGTTCGAGGACGATGTCGATGGCCCACATAACCTTAGGTGAAAGAGAAGGTGAGTGTTTGTTGATTTTTTAAATGAGTTTTTTGGTATGTTATGGTATGATGTTGTACAATGATTGACTAAATTAATGTGAAGAAACTTCTGTGAGGTAACCATTTACTGTACCACGGGGCCGGTGTTCTGTCGATTTGTCCTACCTTGTCAGATTTTGCTACCTCCCATTAAAACAGTAAGTTAGGTAGCACAATTCGAAAGCAAAAAATGCTGCCTGTCAGATTGTGCTACCAGCATCATATTCATCTGATTTGAGGCTTTATTAATATCCATACCTACCCCTTCCCTGAACCCCCTTAAAACTTTGTAAATATTTTAAATAAATAAATATTAAATATGGATGTAAAATGCTACCTATCAGATTGTGCTACCAGAATCATATTAATGTGATTTGCTTTATTAATTCATTAATATCCATACCTACCCCTAAACCTACCCAAAATGTAAAAATAAAAAATATTGATGTGGGCATGCGCAGTAAGCCCTGGTAGGACAATCTGACGGGTAGGATGAAATGTCAGGACACCGGCTCTAGGCATGGGCAGGGGTGCCCTTACGAAAATTAACCATGGTTTTATTGTAGTAAAAATGTAGTAACCATGGTTTTTTGGCTAATTGAATACCATTTATATAACTACAGTTTTACCACAAATACCATGGTTAAACTATGGTTAGAGAAGCAAAACCATGGTTAATTTGCGGTTACCATGGTTTTACTACAATAACCATGGTTTTTTGGTTTTATTTGTAGTAAAACCATGGTTTATTTTCGTAAGGATGGGCTGAGCCCACCCAAACGTCTGCTTTGCCCACCCAATCAGAATTTAGGAACTGATAGTGTTCATTTGTTTTTACTATTTGTGCATTGATTAAAACAATCTGTGATGGGCTCGGTGTTGAAAGTTTTGATGAAGGGCTGTAGAATACCCCAAACAATCACAAAAATAACACCAGAAATGTTTTCTTTATTAACTGAAAATTACGGCGCGGCGCGTTGTAAGCTACGCGCGCGCTTCAGTCTGTAGCAGAAAAGCAGAGGCTGCAGTCACACGAACGAAAACGGGCAGAGATATTTGCGTGCTATTAAGGTAATTACGAGATGTTGTATTCGTGAATATGTATCTTGTAAATATTAATATGCATCTCTGATTTTATTTATTTATTCATGCCAAGTTGAAATGCACGCTCATTTAAGAACGTGCATTTATTGCATGGGCAGAGCTAGAACATAATGTAGCTACCGGTAAGTGTTTAAAATGCAAGTGCATATTCAGTTGAAACCTTGCCTTCTTTGGCTTCTGTTGATGCTGTAAACTGAATGTAGGCTACGAGGCAAGCTGACTGTTTAAATAACAGCAGCACTGAAATACAAATGCGCTGTTTATCTTTTAATCAGTTTAGGGCCATTCACGCAGGACGCCTTTGTGCGGTTAAAAACGTGATGCAGGTATAGAGACAAGTTTTTTAAAAATGTTTTCTTTCTTTCTTTTTTAAATGAGTGCCGCGTTTATAAAGCCGCGTCATGTACGAACTCTGCAAAAGTATGGAGTTAGGCTACATTAGAGTTAGGGCCTACGTTAAAAATAAAAAATAATTATTTTGTTTTCATTAAATCAGTCTAGGCATATAAAAGGAATAAATTCGCGAAATATATTTGACTTAAATAATTAACAGATTAACAAAAAGAAAGAAAAACTGCAACAGTGCTGGTGAGTTTGGTTCATTTTTGTGAGGCGCCGCGCTCCTCAAACAATCTTGCACATCTTGTTTTCTTAATTTTACAATAGCACAATGTAAGTAAACACTTTGCAGTTTTGAACGATGTCCTACTCTTATTATCTGGATGACCAAAATGACGGAGTAGGCTATTTTATGGTTTCATATTTTTGCGCATGTGAAGAGGATGATTTTTCCATCAGTATTGGGACATGAGTGAACAAAGCCTATAATAAATAATCGTGAGCGCTGGTTACTTTCAGATTCTCATTCATTTCGTTTTGTTTATATATATATATATACTTATATTTTTTAATTATTGATCTGTTCTGAATACCGTTACATTTAAAGGATGTTGTAACACATTGTGTCCAGAGGAAAATCGAGATGGCTCACTAAACTGGAGTTAGGCTATTGTAGACATGGAGGCGATGGACATTTCTCAGCTCCACTTTATTCCCCGTGAAACTCGCGTAACAGTCCGTCACAAACGCTAGCATTACTTAATCAACAACACAACTTGATTTGAGCAACAGAAAATAACCCGCATACATGGGAGTGCTGGAGGCGCAGAGCGCACATACAGCGCAGACAGTTCAACAGGGAGCGCAGCTCTTAAAGGGGCCACACCATATTCCTACTCGTTACAATTTGTTGTGGAGTGAGGGGAAATAAAATAACCTATAGCTATGTTTGTAGTGTTTATAATGTTTGTAGTACTTTTACCGGTATTATTTCTGAATGCAATCAAATGTGACTTATACATGACTTACCTGTTTTTGTGTTTTTTTTTTTTTTCAACCAAACGATTATTTGGTTAAAATTCTTGTTGGTTGGTTAACCAGTTAATTAGCCTCCCATATATAGATCTAGCTATCAAATTAGTGCAGAATGTTGCGAATAGGCCTATAGTTTATGGGTCGCGAATTTTTTTTTTTAAACACAACCAAAAAAAAAAAGATGCCCACCCGGGATATCTGCCAGCCCACCCTTATATAGGTGCTTAGAACCGGGCCATCACTAGTACCATAATGTATTTGATTCCTTGCATATTAAATAAAACTTTAATTTAGTAGCTATATGAACAATTTGTAATTGACCACTGACATTGATTATTGATTATTATTAAAATATTACTAATTTGTTGATGTTTGAAATATTCCAGCCTCAAGCCGCTCCAGATCCAGCAGAGCCGCTTCCAGTCAGTCGGCTGGTCAGGAGATTTGGAGACTTCGCTCTGATAACCGTGATCAGGATCCACTGACAGACCCGACCCACACACTGAGCCATGAGCTATCTGGATTTTTGGCCCTTCTGCCTTCTGAGTTGGCTGTTTCTGTGTCCACAGGTCCGGCTGACAGGAAGAGGAAGCAGCAGAGCAGCAGCCAGGAGGGTCCGGATGATGGAGGTCCATCCACGTCATTTAAAGGACCTGCTAAACGCTGTCGCAGAGGTCAGAATATGCTTTTATTGAAGAAGTTATAGCTCAGTTAATAAATTATTTGTCACTGAAAATAGAAAGTTGAAAACATAAAGTAACAATTTGATGTAACCAGAACCACTGACATTGATTATTGATTATTATTAAAATATTACTAATTTGTTGATGTTTGAAATATTCCAGCTTCAAGCCGCTCCAGATCCGCTTCCAGTCAGTCGGCTGGTCAGGAGATTTGGAGACTTCGCTCTAATAACCGTGATCAGGATCCACTGACAGACCCGACCCACACACTGAGCCATGAGCTATCTGGATTTTTGGCCCTTCTGCCTTCTGAGTTGGCTGTTTCTGTGTCCACAGGTCCGGCTGACAGGAAGAGGAAGAGGCAGAGCAGAAGCCAGGAGGGTCCGGATGATGGAGGTCCATCCACGTCATTTAAAGGACCTGCTAAACGCTGTTGCAGAGGTCAGAATATGCTTTTATTAAAAAAATGTTATGTCTCAATTATTAAATGATTTGTCATTAAAATGTTCTTCAGCTGTTTGATGCAAGAGCTGCGTTAACGTAATGTCCTTTTACAGCTTTAGATACTGCAACATGTTTTCTCTTAAGGACATTTCTTTGATCATATATTTTGCAGAAGCATATGCGAAGGGCCCGTTGCTGGGACGAGGCGGATTCGGCTCTGTGTATGCTGGGATCTGCAAGTCTGACGGACTACCAGTAAGACATTTTCTTCCCTCCTTTGTTCAGACAGCCTTTATAAGTGTATTTATAAATGATAAATCAGTAAATGTCATCTGTCACAATTAGGCAGGTGTGATTTACTGTGGTTTATCCGTCTACAGGTTGCCATCAAGTACGTCTCTAAAGGCCGGACCCAAAAGAGGCTGGAAGTTGTAAGTTCCAGCGTGAATCTGTTGTTCTGTTCTGTTCGATCCGATCCGATTCGATATAATAGAGCATTTGTCCCTGCAGGAAGGTCAGGGTCTGGTGCCGCTGGAGGTGGCATTGATGACACGGGTCAATTCGGCTCCTGCCTGCCCCAACGTCCTGCAGCTTGTGGAGTGGTTTGAGTGTCACACCCACTACAGCATGATCCTGGAACGGCCAGTTCCCTGCCAAGATCTCCAGAGTTTCTGCGAGGAGAACGGCTGTCTGGATGAGAGCTTGGCCAAGAAAGTGCTGGTGCAGCTGATCACCGCGCTGAAGCACTGTGAGAGTCGCGGAGTCCTGCACCGGGACGTCAAGCCAAACAACCTGCTGCTTTCCACAGATACCTATGACATCAAGCTGCTGGACTTTGGTTGTGGAGATCTGCTAAAGGACTCGGCCTACACATCCTTCGCAGGTTGGTTTGCGTTACGGAAGGAAACGCTCTGTGGATGTTTGTGAACTTCTGATGATCAAACAAAGAGAATTTGTTTGTACTGGAACTTTTAAAGTGGATGTTTCTGGTCTTCTTGGTTCTCTCAGGCACTCTTGAATACGCCCCTCCTGAGTGGTTTGATCAGAACCGCTATCACGCAGGACCTGCTACGGTTTGGTCGGTGGGGCTGACGCTGTACAACATCTTGCGCTTTCCCTTGAGAGCCGCACACAGTATCTCCTTCGAGAGGGATCTGTTCTTCCCTAGAAAGCTGTCTATAGGCAAGAGATAGCAAACATTCAGAGATAAAACCCCGGAGAAGTGTGTTGTTTTGTGTTGCTAAAGATTGTGTTGTGTGTAACAGAGTGCTGTCAGCTGATCTGCTGGTGTCTCAGTGAAGTGGCGGAAGATCGTCCCAGTTTAGACGACATTGAGAGCCATCCCTGGCTACAGTGAACAGGTGACCAATGACATTACACTTATCTGAATCACAGCATTCATGGCTTGGATTGTATTGTTAGGATAGTGTAGATAAACGGTTTTGATTATTTGTATAGGGTGAGCAGGAGTCCCAAAGGAACTGCAGAGAGCTTCCTGATCACCAACAGAAAGAGGAGTGGACCACGAACTACAGTTTACATCCTCGTACAGCTCGTGTGGATGCTGGAGGAGCTGAACACAGCGCAAGCTTCTTCTTCTTGGTTTTTTTTTAATGTTTATTGTCCTTTTCTTGTTTTATAACCACACATCAACTAGGCATATAGTAACCAAATGCATTCAAATAGATCAAATATCAATGAATTTGTAACAAACAGTGTTTACAATCCAATAAGGTCTACAATTCCAGTTGACGTGGTATTAATGTATGGCTCTCATAGCTGATCAAAGTCTTTACGCTTGCCCTTAGCAATATAAGTTAGCCGTTCCACACACAGCACAGCTGAAACTGGAGCCCAGATGGAGCCCAGACCCCGGAGACTCTATGCACAAACGCTGCTAACGTATTTCCTGTAGAATCTCAGCCAGCGACTTCACTTCTGTATAGCGCTGAGTGACCTAGCGGCACAGCTCTTTCCTAAAGTATATCGCAAACAAATAATAATTATGCGAGTATTTTCTAGAAAAGTATTGTTATAAATGTAAAAATATATAACGTCATTCTAGTTATTGCTTCCTGAACATTTACACATTAACGTTTGAAGATGGTAGTTTTGCCAAACATTACAGTCCCGTTGTGTGAAAGGGGCTTTTACTCGCCTCATTCTAGAAGAATATCGACTTCGTTTCAGCGCAATGACCTTAATAAAAGCATCGGCATACTGAAGTGTAAACACTAGAGCAATAAGGATTATAAAATACGCTGACTATAACGAACCAACAAATAAATTGTTTATTAATTTACAAGCTTTAAAATTTGTTGATTTAGTTGATTCTTATACTGCACAGACAATGTATAAAGTATATAATAATTAGGGGCGTAGGCATCTATTGAAATCGTTAGCGTTCCTATTATTATTATTCTTCTTCCGCCATGGGAGTCTAAGGCAGCCCACAGAACCATATGGTAAAAAGTTTGGCACACTCATAGAGGACAGGCTGAGCTGTCACCATGGCAAATCTCACTCATTCCCTCTAGCGCCACCACCAGTCCAAACCATAGGCCGTAAAAAAAATGGACGACGCGACTTCATTTACTTCCGCTGACCAGAGTTGAAGCATTCGAAGGCCGCACATGGCGCTGACATCTTGGGACAGAGTCTGCGCAGTAGCGATCTCGGGATTGGAGTTGCGCAGTAGAGAACAGGAAGTAGAGGCGCGATTATCAAAAGCCCGCCCACACTATCACAGATGCAGAACAATTCATTATGATGGTGTGAAATAAACAGTTATGGAAATGTAGAAATGAAAGCTAAAGCTCCAATCTCCTCCCAAAAATCCTGAAAAAGTCAGTTAGAGCCTCAGTGACAACTTCACTCAGAGAAGCCCTCAATCTCAGCTGTCAATCATGACGTCAAGTTTCTGACTTTGACTCATGTTTATGCTAATAACTTTTGAACCATAAGGGCAAGAAACAAAATTGTTTTTTCCTCTGATTCCTTGTCCTAGAACTCTGTATTTTGTGAACATGAATGGATTGTTACGAAACTCAGTATGGGTCATCAGCACCATGCCCTGAAGGAGCCTGAGAAGTTTCGAAACAGTGCCACCTAGTGGATTTTTTTTCAAACGCTTATAACTTTGGGTGTTGTTGACTGATTTTCACGAGAGTCATCTCCTTAGACTCCTGAATCATTATCATTGCTGAGTCCAACTACACCAGACTTGCCAGGTTTCGGCATATGGTTTGCGCAGAGCTGTAATTTAGCGCTTTAAAAAATGTTAGCTGATATCTTCGAAACCGCTAGTCTGATCGAGACAAAACCAGCGTCAGAAGTTCGAGACAGGTCGATAGCTAAATGCTAATGCCCAAATGTCAAAACATGGATAGTAAGGGGGAGTAAAATCCAATCAAAGTCAGGTGTCAGTCATTTTGTACTTGTTTTTTCATTTAAATGTCTATAACTACAAAACGAAATTAAATATTTTCACCAAAATTGACACGCATGTATGGGCTCACTCTGTGGGATTTTGCCACTTGGCTTCCAAATTGTATTCAGAAGCTGTTTGAAATAAGAGAAAGTCAGTATAAACTAAGAGGAATCCACATGTTTTTGGTGTATGCAATACGTAATCTGTTGTATTAATATCTGAAATGTGTATATTTTTACATGATCTTTGAAATGATCCTTGTACATTTTGTAAAATGTCTTATGTAACTATATTGTTTATCTGGTACAGATCTAATCCAGTGGCTTCAGTCTACACCTTTTTCGGGTTATCATGTATATTTTTGTTATATTTTGTGCTTTTTTTGTTTTTGTTTTATTTATTATGAAAAAATTGTTTGTAAGGACTGAAATAAACAATATTCAATTCAAAAGCCATTTCACTAGTGACAGACTTCATTTATCCCCACAAGTTTTATATCCTTGGCTATTCCTCAGTGCATTCACACTCTTCACAACAATATAAAAGAACAGCACAATATTGATTACAATAATATTTAGTGGAGAAATTGTGAATGGAAGAATTTGAATTTATTCATACACATGTAGATAATGCACACATGTAAATATAAATTATGTTGTTACATTGCATTACAGCACTGCAGTAATGCAAACATTTACATATGAATGACTTTATCTGCGCTGCAATAATGTAAACATGTAAATATGAATTGTAAAATGTATCTGTGGTGGCATAATAAAGTTTCAGTTGTGATTATTTTGTCATTGCCTATTCTCATTTTATAGTCTGCATAAATTAAACCAGACATTAAAACACCATGAGAAATGTTTATGTTTTTGACATGCATGAATTAATACATGTAAACCTTCATCTTTTTTTCCACAAAACACACAATGCTCTATAGGGTTAGAAACATGGTGACATCTGTGCAATTAGCAACCCTGCAGCACTTTCACAAGGCTTTAGTTCAATGATACAAGCTTAACAATGTTGAAAGAATTATAAGTGGTTATGGTTAAATTGATCAACTACAAATCTAAAAGTTACTCATGGGGTTTTTATTTTCAAATGTGTATATGGAGAAGACATTATTGGCAAAAGTATGAGGATTATTTTTCTAAACGTAGTTATTGTATCAGTAAATTGGCCAGTGCCACCAAAATAAAAGTCATCGTTTGAGCCACACTTTTTTTTTAAAAATGTCAATGTTTTTTCAATAAATAAAGATTCAGACAGCAGTAAGAAAGGACTGGGAAACGTCAATAAAGTAGTACACAAAAAAATAACATTTGTATTTATACAGTACAGTACATTTATACAGTTTTTTAAAGAAACGTAAGATAAAAATTCACTGTTGTTTATTAATTTTTACACTCTCTATTATGTCTTTCTAAGCACTGGGTTCAGGGTTCTGACATCAAACTCCATTGCAACACACAATATAAATATAAATATATTGCTATATATATATATAGCAATATATAAGCATATAAGCAATTTGCTTAAATCAATAAGAAATTCTAATCTGATGTGAACGAGAAACTAATTGTTCAGAGATCTGAACTTACTGTTATGAGAAAAAGTCTCATTCGAGAATTGAGCCAAAGCGATTGATGAAAACAGTAAATCCTAAAGTATAGGACGCATGTTTCTCTACCTTCTAAGGAAATTTATTTCTAGTGAGGTCCCCTTAGTAGTATATAACATCCAAATTTAGTGTACTGCTCCAGAAGACGGGATGAGATTAGGAGAAGAGGAGAAGAGAAGAAGACAGCAGATAGGCAGATAGAGAGAGAGGGACAGAGGGAGGGTAGAGGAACGGAGAAACACATACAGCTGGGCATGAGCGAATAACTTTTCAATGTCTCTGCTATGTCTGACATATAAATATAATAAATAAGAGATCTCTTGGCAAATGACTGATATTTGGTCCTGATTCAACCATAGCGGCGACAAAGCTTAATTTCAGATCAACAATATGCCACACCTGTGAGGTGGATGGATTATCTTGGCAAAGGAGAAGTGCTCACTAACACAGATTTAGACAGATTTGTGAACAATATACGCGAGAAAGCCTTTTATAGGCCTTTTGTGTACATAGAAAAGTCTATCAAGGTTAGACTTCTGTATTTCGTTATATATTGTACTCCCACAGATTTCCTTAGCCCGCATGCAGTTAGTGCAAAATGCAGCAGCAAGGTTTCTAACAGGAGCGAGAAAGAGAGACCAGATTACCCCTGTACTGCAATCCTTACATTGGCTTCCTGTTAAATTCCAGATAGATTTGAAAATTCTCCTGTTTGTCTACAAGGCAATTTCAGGCGTTGCTCCTCAATACATAAGCGATCTTCTCATTCCCTACTCTCCTTCTAGAGTTCTTAGATCCTCAGACCAACGGTTTTTAAAGATCCCTCGCTGTAATTTTAAAATGAGAGGAGATCGTGCTCTTTCCGTGGGAGGTCCGAAACTCTGGAATAGTCTCCCGCTCATAGGCGTAATTCTATGGGGGGACAGGGGGACACGTCCCCCCCAATATTCAAAGAAGGACAATTTGTCCCCCCCAATATTTGATCATACTGTATGATTATGCGGGCAATATCGATGTGATTGCAAATACGTCTTTCTTTCCAGCTCCGAAAATATACAATCCCGGCCGGTCCATTTCCCAAATCCATTCGACTGGCCTTATCACACTTATTTTCTCCTGAAATCCATGTCATGTTTTCCCTATACCTTTAGTAGCTTGTGCACCGTCAGTGAGTTAGGAAAAAACAAACAGAAGAAGAAGAGTTGGGAGCGCGAAATCTGACAGACATTTGGCACATATCTATGAATGGTAAATATCCTGTATTTGGCTGACATAATTGATAGAAAACAAGTCTGCAAAAGCTTAATAGCCATGAGTGACATCCGCAAGAATGTGTTTGGATCATTTTAATAAAAGTGTTAAGGGTGGCATGTTACAAAGTATGCACTGGTTCATTTGATATAAATATTTAAATTCAGCTTTGTAACTTAATAGCCTGTATTTAGCGGCTTTACTGTGTACTGTATATAGGTACCATAAACAAAAAGTTTATTACTTTGTGTTTAATTTATAAAGATGTGTCAAGAATTTAATTGTGATGCAAAAATATTCTTCTGGCTTGAGCACTTCAGCGAGTTTATTATTAAACTGACAAGTTACTTTTGTTTAAATTTGTACAAAATAAACAGCATTTTCCCTCATTAGTACATAACTGTTTTACTATCATTGCTCAAGACTTGATATTAGAATATTGTTATCTTGTAACAGTAATTTAATCAAAATGTTTATAGCCACTATATGTTTATAGAAGAATATAAGAGAGAGATCACTGGCCGCTTTGTTGTCAATTCAGGCTTGTAATTGATGCCGATGCTGTAATCATCACAGGGTGAGTATACGTTGGTTTGACGATCAGATGTAAGAAAATTCCTTGTTGTGTTACACAATTACAAACATTCGAACTCTGACTTTTATTTTATTTTGATTAAAAAAATGTGTGCATGCGCCACCACAAAAAGTCCCATAGCTGTCCCCCCCAATGTGTGATTGACAATTTCGCCCTTGCTCCCGCTCCATGTGAGGTCAGCTCCTTCAATTGCCGTTTTTCGTGTTGGGGTGTAGTTAACTACAAGTAGCGACGCTACTAACTCAACAAAATGTTTCAGTAGCTTGTCAGTAGCTCAGTTGCTTTTAAAACAATGTAGCTTTTCCAGTAGCTAACTACTTCTTCCATCAAGTAGCGGTGTAGCGTGACCAAAAGCTACATTCGGTTTTGTGTTTTGACGAGCCTGCAATGCATTGAAGCAGCACAGTGTTTTCTTCTTATTTGATCATTTACATTTACATTTATGCATTTGGCAGACGCTTTTATCCAAAGCGACTTACAGTGCCCTTATTACAGGGACAATCCCCCTGGAGCAACATGGAGTAAAGTGCCTTGCTCAAGGACACACTGGTGGTGACCGCTGGGATCGAACCAGCAACCTTCTGCGTATCAGTTCCATGGTTTAACCCACTGGACCACCATCTCACCATGATCACATACTAAAATTGCGCGTTACCGCCATCTATTGTTCGTCGCGCATCTTGTGGCTTTATGGTTCACAGGGAAGAGATCGTCTGATGATTATGTAAAGGACGTACAGGAGTGGGTTGATAACTTCACACGAATCGACTAGTAAGGTTACACTTGATTTATAAGATTAAAACGCTGTCTGCGTCGAAGACATTGCACTGGCAAAGCATCTGTCAATTGAATAGAAAACAATATTGTTAAAGTTCTGTGCACTTATCCCACGGCAAAGGCTCTGATCTAATTAAATAGGTCGCGTGGGTTTCAGAATGAAGTGCTCAATGTTTACGCAAGCAGCGCATGATTCGCGCCTCTGATCACACACACACCGTATGATGCATCACTGCACGTGCTGTGAGTTTACTTACATTTTTGTCTACTCCTGTGTATCCAAGTTGCTTATATTTGCTTCTTGCATTGATGTGACATGACATTTGTAGCGATTTTGCACTTTGACAGTCAGCTTGAGACTACATTTGAGTATTGTATATTTGGATAGTTTACAAAATAAAACATTACTCTTATCATAATTGTATTGCATTGTGTTGTTTAAAACCCCAAGCATTTAAATTAAAACATTATTCCTTAACGGTTATTCAGTTATTTGTAAATATGCAATTGAATTTAAAGTCGTTTTAATGTAGCTAGCTACATTTGAGTAGTAACTTGTAGTGTATCTAACTACTTTTTCAGAAGGGTAGCTTGACTGTAGTTTAACTACTTTAATTTATAAGTAGCTTGTAGCTAGTCAAACTACAGTTTCAGAGTAGCTTCCCAACACTGCCGTTTTTAAAAACGTATTTATTTTCTTTAGCATTTGAATAAGTAGTGTTTGCTTGGGTGTATGCAACATAAATGTTGATTTTAATGTTTTGATTTCTGTAAAGCACTTTGGGGCAACAGCTGTTGTTTAAAAATGTGCTACATAAATAAAATTGCTTGCTAGAAAAAGTCTTAGATCTTTGAGTTCAGCTCATGAAAAATGGCGGCAAAAACCAAAGTTGTTGTGTTTATAATTTTTCACACACACACACACACACACACACACACACACACACACACACACACACACACACACACACACACACACACACACACACACACACACACACACACACACACACACACACACACACACACACACACACACACACACACACACACACACACACACACACACACACACACACACACACACACACACACACACACACACACACACACACACACACACACACACACACACACGTAAATATATATGACTTAAGCAATTAGTAGCAATTAGGGACCAAGAACCAAATTTGTGAAGACACCTATTGTATAGATTAGCGTCATTGTTTTCCTGCTCTTAAAGTCTATAGTAGCCCATAGAATTGTTCATAAATAAACCATTTTACCCCTCTTCCCCCCTCTTTCCCTCGAGTTCACGTCATGTCAAATGCATATCATGGTTTCAATTTCCACCAAGCTAGACTTTTTTAATTCTAGACTGTTCATTGTATCTGGACAAAATTTGACTCAAATCATCATTAGATCACAAAGAAAAAAAAAAGAAAAAAAAGCTTCACGGAAGATCAAACCGTTCTCCAATTCTTCAACAAATTTGATGGCGAGCACAACAAAGAGCACCTAAGGCTGCGTCTTCTTGAAAACAATAAATAGATCAAGTCATTCTTCAGTCTTACAAATAAACAAATTTATTTTAATCTAATACACTGTGCCACAGTCTATTGTACAAATATTTACGAATATGTACAATATTGCATAAAAAAACATGAAACAATACATTAAATGGATATGATAAATGGTGTGCATATTAATAATTAAAACCCTGCCTGTTGTTCTCTATTAATCTTGTGTGCACTTCTTACCATTTTTTATAAACTTGGCAATAAAAAACCCAATAGTATCAGTGTTGGCGTTTTGTAGGAGGCTCTCAGGGGGATGTGCGAAACGAGCTCCTCTCCATGCTAATTCTGGGCGAAATCTCTGTAGTAGTCGTCGTTGGTCACATGACAGACCAGCTCCTTGCATCCCCTCTGATCCTAAATGAGGCACCTGGAAGAGGTGACAAACAAAAGGTTTCAGTCACTCTAAAACTGCCTTTGCTTAACCATATAATCAATCCAACTAATCTTATCACTTTTAGAAAAAAGAGTAGTTCATTTCTAGACTAACTAGTTCCTAAGTGTAGCCTAGAAATCTAGACGCACCCTAGCAGCAGCAAATGTAATTTGCAGCCAGGGCGTCTAGCAACTCTCCGTTGGCTTGCGAGTAGGGGTGTAACGGTACACGTATTCATATTGAACCGTTTCGGTACAGGGCTTTCGGTACGGTGCACGCGTGTACCGAACGGTTATGAATTGTATGAACTGTTATGATTGTAATCTTTAACAGTTAACAGTCGGCTTGTTGTAAGCGCGGAACACACTTCAATCCGAGTTCCCACACGAACATATTAAGTATTCAGTCCATTTTATCACGAAATTCAAATGATAAATGCCGTTTTAACGCTCTTTAATGTGACGTGACTGATAGACGCGTATCAGTTCAACTTAAAGCAGCAGCTCGCGGCGCGCGAGTCAATGCGATCATCTCTTCCTAAAGAATAAACATAAATTAATACATCTTAAGGTATGTTGAGGATACATTACAACTTACTGAAATGTATCATATGTCGTGTAATCGCTCCATCTGCGTTTCAACCGCGGAAAGACAATAAAACAGCTTGTAAACAATGTCATGCAGAATCACTTTAACTCAGAAGTCATTCAGTGTCCACAGCTGTTAGCTCACTAGAGAAATCAACTCTTTCACTGAATACATGCACTATATTAGCCGTTATATTCATTATATTAGCCTATTCATTATATACTACTTAGCCTGTTAGTGATTACTTGTTTATTTAATGTATGTTTAAATAAACCTGTCATGAAAATTACAGCCACTAAATGATTATATTTCAACAACGAATAAAAATAATTAGATTTAGAAGTTAATGCAAAAACTGCCTTATGTGAATCTTATGAGTGTTGATTATTATATCTAAAAATAATTAGCAACTGAATTTAGGCTAATAGTTTGGGCTCTGTTGTTAATCTTTAATAGCTATATATAAGTAAGGGCTCCCTATATAGTTTACAGCATTATCTTTAAGAAACTTTTAGTTATAATTTAATTCATTTAAGGACAGACAATTTTTTTCATTAAACCACTGTTGAATAAAAATGAATAAAAAGCAATTTTGTAAAACTGCTGTACCGAATCCATACCGAACCGGGACTTCAAAACCGAGGTACGTACCGAACCGTCAGTTTTGTGTACCGTTACACCCCTACTTGCGAGCTGGAAAAAACAAACTCTGGTCAGGCCAATCACATCGTGTATAGAGTCGGTGGGCGGGCTTAACATTATGACGGCAGAGTTGCAGCGGTTCCGCATGCTACTCATAAAAAAAGAAGGTGACGAACAGCGGTCTTTTAAATCGGCTTTGGCTGCGACTCTGGAAGACTTGGAGTTAAGCTTTTCTTTGAGAAAAGAACGAAGAACGACACTGAAGTCATTCTTAAGAAAGGAAGATGTGTTCAGAGTTTTACCGACCAGATACGGCGAAAGTCTATCTATCAACTAGCTCCGCTTGTTTGGTTGTAGCGCCAATTACGTGTAGAGAGAATTTGAAAGACAACCGTTTATCCCAGACTTTTCATAATGATATCAGGGTGTGTTTAGATTTTCAAAAGCTTTTCCAGCATTTTCAAGCAGTGGGAGTCTGTGCTTTTCAAGGGTGGGAAACGGTGTATAATAAACTACAGTAATTAAACATTTACTTTAGCCTGTATGCCAGTCGAACTTAGCCCCGTCCACAACATTTGAGGTGGGGAAGTTCGGTCTGGACTATGCTTGAACCAAAGCTGATCGGACCAATCAAATTGTCAGGGCGGGCTTTATAAGATGATGGACAGTAACCACCATTAACCATCCCCGTCACCAAAGAGCGCTTGGGTTGAATTTGTTTGAATCTGAGTATGATGACGTCAGGCTAAAGTACTCCGTGTATCCTTAAATTATATGTACAACACCGGCAAAGATCGTTTACACTCATCTTATTCTTCTACTTTTTCCAGCATGTGTGCAGTTGAGTTCTGTTGACAACTATGCGTTTTTTATGTGTATTAAACATTATAAAATATCACAGTACAGGGAGTGCAGAATTATTAGGCAAGTTGTATTTTTGAGGATTCATTTTACAACATTAATAATTAAACAACAACCATGTTGTCAATGAACACAAAAAACTCATTAATATCAAAGCTGAATATTTTTGGAAGTAGTTTTTAGTTTTAGCTATTTTAGGGGGATATCTGTGTGTGCAGGTGACTATTACTGTGCATAATTATTAGGCAACTTAACAAAAAACTAATTTATACCCATTTCAATTATTTATTTTTACCAGTGAAACCAATATAACATCTCAACATTCACAAATATACATTTCTGACATTCAAAAACCAAACAAAAACAAATCAGTGACCAATATAGCCACCTTTCTTTGCAAGGACACTCAAAAGCCTGCCATCCATGGATTCTGTCAGTGTTTTGATCTGTTCACCATCAACATTGCGTGCAGCAGCAACCACAGCCTCCCAGACACTGTTCAGAGAGGTGTACTGTTTTCCCTCCTTGTAAATAGCACATTTGATGATGGACCACAGGTTCTCAATGGGGTTCAGATCAGGTGAACAAGGAGGCCATATCATTAGATTTTCTTCTTTTATACCCTTTCTTGCCAGCCACGTTGTGGAGTACTTGGACGCGTGTGATGGAGCATTGTCCTGCATGAAAATCATGTTTTTCTTGAAGGATGCAGACTTCTTCCTGTACCACTGCTTGAAGAAGGTGTCTTCCAGAAACTGGCAGTAGGACTGGGAGTTGAGCTTGACTCCATCCTCAACCCGAAAAGGCCCCACAAGCTCATCTTTGATGATACCAGCCCAAACCAGTACTCCACCTCCACCTTGCTGGCGTCTGAGTCGGACTGGAGCTCTCTGCCCTTTACCAATCCAGCCACGGGCCCATCCATCTGGCCCATCAAGACTCACTCTCATTTCATCAGTCCATAAAACCTTAGAAAAATCAGTCTTGAGATATTTCTTGGCCCAGTCTTGACGTTTCAGCTTGTGTGTCTTGTTCAGTGGTGGTCGACTTTCTGCCTTTCTTACCTTGGCCATGTCTCTGAGTATTGCACACCTTGTGCTTCTGGGCACTCCAGTGATGTTGCAGCTCTGAAATATGGCCAAACTGGTGGCAAGTGGCATCTTGGCAGCTGCACGCTTGACTTTTCTCAGTTCACGGGCAGTTATTTTGCGCCTTGGTTTTTCCACACGCTTCTTGTGACCCTGTTGACTATTTCGAATGAAACGCTTGATTGTTCGATGATCACGCTTCAGAAGCTTGGCTATTTTAAGACTGCTGCATCCCTCTGCAATATATCTCACTATTTTTGACTTTTCTGAGCCTGTCAAGTCCTTCTTTTGACCCATTTTGCCAAAGGAAAGGAAGTTGCCTAATAATTATGCACACCTGATATGGGGTGTGGTCTAATGACATCAACACCCTTTCTCATTACAGAGATGCACATCACCTAATATGCTTAATTGGTATTAGGCTTTCCAGCCTATACAGCTTGGAGTAAGACAACATGCATAACGAGGATGATGTGGTCAAAATACTAATTTGCCTAATAATTCTGCACTCCTTGTATTAAAGCAGTACAGACAGACATGTGTTAGTGATGTGTCGTTCATGAACAATTCAGGTTTTTTTTTTTACTAATCTTTAATATGACTATGGAACAACAAGTTGTTTCAGAGAGCGATTAGTTCGTTTTGTGTTGACTGCGCATGCACTACATGCCATCGGTTCTGTTCAGGATCTTCTGCATTCAGAAGAACGAATGCTGGTGAACGAATGACTCAAACCTGAAGACTCAAGAGGCAAACTAATCTTTCCAGGGAACAGACGTGATTAAATGTGAAGTGACAAAAGAAAAAAACGACTCAGATATTCTGCTGAAATGAACGAAATGACTTGAAAAAAAGATTTGTTCATTTTGCTGAACAAGATTCAAAGATTTGAGTCTGTAAACTACCATGCGTCGCTCAACATACATCACTTACTCCGTTACTCTGATTGGTTGTAGGTCTATCCAATTGAGTGCAGAGGCATTTCGGTTGAGACATGCCCCATAATCACAGCCCAATGGAGCAGTATCAGACTCATATTCTGACTAGAATCTGAGTATGACAACGTCAGGCTACATTTACTTAGCAGAGTACACTATAGGGTCCCACTTTATAATAAGTGTCTTTAACTACTATGTACTACTATTTCAATTAATAATTTGATACAATGCACTTATTGTGTACATACATGTTTTTACATTGTACTTATATTTTAAATAATACCTGCAATTACAACTGTACTTCATTTCTGTAATTACATCAATAATTACAGTGTTGACCCTTCATTTACACCTGAACCCACCCTTAAATCTAGCCATACCTCCAAACCTGTCCCTAACCTTACCCATATCCCACCTCAATAACAGAACAAGTGTTAGCATTGTTTTGACTCAAGATGCACACCAGTAATATTTTTTTCTAAGGCACGTTTAAAAAACCTACTTAATGTACTAACCGAGGCCTAATCCTGGCTTAATCTAAGCCCTGTCTGTGAAACCAGGCCAAAGACATTTAATATAAAGTGTGACACACTATAGTAAGGTAAATTGCTAAATGAATGGGGAGCCATAGCAAATATTTTGTCAATTTTTTGTGCAACAAAAGAAAACGATGTAGATTATGACAGTCTCAAGATTCAGAGATCCAGTATTGTTAGCCACTTGGGATGCCTTTCTGCTTTAATGTCATTTGCCTCATTTTAAGATCCGGTAACGACACTTCATTGTTTCCTTTCCGTTTTTGAGAATATATCATATTTGTTCTGTTTTAGCTAGACTCAAAAGTTTTCTCTACTCAATTTGTTTTGACAGTTCTGGGTTATGAAAATGTTTTATCCATGTCTTTCATCCTTACCTGTGGTTCTAGTGTTAAACAGGGGAATGTCTTGAGAGCCCAGGAAACCTGCTCTTCATTCTCCGCAAGCGTCACAGTACAGGTGCTATACACCAAAACACCGCCCCGCTTTAACAAACGCACAGCCTGCAACACAAAAGTGTATCAACAACAGACAATATATAGTCTATTAGCTAGTGTTGTAGTCAAGACCACCTAAACCAAGACCAGCGTGTGCCGAGACTTTGTGGGGTTGAGACCAAGACAAGACCAAGACCAAGGCCAGACCAGCACTCCTTAAATTCATAAATGTCTTATATTAAATAAATAAATACAATTAGAATAGTAAGTCACTATAGCGCTGTTACCAATCAAATCACTGACAATAAAATTCATGGCACAGAAGTTGCATCTGAATTGGTACAATTACACCTGCATAAATAAAGTTCAGATTAATTTAACATTAACATTATTTAACAGTCACGGAATCATTTATTCAACTGATTTGTTCAAAGCAGCTGATTCATTTAATAAGGAAATGTTGCCGAATTAGCAAAGACACTTTAAAATGTGTCATTTAATATTAACTTCTTGCTTATTGAACGTTTGTATAAATCAATATAATTTGCAATCACACTTATAGTCATGAAAACAGCTCTCTTGCATCATTGTTTAATTATATTCTATGTTATATTAAAAAACTAAATCTCTGAATTTTGTGGGCATTTATATTAATGTTGGGCATTTTTGAGACACTGCTGCATTGATTTTGAACCCGGCAACACAGTAACAAAAAAAATCACATTACAAAGAAGTTATTGATTGCATTATTAAGCAGTAAGTTTTACATCAAATTACATTAATGATGTTAAATCAGACAATGCACCGGCAATTTAGTGATATCCTTGCAGTTGTGGTCTTGACTGGTCTTGAGATAAAATCCACAGTCCTCTAAGTCTGAGACCAAGACTAGACCGAGGAGAAAAGCAGTCGAGACCGAGACAAGACACCGGTCTCGAGACCAAGACCGGTCTCGAGTACTACAACACTATCAGCTATAAAAGACACTGTAACATGTAGGTACACAGCACCACCTTCTGTTCACTGACTCAAAGAAACATTTTCAATAGGTAGTCACCATTGCACACCTGTAGGTAATAGATAGGTGCGTGGGAAAGAGGACTTTCAGACTTTATCACCTATGGGCATGAATGATGAAGCATTATTTAATTTGATGTTATAATAGTTTTTTTTGTTATGACTTACAATTATTACAAACTATATATATATATATATATATATATATATATATATATATATATATATATATATATATATATATATATATATATATATATATATATATATATATATATATATATATGATATTGGGGTGCTAATGATTTTGCTAATGATATATTCAGTCATTGAGCGTGATTACTAATCAATAGTTCGCTGCACTGATTGGTCATGATATCTTTTTAAATGTGATGGAGTTTGAGTAACATGATTTGTATATGCCTGATGAAGGTCATGAGACCGAAACATTGCCAATAAAAAGATGAGACATCTTTTGCAAGTATCAATAGTGTGCAGGATTTAATTGAAATAAAGCTGAAATAAAATATAAATATTAGATGTTAAATGTAAAAACTAGAACGATAATTAGAAATATTGCCTTGGCAACTAACTGTAATAAAAAAAGTTGAAATTGAAGTACTTCCTTATTAAAATTAATAAAACTAAAACGAAAATTTGCATTTAATCATTTAGCAGACGCTTTTATCCAAAACGACTAACAAATGATGAGAACAATAGAAGCAATGAGACCAACAAGAGGGCAACAGCATACAAGAGCTGTAACAAGTCTCAGTTAATCTAGCACAGTACATTCAGCAAGGTTTTTGTTTTTCAAAAGATTTCTCCAAAACAAATATAATGTAATTAATATAATATAATACAATATAATATAATATAATATATAAAGTGATTTCGTGCCATCGAGGCATCGTTCACTTGCAGAACGCAAACTTCTGGTGGGCGTATAAGTCTGAACTAGTTTAGGTATATCGGTGCAGAGCCAGCGGTTGTCTTGTCTTGTAGGCAAAAATAAAAATAATTTACAGCTAAATAGAAATATTAAAAAACTATACATTTGAAAACATATTAAATGTTAACTAAAACAATTACTAAAAATTACTAAAACATTTTTAACAAAGTATACTAAAAATATAATACATATTAATAAAGGGTTTACTGTAATTTGTGTACACACAAAAAACACTGTGTTTTTGTAAAATAAAGAAAGAAAAATAGGATGCGCTTTCTGTCTCAGTTTCCGTATGTGGAGCATGTGACAAAAATAAGCGTATACTACTACTTGTTGCAGTTTTTTCATTTTGTATTGTTAATCTGTTAATTATTTAAGATTAAGATTATATAGTCCTAATTATATATATAATTATTGTCTTGTATTACCGTAGTGAAGAGTTTCCTCTGTAGAGGCTGGTAGGAGCAGACTTCTTTCAGACTCCAGCTGTAGGTCATGTTGGGCCTTTGACCAAGTCCACTGCACGGAGCGTCTAATAATATCCGGTCAAAACTCTCCTCAGGATATGGGGGACCATCAACAAATATACACAAAGTTGCAATTAGTAAGTCTACAAAAAAGTAAATATGCGTTATGTTCATCTGAAAATCTAACCTAAACTGAAATTAAACTATTTTATAAATAATACACTTGATGGTCAAATGTTTGGCATGATTAAAATTGTTTCAATGTTTCTGAAAGAAGTCTCTTATGCTCACCAAGACTGTATTTATTTGATCACAAATATAATAATATAATAATAAGCAAATCAGCATATTAGGAAGATTTCTGAAGGATCATGCGACACTGAAGACTAATGTAATGATGCTGAAAATTCAACTTTGATCAGTTGATCAACTTTGATATTTTGAAATATACTCAAATAGAAAATAGTTATTATAAATTGTCATAATATTCTTAATATTACTGTTTTTGTTGCATTTTTGGTCAAATATTTTTTTCTATTGATTTCACTGTGAAAGAAAAACAGAAAGTGATAATAAGAGGAACCTGAAAAGTTTATAGTATATACTCAAAATGATTTGATTAGTATATACTACAGTATTTGTTCATTATCCATTGACAAGGCTGTCAGTAGATCACATGAATAACCTTGCATGTTGCAAGAATTCACCATGTGTGAAACAGTGTTACACTATTAGTAGAAAGAAAAAACTATGGAGGCTTACCTGCACTGTATTCCTGAGCAGGGTCAGAGCTCACTGCATTTATGCTGTTACAGCAATATGCTTTAATACAGTCCAACTTCAGCATCTTTGCATTCTGAATGATCTTTTCCATTTTGGATCGGATTTTGTCCAAAGCCACAACAGTACCCTGTGGTGAGAGACACAGCAAATATATGCGAGTTCGTGGTAACAATTTACAACAAGGACACATTTGTTAACATAAATTAATGCATTAGCTAAAATGAACTAACATAATAATAACAAATTAAACCTTAATTAATTAAGTGTGTTCGTTTTCATCTATGACTATGTTTCCTTGCCAAAATGTAATGGTAAAATAAGGATTACAGAAAAAAGGTTGTCATGATTACATTAAGTTATAAGTAACAAAACAAGTTATACCTTTTCATTTTAAGAGTTGTAGTATTTTTACAAATGATTATAGCTTTTTGTTTATAGGACATTTAAAAACTATCCTCACAGAATTGCTAAAACACACTTGCCTGGTTTCCCATAAGTGAAGCAATGTGTGTCGTCTTTCCTCCAGGGGCAGCACACATGTCAAGGATTCGCTCTCCAGGACGAGGTCCTAAAACATGCCCCACGACCACTGACGGCAGGTTCTGTATGAGAAAATGCAAACTTATCAATTCACAAAGACACCTCGATTTGTATGTATACAGTGAGGAAAATAAGTATTTGAACACCCTGCTATTTTGCAAGTTCTCCCACTTGGAAATCATGGAGGGGTCTGAAATTGTCATTGTAGGTGCATGTCCACTGTGAGAGACATAATCAAAAAAAAATACAGAAATCACAATATATGATTTTTTAACTATATATTTGTATGATACAGCTGCAAATAAGTATTTGAACACCTGTCTATCAGCTAGAATTCTGACCCTTTAAAATGTCCACCTCCACTCCATTTATTATCCTAAATTAGATGCACCTGTTTGAGGTCGTTAGCTGCATAAAGACACCTGTCCACCTCATACAATCAGTAAGAATACAACTACTAACATGGCCAAGACCAAAGAGCTGTCCAAAGACACTAGAGACAAAATTGTACACCTCCACAAGGCTGGAAAGGGCTACGGGGAAATTGCCAAGCAGCTTGGTGAAAAAAGGTCCACTGTTGGAGCAATCATTAGAAAATGGAAGACGCTAAACATGACTGTCAATCTCCCTCGGACTGGGGCTCCATGCAAGATCTCACCTTGTGGGGTCTCAATGATCCTAAGAAAGGTGAGAAATCAGCCCAGAACTACACGGGAGGAGCTGGTCAATGACCTGAAAAGAGCTGGGACCACCGTTTCCAAGTTTACTGTTGGTAATACACTAAGACGTCATGGTTTGAAATCATGCATGGCACGGAAGGTTCCCCTGCTTAAACCAGCACATGTCAAGGCCCGTCTTAAGTTTGCCAATGACCATTTAGATGATCCAGAGGAGTCATGGGAGAAAGTCATGTGGTCAGATGAGACCAAAATAGAACTTTTTGGTCATAATTCCACTAAACGTGTTTGGAGGAAGAAGAATGATGAGTACCATCCCAAGAACACCATCCCTACTGTGAAGCATGGGGGTGGTAGCGTCATGCTTTGGGGGTGTTTTTCTGCATATGGGACAGGGCGACTGCACTGTATTAAGGAGAGGATGACCGGGGCCATGTATTGCGAGATTTTGGGGAACAACCTCCTTCCCTCAGTTAGAGCATTGAAGATGGGTCGAGGCTGGGTCTTCCAACATGACAATGACCCGAAGCACACAGCCAGGATAACCAAGGAGTGGCTTTGTAAGAAGCATATCATGGTTCTGGCGTGGCCTAGCTAGTCTCCAGATCTAAACCCAATAGAGAATCTTTGGAGGGAGCTCAAACTCTGTGTTTCTCAGCGACAGGCCAGAAACCTGACTGATCTAGAGAAGATCTGTGTGGAGGAGTGGGCCAAAATCCCTCCTGCAGTGTGTGCAAACCTGGTGAAAAACTACAGGAAACATTTGACCTCTGTAATTGCAAACAAAGGCTACTGTACCAAATATTAACATTGATTTCCTCAGGTGTTCAAATAATCATTTGCAGCTGTATCATATAAATAAATAGTAAAAAAATCATACATTGTGATTTCTGGATTTTTTTTTTTTTTTAGATTATGTCTCTCACAGTGGACATGCACCTACGATGACAATTTCAGACCCCTCCATGATTTCTAAGTGGGAGAACTTGCAAAATAGCAGGGTGTTCAAATACTTATTTTCCTCACTGTACATGGCTGGAAGGTGTGATTTAAAACACACACACATATATAATCGCTCTCATACAGAGATTGTGCTGCACAAACACAGAAACATTCAGGAAATGTAATTGAAGTACTAAAATTAATAAAACTAAAATTTGCATTTAAATCATTTAGCAGACGTTTATCCAAGACAAATTAAAAATGATGAGAACAATAGAAGCAATGAGACCCACAAGAGGGCAACAGCATACAAGTGCTGTAACTAGTCTCAGTTAATCTAGCACAGTACATACAGCAAGGTTATTTTTTTCAAAAGATTTCTCCAAAACAAATATAATATAATATAATATATAATATAATATAATTAATGGGTCAATGACATGACATGTAATTTTTGTGTCCAAATTCATTATTTTCCTTAAAAAGAATTTAAATAAATACATGTCATATATCCAATTGATCTGCAATATTTCCTATATAAGAAACCCTTTTCGTTTTTTATTTTTATTTATTTGACTTTTTGACTTGTGGTGTTTGAAAGAACAAAAATGTTAGGTGGTGCGACCGTCCGAACGCACAAGCAGAAAACAAAACTGCAATAAAAAGGTTCATTTTCTCAGTTTTCTTAAATAGTTTGACATGATTTTACGTTAAATTCCTTATAAATGAGGGAAAATAGTGTATCAGACCTCAAAACTGTTCCATTACTTAAAAAAACTTTTGTCCAAAAAATTTACTTCTCCAAATGTCAGGGATGGCGACCGATGTAAAAATGCCATTTTAAGCAATGTGACGATTTTAAACATCTGACAGCATATGACATCACACAGAAGACCCCAGAGGACCCCTTTGATGCAGTAACAATGTTAGTCACCCTCCCATAAATATTAGATAATTTGACATTTTTGAGTAATGATGAGGCTGATTCAACTTATCATGTCAAGTGGTGCGACCAATATGTCAGGTGATGCAAAATAATTGCAAAATGAAGTAAGAAATGTAACTGTATACCGTTATATAATGTATACAAATAATTATTATAGTTAAAAACAAACCATAAAAACTACTTATGGAAAAACTGGGTGTTTGAACACGTAGAAAAATGTCTGTTTATATGAATTGGACTAAAAGGACACACACATATATCGCTCTCACACAGAGATTGTGCTGCACAAACACAGAAACATTCAGGAGCACAGACTCTTGCCCTGCGACTTAAAATAGCTTTACTAGTGAATCGCTGCTAAATTTACTTCGAAGCAACGAGGGGTTTTTAAAACTTGCAGCTTCACTTTTAGGTGAATGATGCTGTAGCTCAAACAGTAGAGCATGGCGCTAGCAACGCCAAGTTCATGGGTTCATTCCCAGGGAAAGCAAGAATTGACAAAAATGTAAAATGTGTACCTTGCATGCAATACAAGTCGCTTTGGATAAAAGCGTCTGCGAAATGCATACATGTAAATGTAAATGATGCTGCAAAGATGCAGGCAATTCACACACACTTATCTCTCTCTCTCTCTCTCACTCTATATCTATATATATATATATATATATATATATATATATCTATATATATATATATATATATATATATATATATATATATATATATATATATATATATATATATATACATATACATACATACATACATACAGGGAGTGCAGAATTATTAGGCAAATGAGTATTTTGACCACATCATCCTCGTTATGCATGTTGTCTTACTCCAAGCTGTATAGGCTGGAAAGCCTACTACCAATTAAGCATATTAGGTGATGTGCATCTCTGTAATGAGAAGGGGTGTGGTCTAATGACATCAACACCCTATATCAGGTGTGCATAATTATTAAGCAACTTCCTTTCCTTTGGCAAAATGGGTCAAAAGAAGGACTTGACAGGCTCAGAAAAGTCAAAAATAGTGAGATATATTGCAGAGGGATGCAGCAGTCTTAAAATAGCCAAGCTTCTGAAGCATGATCATCGAACAAACAAACGTTTCATTCAAAATAGTCAACAGGGTCGCAAGAAGCGTGTGGAAAAACCAAGGCGCAAAATAACTGCCCGTGAACTGAGAAAAGTCAAGCGTGCAGCTGCCAAGATGCCACTTGCCACCAGTTTGGCCATATTTCAGAGCTGCAACATCACTGGAGTGCCCAAAAGCACAAGGTGTGCAATACTCAGAGACATGGCCAAGGTAAGAAAGGCAGAAAGTCGACCACCACTGAACAAGACACACAAGCTGAAACGTCAAGACTGGGCCAAGAAATATCTCAAGACTGATTTTTCTAAGGTTTTATGGACTGATGAAATGAGAGTGAGTCTTGATGGGCCAGATGGATGGGCCCGTGGCTGGATTGGTAAAGGGCAGAGAGCTCCAGTCCGACTCAGACGCCAGCAAGGTGGAGGTGGAGTACTGGTTTGGGCTGGTATCATCAAAGATGAGCTTGTGGGGCCTTTTCGGGTTGAGGATGGAGTCAAGCTCAACTCCCAGTCCTACTGCCAGTTTCTGGAAGACACCTTCTTCAAGCAGTGGTACAGGAAGAAGTCTGCATCCTTCAAGAAAAACATGATTTTCATGCAGGACAATGCTCCATCACACGCGTCCAAGTACTCCACAGCGTGGCTGGCAAGAAAGGGTATAAAAGAAGAAAATCTAATGATATGGCCTCCTTGTTCACCTGATCTGAACCCCATTGAGAACCTGTGGTCCATCATCAAATGTGCGATTTACAAGGAGGGAAAACAGTACACCTCTCTGAACAGTGTCTGGGAGGCTGTGGTTGCTGCTGCACGCAATGTTGATGGTGAACAGATCAAAACACTGACAGAATCCATGGATGGCAGGCTTTTGAGTGTCCTTGCAAAGAAAGGTGGCTATATTGGTCACTGATTTGTTTTCGTTTGGTTTTTCAATGTCAGAAATGTATATTTGTGAATGTTGAGATGTTATATTGGTTTCACTGGTAAAAATAAATAATTGAAATGGGTATAAATTTGTTTTTTGTTAAGTTGCCTAATAATTATGCACAGTAATAGTCACCTGCACACACAGATATCCCCCTAAAATAGCTAAAACTAAAAACCACTTCCAAAAATATTCAGCTTTGATATTAATGAGTTTTTTGTGTTCATTGACAACATGGTTGTTGTTTAATTATTAATGTTGTAAAATTAATCCTCAAAAATACAACTTGCCTAATAATTCTGCACTCCCTGTATATGTGGCGGAGGGGGCGTGGTTTTGCGAGGTCTGTAGCGGGAGAGAGAGAACAGGACTGGGACTGACACGCACAGTTTTGAGAGTCTGCAAACAGAAAGAGAGTTTGGAGTTTGCAGTGACAAGTTTGGTGAAGTTAATGAGTTTTGAGTTTGAATGCGCTGAGCGCTTTGCACAGTTGGAGGATCGTGAGATCAATAAAGTGCAGTCCCAGTTAAGCCGACCCCGTCTTCTTCCTTCCTCCACCACACAAAGATAAACTACAATATATATATATATATATATATATATATATATATATACACACACACAGTCATGCTCAAAAGTTTACATATCCCTTGCAGAATCTGCAACAATACATATGCAATACATTCACATACAACATATAGACAAAAGTACTGGGACACCTGACCATATAATGATATCATATGCTAAATACTTAAACATTAATATGAGTCTCCCCTTTGCAGCTACAGTGCATCCGGAAAGTATTCACAGCGCTTCACTTTTTCCACATTTTGTTGTTACAGCCTTATTCCTAAATGGATTAAATTCATTATTTTCCTCAAAATTCTACAAACAATACCTCACAATGACAACGTAAAATAAGTTTGTTTGAAATCTTTGCAAATGTATTAAAATAAAAAAAGACAACAAAAAAAAAAATCACGTACATGTATTCACATCCTCTGCTCGTGCTCAATACTTTGTTGAAGCACCTTTGGCACCAATAACAGTCTCAAGTCTTTTTGAGTATGATGCTACACACTTGGCACACCTATTTTGGGGCAGTTTCTCCCATTCTTCTTTGCAGGACCTCTCAAGCTCCATCAGGTTGGATGGGGAGTGTCGGTGCACAGCCATTTTCAGATCTCTCCAGAGATGTTCAATCGGGTTCAAGTCTGGGCTCTGGCTGGGCCACTCAATAACATTCACAGAGTTGTCCCGTAGCAACTCCTTTGTTATCTTGGCTGTGTGCTTAGGGTCGTTGTCCTGTTGGAAGATGAACTGTCACCCCAGTCTGAGGTCCAGAGCGCTCTAGAGCAGGTTGTCTCTGTACATTTCTGCATTCATCTTTCCCTCGATCCTGACTAGTCTCCCAGTTCCTGCCGTTGAAAAACATCCCCACAGCATGATGCCGCCACCACCATGCTTGAATGTAGGGATGGTATTGGTCAGGTGATGAGCGGTTCCTGGTTTCCTCCAGACCAGTTCCTGGTTTCGCTTGTCATTCAGGCCAAAGAGTTCAATCTTTGTTCTTTTGGCAAACTCCAGCCAGGCTGGCATGTGCCTTTTACTGAGGAGTGGCTTTCTCCTGGTCGCTTTACCATACAGGCCTGATTGGTGGAGTGCTGCAGAGGTGGTTGTTCTTCTGGAAGATTCTCCTCTCTCCACAGAAAAACGCTGGAGCTCTGTCAGAGTGACCATCAAGTTCTTGGTCATCTCCCTGACTTTGGCCCTTTTCCCCCCGATCGCTCAGTTTGGCTCTTCCAGCTCTAGGAAGAGTCCTGGTAGTTCCAAACTTCTTCCATTTACGGATGATGGAGGCCACTGTGCTCATTGGGACCTTCAATGCTGCAGAACTTTTTCTGTACCCTTCCCCAGATCTTTGCCTCGATACAATCCTGTCTTGGTGATCTACATACAATTCCTTGGACTTCATGACTTGGTTTTTGCTCTGACATGCACTGTTAACTGTGGGACCTTATATAGACAGGTGTGTGCCTTTCCAAATCATGTTAAGTCAACGGAATTTACCACAGGTGGACTCCAATCAAGCTGTAGAAACATCTCAAGGATGATCAGTGGAAACAGGATGCACCTGAGCTCAATTTTGAGTGTCATGGCAAAGTCTGTGAAAAAAGTGAAGCGCTGTGAATACTTTCCGGATGCACTGTATAACAGCTTCCACTCTTCTGGGAATACTTTTCACAAGATTTGAGTGTTTCTGTGGGAATTTTTGCCCGTTCATTCGGTAGAGCAGGCACTGATGTTGGACGAGAAGGCCTGGCTCGTAATCTCCATTCCAGCTCAACCCAAAGGTGTTCAATGGGGTTGAGGTCAGGGCTTACACACCAAACTCATCCAACCATGTCTTTATGGATCTTTCTTTGTGCACTGGGGAATTATGCTGTAATAGAAAATGGCCTACCCCAAACTTTTCCCACAAAGTTGGAAGCATAGCATTGTCCAAAATGTATTGGTATGTTGAAGCATTATTATTTACTATACTTTTGTCCATATAGTGTATACTGTATATTATTTGTTAACAATGGTAATGGCTACTAGGAATTGTAGTTATCTGAGACACAGACACAGAAACATTAAGGGTACCTGGAGAAAGACCTCATCTGTAAGAACACCATCAAAGGAAGGACTTTGATAGAGAGGCTCTGTCATTCTAATCGCAACTCCCCTGAGTGATAGAGACACACATCCATGCATGTTAAAGTGAATTGGCTTTCAACAGGATAAAAAAAGAGAACTTGACTCACTTGACAGGTCCATCTGAGCAGAATAATTCTGAGCGATCCACCTCAGAAATCCCATTGCCCAGAAATACCTTCTTGCCCTTGAACTCTTTGGCTCCACGTGTGCACTTTCCCTCAACATCAGAGAACACAGACACCATGTCGCCCACTTTCATGTCTGAAAAACACAAAGACACACAGATGGATGAATTGCATGAAATAAAGTCACAATTGTGAGTTAAAGTCAGAATCTGACTCACAAATCTGACTTTATATCATGCAATACTGTTTTTATATCTCACAATTCTGACTTTATAACTCGCAATTGTGCGTTTATTTCAGAATTGCAAGATGTAAACTCACAATTGTGAGATAAAAAGTCCTAATTATCTTTTAAAATGTTCTATTCTGTGGCAGAAACAAGCTTCCATAGCAAAGTGACATGTGTATGTGCTGCTCACACTTTGGCGTGCTGAGGATGCCAGGCGTGAATACGTGAGCACCTCGAAGAACAGCATTGCCACACTGAGCGCCAACTATAACTTCAGAGGCCAGCAATTCCACATGCCTGTAGAACAGAATGCCTTCTGTGTGAATAGCCCCTTAAATGGTTATTTCCCCCCCCAAAAAAATGAAAATAATGTAATTTATTACTTACCCTCATGCCGTTCCACACCTGTTCATCTTCGGAACACAAATTAAGATATTTGTGTCGAAATCCGATGGCTCAGTGAGGCCTGCATAGCCAGCAATGACATTTCCTCTCTCAAGATTCATTAATGTACTAAAAACATATTTAAATCAGTTCATGTGAGTACAGTGGTTCAATATAAATATTAAAAAGTGACAAGAATATTTTTGGTGCGTCAAAAAAACGAAATAACGACTTATATAGTGATGGCCTATTTGAAGCTTCGGAGCGTTATGAATCAGCGGAGTCACATGATTTCAGCAGTTTGGCGGTTTGACACACGATCCGAATCATGATTCGACGCGCTGATTCATAACGCTCGAAGCTTCATGAAGCAGTGTTTTGAAATCGGTTATCACTATAGAAGTCGTTATTTCGTTTTTTTGGCGCACCAAAAATATTCTCATCGCTTTATAATATTAATATTGAACCACTGTACTCACATGAACTGATTTAAATATGTTTTTAGTACATTAATGAATCTTGAGAGAGGAAATGTCATTGCTGGCTATGCAGGCCTCACTGAGCCATCGGATTTAAACAAAAATATCTTAATTTATGTTCCGAAGATGAATGGAGGTCTTACAGATGTGGAACGGCATGAGTGAACTAACCCTTTAAGCTTCTCTCATCATCATGTTAGACCTTAAACACAATTACAATTTTAAAAACAATAAGCAAGATTATACAAGCATTTTCTAATATTCCACTACATTCTCAGCATACCTCGGGCCGTGGACTGGAAGCAGTAGAACATCTGGAAGCTGTGGGTAATTGTAAACAGCTGGAGCTATTTTCTGCTGCAAAAAGACATGACATGACATTGACATTGAGATCATTTAAAAAAGGTGCCGAAAATCATTCAGAATAAAATAAAAATATATTTAAATATACATTTTAATCAACGCTTCACACAAGACTCATGCTTTTAGTTAAACTAATTGATTCACAGCACCATATAGTGACAACCCAAAAAAATCGAATTACTTTTAACCAACCAAAGTGATTTTTAGTGGATGTATATATATATATGATTTTTGATGTAAACAAAAAAATATATAAAATGTTTATAATATAGGTATAATTTTTACTTATAGTACAGGGCTTTTCTTTTCTTTTTTAGCTGTGATAGTATCTCACTATTCTGACCTTTTCTTCACAATTGCAAGTTTATATCTGTAGACTGATTTCATCAAAATTTTGAAAAATGATTCTCATAATTCTGAGCTTACATCTCGCAATTCTTTTGTTTTTATTTTCACCACAAAATAACACAAAAAAAAGGTAATTGTGACTTTATATCTTACAATTCAGACTTCTGAGAATTGCGAGTTTATGTCTAGCAATTCTGAGGTTTTTTTCTCTCAGAATTGATTTTAAAAGACGCAATTACTTTTTTTTTATTCCGTGGCGGAAACAAGCTTCCATAGTAAGACAACATCTGTATGCACATACAAACACACACCTGTGCTAAATGTTGCTCCAGTCTATGCTGAATCTCCTGTAGTGGGTGCAGGTGTGTGCTGGCTCTCAGACAGGTGAACAAGGGTGGATGAGACAGACAGGACAGCAGAGCTTCAAACACCTCATCTTTATCATGCTCAGACACCATCTAAAAACAAACACACAAGAAAAGATATGAGAACAGACATGCCACTGTCTTTTTAAATGTCATATTGTAAACTTTGTGAGAAGGCAGAACATTTCGATAACACTTTATTTGTGACACGTTACATGTACTTAGTATAGCAATAATAGTAAATTATGCATAATTGCAAGTAACTAACACTAACTCTACAGCAAGTACATGTATAGTTGTTAATTAATATTACTCTGTACTCGTTTGTGTAATTTCACTGTAACAACATCACCTTAAAATAAAGTCTAACCAAAATTTCCATATCATTAATTTGGAAGAAAAAAAAACAATTTGCTTAACATGGATTTGACTTAAAGTGCCAACCTCTTTCCTTGTATAAACATTGCTAAGATGTTCTCGCACTTCTGGCTTCATGGAAAGCTGAGGGAAAACTGACATCGTGTCTCATGTGAGGAAACATAAAAAACACATTAGTATTAAGTTAGTTGTAAAACAAGTCAATCAGACCTAGAGTCTTTCACATTGCCATGGAATAAAAAGTTAAACCAGTATACGCGTTCCTGTGTTCAAAAACAACTAAGTTAGAAAGAAATCAACAGGAAGCAAGAGTCTCGAGCAGTAAATAAAGACCACGTGCGAGCTATTTTTGCGTTATTTCAAAGCAACACATTTGTCATTTGTGCATGTTTCTTAAACAAACGGACATAAGCGCGTATACGTTTGAGCTCTTACCGGCTAATTTTAACCAGAACAGAATTATTTTAGTTCTTCTTCTTTTTATTTTAGCGCATTCGCGGCGTATGCACTTACCGCCATCTACTGTTTCCTTTGCAAAACCGCTAGGGGGTGAAGATAAAGATATCAGGCTTCTTCTCACATTGATTGGATCAATCCTAATTACCATATACCTGCAATAAAAAAAATATCTTCTATTAAAAAAAAAAGATGCAAATCGAATAAACTGTCCAGACACCAGCTCTCTCTTTTTTTTTTGTCTAATTATTAAGATTTTGGGAGAATAAACTTTTATAATATTCAATATATTTAATTAGTTTAAATAATATTGTTTATATATATATATATATATATATCACATACATACACACACACACATCAATTTTACTAGATATTCTCAGAATTGGAAAAGCAATAAAACTCAGTTAACTCCAGAATGATTGCATCTAAACACTGCACCGTGCTTGCAAATGCATAACAGAAACCTGAGAGGAATCACAAAGCATTAACCAACAGATTTGCTTTTGTCATTTGCGGTGCTTCACAAAGTTAAATACAGTCTTGCACCTGTTTTTTCCCTAAACTTTTAGTTTGCTTCAAATCAAAGTTTATGTTCTTAGCTGATGTGAAAATGCTTAATGCATCTGCGCATGAAAATTGGCTGAACAGGGACATTGTTCAGCATCATTTATTCTTCAGAATAATTGTCTAAAGAGAATTAAGCGTCAGCACTGCAAAAGGCACAATTATGACTGTAATCAATTGATTACATCAAGTCCATGAGTTATAAAAAATAAAAAAAACAAGAAAATGCACATCAAAATGTTTTAATAAGAGAGATTTATTCAAAATACTTAATATTATCAGATGTAAAAATTCAGTTAGGCAATGAAATCAAATGAGATCAAATGCATCTAAATACATCAACATGTTCACATTGTTTACTGATTAAACAAAAACAAGACTGTCTTAGAGGTCTGAGATAACTTACCTGTGCGCGACTAACTAAATGTAACTACATAGTTACACTCGGTTATAAAAACCTTAGACATGGACAAAACCAAAACATGATCCATGAGAGCCCTATACTTACAGAATACTTTCACCAATTAACAGTAAGGTGTGCAGAATAAAGTGGAATTTGTTCCAGTTGGCATACACCTAAAAACAAAACACCGGCATTCTAATGTAAAACAAAACATTTAAACACCTCAAAACAAAAGTGATTTTGACAGCCCAAACCATGAGGATTTAAGTATTAAGTGACATGACTTTATCTGTGATTCTGTATCATAACCCATTCAAAATATGAGGTCTAGTGAGTTGTGTAGAGTGAACACTTAATTTCCATATGCACATACAGCAAGAGCAGAGTTAAAGTTGGGTTCTCAATGGGACTCCAGGTAAACAGGACAGCACGGGATTTCTCTAGCCTAAAAGGGGGGTTTTAAAACGGATGCAGGATGTGGGTTTTTTTTTTTTAATCGTCCTTGTCTTTGGCTCCATGCTTAAGAATACGGGTGAACTCCACGTAGTTGAAGTTGCTCTTTTTATCGATTGGCGCTTCTCTGAAGAGCTCATCGACTTCTTCATCTGTGAACCGATCGCCCATAGTGGTCAGAAGTTCTCTCAGATAGTCCTCCGGAATGAAGCCTGTGGGGAGAAAGAATCAAATGATCCTCTTAGTCCAGAGACAAATCTTGTGATTTTCTTTCCTCAGTGTTTTAATATTTTGGTTATGCAGTTATGAAGAGAAAGAGTATAACTCTTCAGACTCGAAAAGATTTTTAATTGCATATAAAATGTCCATCAATTTGAAGTACATTTAACACAAACAAACAAATAATCTTACCCCCGGTTTCAAAGACAAGGCTTAAACTAGTCCCAGACTAAAATTCATGTTTTAACTGAAAGCAACTTGCACTGACATATCTTAAAATATGTCAGTACCATTGTTTTGTTTCAAGATGCACACCAGTAATGTTTTTTTCTTCTTCTATGGCATGTTTATAAAAGCTACTTAAAAATGTCCTAATTGAACTAAGGCCTAATCCTGGCTTAAAGGTGCAGTGTGTAGTATTTATGAGGATCTATTGACAGAAATGCAATATAATATACATAACTGTGTTTTCAGTGGTGTATAAAGACCTTATATAATGAACCGTAATGTTTTTATTACCTTAGAATGAGCCATTTCGATCTACATACACCGCAGGTCCCCTTACAGGGAAGTCGCCATTTTTCCACAGAAGCCCTAAACGGACAAACTGCTCTACAGAGCACTAGCTACTCTCTGCGGTCTCGACGACGACATCTTTGTCCTGTGTCAGCCACTGTAGCTTCTCTATGTGCTTCGAAAGGGAGGAGTGGGCGGTGGACGCTTCCAATTCACAACATCACCGCTAGATGCTGCTAAAATGTACACAGTGCACCTTTCTGCACCAATCTAAGCTCTGTCTGTGAAACCAGGCCTTAATGTGATGCATATTTAGCCACGTTTCCAAGGAAGGAACTTTGCCCAGGAACTAGGGACTTTGGGGTGGTACTCTGTTGCCCCTTTTCCACCAGAATGAACCGGGTGCTAGTTCAGAGCTATGCTAGTTCAGAGTTGGTTCGACTGACAAGCCTTCTAAGAACCGGTTTGCCTTTCCACGGGCTAGAGAGCCAGCACAGAGCCAGGACTTGCGTCACTGTATACGTCTCATCTTTCTCAGCAACGCTATCGAGGCAGCGGAAAAAACAAACACACCAGGCTTGTTCGAGATGCATCAGCGCTGCGCAGACTGATCTGCGCATGATATCAAAGTAATGCAAGAGCGAATCAAAAGCATAAGGAGTCGTATGCTCTCATTATACTCGTTGTCATACGGTGATCGGTCTGCACAGCGCTGATGCATCGCGAACAAGCCTTCCATCAACAATGGCGAATGTTGCGTCACCATTGATGCACATGGCAACAATCCTACATCGGCATCAAAACACAGCGAATCCAACTCATTCGTGCAGCTCGCCGTAATTTGTATAGACAGAGATTACAATCGAGCGGCTATTAGCTCGATTAGCTGCCATTTCAAAAATGGCAGATCTCAAGTTTGTGTTCGTCTTGGTCATGGTAACCCCGCCCCCAGCCCCTGTCACAAGCGGTTCTTACTTCTAGACCAACAATGTTTTGGTTCTACTTAAGAACCACTTTTCCTGGTTCAGAGCTGGTGCTTTGGGTGTGGAACCGGAGTCTAAATAAAGTTCTGGGTAAAGATTTCCCCCTTAAAATGGCCCTGCTCGCGAGGTACTGAACTTGGGTGCTGAACATGCTGATTGGTTGAGCTCGACGACGAGGTTCAGGCTTTATTAACTTTATTTGCGGAAGATGAAATCCAGTGGGCTCTGGAAAGTCGCGTGCGGTCCTACGACAAACTGTTCCGGGTAATTTTGGTGGAAACGGGGCTTTTGTCAGTCGTACATAAATGAAACTGGTAAGATTTCTACAATAGTACTTAAAAACTGAATGCGTTTTCACAGAATATCCAAGTTTATACATTTATCATCAATAAATCCAATTTGTTTCAATCTCATACATTAACTATTTTGTTAAACATTTGTTCCACAGCAAGTCGTATTTTAACCACTTTCATACTTTTTAACTCAATAAATGTAATTTGTTTGATTTGTTGATTCTTGACATTCAAATGATGATTTTAATAAATAGTTAATAATGAACCATGAGTTTTTGCAGTTTTGTGCAGAAACCCATTTAATTTATTTATGACTAACAAATATGCATCACATGAAGTTTATTAGTTCATGTTTAAACTGTATATTCCAAATGTATGGTCATTTAATATTCAATTCAAAAGCATACATCTTAAATATTTTTGAGTGGAGGAGCCAGCTGTATTATATTTAGCAATTCGTTTTAAAGAGATTGAGTAGTGGCGAGCACAGTTTTAGCCTAAATTGTGACGAGACAATCTTTTCACCTGTTCCTTCCTCGTCAAAGCAGGCAAATGCATTGCGAATGACTTCCTCTGGGTCTGTGCCGTTAAGCTTCTCTCCAAACATAGTGAGGAACATAGTGAAGTTTATAGGCCCGGGAGCTTCGGTCATCATGGTCTCCAAATAATCATCTGTTGGGTTCTTCCCTGAAAAACAGTGAAAAACAGACTCATTCTATTAGGCTGTGAAACCACTCAGTCTACCTTTACTTTTTTGGCCTTTTTAGATACAACATTTATGCCGGACAGGTACATTTAAGCGCGTAAACACACACAAACATGCATATAATTATATAAGCTTTTGGTTATATTGCGCAGCCATACGAGCAGTTTGTAATGTTACATTAAGTAGTTTTATTTTATATTGGTGTAATGACTAAAGTGTGGTTTCCATGTCAACGTTTAAACGCCATTGCAGTGAGTTTAATAGTGCTCCAAAGAGGAGATGGTATGGTTTCGTTAATTACAAAAAAGTATTCAATACAAATGACAGTTATCCAACAAAAACGTATAGTAAACAATGAATGAAAGCCTTACATCTCCTGGCATCATCCACAGTTCCAAAGCTCAAATTACATCATTTAGTAGGAGCACGATATTTACACATCTATTCATATGCAAAATGTTCTTTAGCCATCTGGTGTCACTATATTTACATGAACAAATTAAATTGAATGGCTTATACAGTTGGCTTCTAAAAATTATTTCTGAATATTCCTAATAGATACTATCAGATGCCTGTAAAACGGTCCTTGTTTCATTGTTTTTATTTCTTCAGTTGCCAATAATTTGTTTCTTTATTCTTTATTATTGACTTAAATACTACATAAAAACATGCTTGAAGTGTAGACGCTGTTGTTTAAATGTATTCATTAATTATTAATAGCATGGTTATTTTCCACTGTGGTATCAGACTTGGTATCAATCGTTTTTACTGGCATTGGTATCAACAAATTAAATATTAGTGTCATGACAACACGAGATATGGTTGCATACACAACACCATGATAACGACATCCACAAATCCGATTTGCAAACATTAACACCTACACCAACATGCAGTAAAGGTTTAGTTCACTCAAATGAAAATTATGCCATAATTTACTCGCCCTCAAGCCATCCTAGGTGTATGACTTTATTCTTTCAGACGAACACAATTAGAGTTATCCTGAATAAGACAACATATCCATATTTTTCTTACAAAAGCCCATTGCTTCAGAAGGCATTTATTAACCCACCGGAGATTACTTTTATGATGGATGGATGCACTTTTGGAGTTTCAAAAACTCGGGCACTATTTAATGCCATTACAAAGATGTGAAGAGCCAGATATCCATAAAATGTCCAAATTTTTCTTCCACAGAACACAACTCTCTAGTGAATGCACGTACGGCCGTTGTGGGAAGCCAGTGATTATAGTTTAAATATTGATATTTTTCTTACAAAAACGCATCGCTTTGCTTAAGGAGGAATTTATTAACCCCCTGGGGCCCGTTCTTCGTACCTCGCTAACTCAGTTAGCTGGATTTGATTGTTGACGATTTGGCATGATCTCGGATTGTTTGGTTCTTCGACGCTCATCCTGGACTTGCTGTAATAGCAACAGGTCCATAAACTTAAACCTGCTCGCGAGCAGGCTTATTTCATGTAAACAGGATTAAATTGCATCTTGAGGTGATACTTAAAATCTGTCCCAGCCACTGCTACTTTATTACAAGAGTTCATTACTGAACCAGGGGCAATAATAATCATTTTAAATAATAATAATATACAAATTTTAAGTTGTATATGTATATGATAATGTATATAATATTATAATGTTGTGTACTATACTATAGACACAGCCACTTGATTGAGCGATTTATTTGTGATTGAATAATTACTTTATAATTTTATTGGAGGTTTGCACACATGTTGTACAGTTAATCTGAGCCGTGCATTAATTTAAGTGATGACGGATATTATGGGAGTGGCTTGATGCAGCGCAGGAGATGCAGAGAATTTGATCTTGACCCTTAAGAAACTTTAATACTGTCACGTTACAAATCTGCTTCAAATTGAATTAAAAATTGAATTACAACATTGAAATAAAAATGTAAAGGGTGTACAAATACTGTATAAAATCGTGAATATAAATAATTGGTAATCATGTAAAAAAAAATATATAATTTATCTATTATAACTTTTATGTTGGTTTGGTCGTTTAGCTGTTTCCTTATAAAGGTCCAGATATTCGTGGGGTTTTTTTTGTGTAATTTGCCAGGTGGCTTTTTTAATTATATGATGTCATTACGTTGCTGTCTTGACGCCAGCCAATCGCTGCATTGCTGATCATGGTTTCGAGAATCAATGCATCTGCCCTCTTCAGGGAAAACAAGAACGCGCAGTGATCTTAGATCATTTAATCCAGATATTTAAATCCAATCCGCAAATTCGTTTGAAGAACCAAATTAGCCAGACATCAGTTATCATGATTAAAAGATCTGGGATCTGTCAAATCATCTCCGATATATTAAGCGATGTACGAAGAACGGACCCCTGGAGTCATATGGATTACTTTTATGATGGATAGATGCACCTTTAACTAAATTAACCATATAAATTACTGATCTAATTACTGATATAAAGCCCACACTGTCACTGTATGATAATTGAAATGAACTGATGGCGTCACCGTTTTCTCCAGAATGGCTATACGGCTGAATAAAATCGCTGCGTTATTTTCCTGTTTAACACTGTAAAGCTGCTTTGAAACTATCTGCATTGTTAAAAGCGCTATATAAATAAAGTTGACTTGACCTTTTGGAGCTTCAAAAACTATTCACTGCCATTACAAAGCTGGGAGGAGCCAGGATATAAGTTCATATAAATCCAATTGTAACCTAGGATGACTTGAGGGCGAGTAAATTATGGGATCATTTTGAGTGAACTGTTCCTTTGAAATGTTTTGTAATCTGGATCAGTCCTAAAACGTGAATTAAAAGGATGTGCCATCCACTTATCTCCCTAACATATTTAATCTTCCAAATGTATAAGGTTCCTCTCATATCTACATTCTGGAGAATATATGATTAAACCAAAAACAATGAAACGGTTAATGAAATGCAAAACCAAAGCAAGAATTTTAAACCTTCAGGGGACTTTAAAGAGCATGGATAGTCCTCCATGCTAGTAAAATCTTACCAAGAGAAGCAAGCATATCATGAAGATCCTCCTTATCGACAAAGCCGTCACGGTTCTGGTCGATCATGTTGAATGCTTCCTTAAATTCCTGAATCTGTGACTGATCGAACATAGCAAAGACATTGGACGTCGCACGCTGAGGGCGTTTCTTGGTTATCTTTGCCTTGGCACGTTTGCTCGACATTTTGGCTGTATTTGGCTTTACCTACAAGCTTTAAAAAAAGACAAAAGACATTAACCTTTTGTAAAAAGAAGTGCATTAAAAAAAAAAAAAGTACATACACCAAGCTAAATTAAAAGACAGTGATGCAATACAATGTTTTAGAGGCTCTGTAAGACCAAACATGTCTTTTACTGATCTACAAACAATATGCCTTACATATGCCTATTGGAAACATGAAAACACTATAAGATGGTATCTTTTAAAATGCCTTTCATATTTTTGGCGTGCTGAGGCAAGTCCGCTGCATTACATAACACTTTAGACTTTATACTGGGACCTTAAGCTAAAATTTAATAAATATATAAAAACAAAACAGGTACAATAAGCAGCTTTATTTCACAGGACAGCGAAAACAACGTCGCAGTAAAGACTGCGGGAGGAGGTCTTCTGTATAATCAGCATAGCCTACATTTCTGACCCATTTGATTTATTTATAGCACATTTAGTTACCGGATACAGATCCACGATTTACAGCATTCCTCAAAACCATTTTAGCCTTATTTCTATGGCAAGGTCAAACTAACCATAAAATGGAGACAGGAAGCAAGTAAATGCACATTGGCAATAGGTTACGTATTTCCTAATGTTAAGCCAGCTTATACTACAAGTGGATAACATTTTAGGCAATATGTTTAGAAATTTTTCATCGGAAAATTAAGCAATCCGAGCACACGGTGGATCGTTTAATATCCCTGCCCGTATAGGTTTTAACGAGCATTATGGAAAGGTATAGAATTTTAAGATTAAACCTTATAAACAATCATTGCGAACAGTCACTACAGATCAAAAAATTATAAAGAAAGAAAAATAAGCGTCTCACCGAAGAAACGAGATCGACAGCTGCTTAGTTTCAACCACCGCCCAAACTTCCGGATTTCAGTGTCGCTTCCGCAACTTCCGCAAGCCCCGACCAGACCAACACAACTCTGTAAGGGTGCCAAGGGTGAAAGATAAAGACTCACAAAATTTGCGGTAGCATGCTATAAACCGTTAAAAAATTATTTTAACGCGGTCTATACGATATTTATACTTTTATCATGAGACTAAATTCTTTAATGAAATATCATAAACAACATGTTCTTCCCGCTCGTCTTCAGCGTTAGTTTCTCCAGACACGCCCACAGACACGTAATCGTTCTCAAACATGACCATATACGGTCTGAAATCATTTTTTTCCCCTGTTCAGCGCGAGTAGACGTAATATTTATTAAATTGTTTTACTAACTAGTTTTTTGGTCTGATAATAGAGACAGACACATTTGCTTATCACAGAAGAACCTAATTGTGATTTTTAGAGAAAAAAATCAGTGTACTAAGTGGAAAGTTTAGAGAAAATCAGTGTAAAAATATAAAAATACAATAACTAAATAAACAAATTTATTTGATTTTCAATATAAATAAAGATAAAAAAAAAACATGATTAAAATAATAACATCTGTAAAATATAAATATAAAAATAAATAAAGTTTTATTTAAATAATACACAGTACAGTACTACGGAGAAAAGATTTAATACTTGTTCCACAGTATTAAATGGGTCTTTATACTTTAAAATATGTAGCCTTTCAAAATTTAGGATGGGGGTCCTTCGCATAAGGATGATCAAATTTGGGGGTCCGTGGCATCTGAACGATTGAAATCCACTGCTCTAAATGACAGCTCCGCCTTTCCCAAAATCATCGTAAGTATAAAATGTAACTATATTTCGAGGCTGCGATTTCGCATGAATGTGATTGCATGAAGGCCATTTCCTAAACCTAACCGACAAGCTGGTGCATAAGCAAACACTTAAAAAAAAATGAAATTCGTACATTTCTTCAGTGTTGAAGAAAGTTACTTTGAAAAGTAATGCATTACAATATTGCGTTACTCCCTTAAAGCTGTCCGTCACCGCGCCGGTGTGGATACTGTCATTCAGAATCACAGATTATACTTTTTGAAAGTATGACCAACATAATAATTTTCACCAGAAAATGTCATCTGAACAAGTAAGTAGATAACATCCACTTTTGTTCTGACCAACTAAGGGGAAAAAAGCATTACTTAGTTACTTATTGCATTACTTAGTTACTTTTTAAGAAAAGTAATGCGTTACATTACTTTTGCGTTACTTTACTCACCTGGGCTGCACTTGTTTTTTTATCTATTTTTAAGCAAATGTAAAGACCCTTTCACACCAAAAGTGAAATAATAAGCCTCAGGCTGAAGGAAATGCAAATTCACACGTGCAAAGTAGAGGGTGCAGCTCAAACAAACCTTTCAGCTCTGCTGCCATTCTGGATAATGGAAGAATATGCAGGAAATAAAAACAAATAATCTAAAGACATTTTTGCTTATGGTTTAACTGAATCATTGAAGGTCAGCAGCAAGACTTTGGTCAATAAAGTGAGATGAAATCCATAATTTTTTATTTATTTAACATTTCATTATTGGAAGTTTGCATAATATTCTGATTTTGTATTTGACTGATTTTATTCATTTTGAGGAATACTGAATCTTTTTTTTTGTGCAAGTGAAATGAGTAAATGCACGCTCACATTTAGTCTAGAACTACAATAACCATCACGAAACACAACACCTCTGCACTTACGATTTGTCTCAACATTGGGACAAGTGAGCTATCAGTCAATATGGGAAAACAAAGTAACTTGCATTACTTATTTGAAAAAGTAACTCAGATATTTTGTTGTAAATTTGAAAAGTAATGTGTTACTTTACTAGTTACTTGAAAAAGTAATCTGATTACATAACTCAAGTTACTTGTAATGAGTTACCCCCAACTGCATACGCTACTTTGCCAAAATGTATACGAAATGGCATGACGGCCCTGTCCCAAATGGCACACTTCATATGCACTTACGGCCTTGTGGACTTAAAATGGGTGCTGTATGCGTTGTTCGAAGGCCGCGAGTGTTTAGGGTGCCATTTGGGACAAGGTGTGTTTCGGTATCGGTAGGTGGTTTGCAGTGTTGCCACAGTTACTTTGAAAAAGTAATCTGATTACTGATTACTCCTTTAAAAAGTAATTTAGTTACTTTACAGATTACTTGATTTTAAAAGTAACTAAGTTAGATTAGAAATTACTTTATTAGTTACATTGAGCAGTTACCAACAACACCCCTGCCGCCTCAACATAGAAACCGTTTTTGCCAACACTCACTTTATTGGAAGTGCATTTTTAACAGTAACGTCAACAATGTATCTCCTGACATTTTAGGTTGAAATTAAAAAATATTTCCTGGAAAAAAAAAGACATGTTTTAATAAAAAATTTTATAAAGACTAAAAAATGACTAAATAGTAACTCACAGTGACTTTAATTACTTTAATCTGAATACTGGTTTGGAAATAGTAATGCGTTAGATTACTCGTTACTGGAAAAAAGTAGTCAGATTAGAGTAACTGGCATCACTAGTGGTTTGATGGTTGTGGCATATGAGTGGAGGGAGGGGAAGTTATTTTGATTTAAGATTATGACGCACATGAATCAAAAACAAAAACTATGTGCATGGATTCATTATTTATATATTAACTAAACCTACAATAATAGCCACTTTTATGTTCCACAGGAAAAGTCATACGAGTTTGGAGCGAAGAAGAAGAGACTCACCTGGATGAAGTAGGTCTGGGAGTTCATTCAGACCTGGGAATGTGTGATTTCTGCCATGCAGCTTAAATTATATAAATATTTTTTTTTGGACGCTACATCCAAAATTCACTTTAAAATCAATTAAAAGATCTGAGTAGGCACATGCTCCCTTAGCTCCTATGGCATGACTACCATTCATAATCAGGATAGCATTGTATTCTAATGTATGGCCACAAGAGCGCGTACTTGTGCTGTAGTGTAAGCGCATGTACTCTGTGCCACACTTTTAAGAAGTCATTATGACATTTTTACTGCCAAACATTATTTTTCCAGTAGTCGAACATTAGTTAGGCCTATTAGCCTATACATGCAAGAAACCATTCAAAGTTATGACCTATGAAAGAATATCCCTATAAATTAATAGTTGAATAGAGTGCAACACAGGGTTGAACATTATAACAATGGAATATAGTGTGATTTGTTGTATGACAAGATCAATGTATGATATCATGTTGAAAGGCTTGTAGTTCGACTGCACAGTGCAGCAGCTGTGTTTAAACCATGCCACAATCCCAGGGTCAGCCAAACGCGTGTTCTTCCATACACTATTACAAAGCTTATTTAATGAGGGACGAAAATAGGCTACACAAGCATACTCATGACAACAACAGAGTGTCATAAACAGGCAGCTGGCCTGAACACGCACACACTTTTTCCAGGACGAGTATTCTCTTTTGGTTTGATTGGCATCAATATAACTGGAACTTCATGCATTCCCAGCTAATAGGGAAGCTTTCTCAGAACAAGTTCTCTCAAAGTTTTGAACAAACGTCCTTCTAGTAACATTATCTTTCAGAAATGGACGTTTGTCTAACATTTTTAAGTGTTAGCTACTAGTTTCAGAACGTTCAGATAACATTCAAAAGTAATGTTCCTATATATTATTTTAAATGTGTTCCCAGAAGTGAGCTACTTGACAAAACCATGGGATATCCTCATTTGTTAAAATGGTATTAAAATATAGTAAATTAAGTTAAAATATAAAATATATATATATATATATATATATGTAAATGTACATGTAGTTATGAATACTATAACATAACTCTTACACACGAGTGTGTAAGAGTTATGTTATAGTATTCATAACTACATGTACATTTACATGTATGCATTTGGCAGACGCTTTTATCCAAAGCGACTTACATTTCATTCAAGGTACACATTTTACATTTTGTCAGTCCTTGCTTTCCCTGGGAATCGAACCCATGACCTTGGCATTGCTAGTGCCATGCTCTACTGTTTGAGCTACAGGAAAGCCAACTAGCATAACTAGCTGTATATAAAAACAATAGAATTGAATGTTCCTATTTAGAGGGCTAAGTACATTTTGTGTGTGTGTAAGTGCGTGCGTGCGTGCGTGTGTGTGTTCATGTTTTTCTATCCTGGTGGAGACTTCAACCTGAATAAACACTGACTCATGGGGACTAAACAAGCTTATAAATCATACAAAATTAGTTTTTTTGAAAATGTAAAAGTGTAGAAAGTTTTGTTTGATGGGTAGGTTCAGGGTTATGGTTAGTGTAAGATGATAGAATATACAGTTTGTACAGTATAAAAACCATTATGTCTAGGGAGAGTCACCACAAAGATAGTAAACCAGACGTGTGTGTGATCCTGGTAAGCCCATAGTAATACCAGACATTTTTGACCATGTGGGCACATTATTTTAGTCCCCACAAGGAAACTAGCTTATAAATCATATTAAATTATGTTTTTTGAAAATGTAAAAGTGCAGAAAGTTTTTCTGTGAGGGCTGTGGGGTAGGGTTAGGGGATATAATATACAGTTTGTACACAATTCATTATGTCTATATGGAAAGTCCCCATAAAACATGGACACCTAACGTGTGTGTGTGTGTTATTTCAATGTTTTTTTTCTGTAGTCTGGCACCATTTATGCATATCTGTTAGACCTGCATGAGACATTGCAGCATGGTTGCCACAGGGTCCCCTCCCTCCCTTTCTATTTATTTATGTCTTTCTATTTCACCCACACACACACGCAGTTGTTAGTATGTGTTGCATGTGACGGAGGATAACAATAGCATGGCTATTGTTAGTGCAAACCACAGCTGAGATGAAGGCCTTTGAAAGGAAGAGAACTGTAAGGTCAGAGGCTTAGGAAGGTAATCTAACCATTTCTAAAATTCCATACCGGAAAAATCTAGTTTGCTTGTGTAATATGAATACATACAGGGGGCCCAATAAGCAGAGACGCATTAACGCACGTCTTCCATGGGCTGCAGCCTAGGGGCCTACACTGGGGAGGGGCCGACTGGCTGCACGAAAATTATATTTTTCAAATAATTATTTGTATATGGGCATTGACAGCAGTGACAACCACATTCTAAGCAAACACACACCTGTACATTTTCAGGACTCACATTTTTGGCAATGCCTGGAACCGGTCTGCACATAGTTTTCTGTAACGTTATACAGTTCGAGAGAGCCGCTCTGTGCTGAACACCGCTTCAGTATCTTACAAATGCGTGGATATAATCTGCGTGTCAGAAGGATCAGATCCAGGCACTGTATTCCTCTTTAAAGTCTCAATTTTATGAGATTTTAAATCTGTGGATGGTGATAATAAACTAAACTTCTATGATTTAATTAAATAAAGGTGAGCACTGCATGTTTCCAAGTAAAAAGGTGGTGCTGTTGCACGTTCTACATAGGCTACTCGCTCTTTCGGAGCAGTTTGCAATCCCTGAATAGCCCACATTTATTGCCAAGTGATTGTTTTGATCTACTGCTGATGAATAATTAATACTTTGTTTAATTTATAGTGTTCATATCATACATGTAAACTTGCAGTTTTGATGGCATTTTCTTTTCACATTACCTCCGTATAATGCCTGATACCTCCGTATAATGCCTGTTGCTACATATTGTTGCTAGTGTTGTAACGCTGTTTGGAGTGAATTTGCAAATTTACCTATAGGCTTTTTGACCCATATTTTTACGCAGTGTTGTAAATGTTAACCGGTGTATCGACAAAATAAATTACGACATAAAAAATGGTCTGGAAGCGAAAATATTTTTTTATCTGGAGTTGGGGGGCCTACCGTAATGCTGTAGCCCAGGGGTCTCTGGTTATCATAAGGCGCCCCTGCCAATAAGCATCTAGGGTGCTGTCACACTTGGTTCGATTGCTTGGTCTAAAACTTCAGTTCAGTTCCTCTCCCCTCTACCTTTGCCAGCAGGTCTCCGAGATCATCAGTACTTGCTTAAAGGGATAGTTCACCCAAAATTTGAAATTAGCCCATGATTTACTCACCCTCAAGTCATCCTAGGTGTATATGACATTCGTCTTTCAGACAAATTAAATCTGAGTTATATTTAAAAAGTCCAGGCTAATCCAAGCTTTATAATGGCAGTAATAGTTGCTCTGTTTTTGAAGTCCATAAAAAATGCATCTGTCCATCAAATAACATGCTCCACGCGGCTCCGGGGTGTTAATAAAGGCCTTCTGAAGCGAATCGATGCGTTTGTGTAAGAAAAATATCCATATTTAAAACGTTATAAAGTAAAGTTTCGGCCTACCGCTTTCCGTATTCAATTTATAGAAAAAGTGTTGAAAGTGCCTCTGCTGATCGAACGGATTACGCCACCAGGTAAGCTCGTCAGACGTCGCGTCTGCATCTTGAATTGCGAGAAGGAACTTTCAACACTTTTCCACGGAAGGCGATCGGCTGGAACTTTACTTGATAAAGTTTTAAATATGGTAAAAATATGGATATTTTTCTTACACAAACGCATAGATTCGCTTCAGAAGGCCTTTATTAACCCCCCAGAGCCGCGTGGAGCACGTTATTTGACGGACAGGTGCATTTTTTTATGGACTTCAAAAATATTTTGAAGTCCATAAAAATTCATATGGCTTGATTTATATGGATTAAGTTTTTATGAATTTTTGAAGCATCAAATTTGGGTCTTTCATTGGAGGGACATAATTCTCTCAGGTTTCATTAAAAATAGGCTATCTTCATTTGTATTTCAAAGATGAACAAAGGTCTTATGGGCTTGAAATGACATATGTTTGGTCTAATGTTAGCTTCACTTCCTGGCTCCAGAGAGACCTTCATCTGATCGAGTTTTGAAGGCAGCACAAATGTATCCTTCGCTGCCTTTGATATCCCACAATCCTATGCGTTCTATTCTGTGACAATTGAGCTAGAAAAAAAGATGGCCTCCGAAAGCTGCGTTTGGTGGTCGGTGACATTTTTGACCAACATTTTCCACTTCTGATGTAATTTCTAGCGAGAAATCACTAATGTAGTAATTAAATATTATTTTAGATCTCACCAAAGTTCTCTATTTTGCTGTACACCATTAAACTGTTACACAGCCTAAGAAGTCTGTCCGAGAATTAGTTTCTTACATTAATGAGGTGCCTTCTTTAGGCAAGAACGCTACCTTACAAGTCATTGTCTAATAAGGCAGCGAAACAACAAGTCATCTGCCTAGGTTTTCGGACGCAGCCCATATAGAATCATAACTCAATGGCTTATGGTGGTAAAATGACACCCATGCTGGATTACCTGCAGGTGCATCTTGAGACAGGAGCGAGTTCTTCAACGTCCAAAGTTTCTGTAGTCACTATAGCAGTGGAACATGTGCCTGTAACAGTCTTTTGTCTGTCATTTTATGTGTGGAGGGCGCAGACTTCGGCATTTTCAGCCAAATCATATTCCTGTTTGGGATCTGTCAATGGTTTTAGAGGTGCTCTCTCATCTGTATCAGATAAGGCTTTCTCTTGAAATGGCTCCACTTTTGGCTTCATTTAAAAGAGTTGGTGACCAGCATGAACTTTGCTCCAAGGCTATTTGACCCTACATCCTTTAGACTCAAGTTATTACTTTGCAGACCACCTCTCCTCCCCCGTTTGAGTCAGAGGAACAGTTGTTACATACAGTTGCATAATCTCTCTCCGGTCAGGGCTTTGAAGGCTTATGTTGACCATGCAAGTCAACAAGTCTGATCAATTTGTGCGTGCTTTGGTGGTCGCAGCAGAGTTATTGCATTGGCTGGTTAGAAAGGGAAATTGAAAATGCATGAACCCATGGCTGTAGTTTATCACAACCAGTATGAAGTCTTAATTTTGACATATTGTTTTATGTAAATCCTAACAAATGTATTTTTTGTGACATGTTTTGTATGTAAACGATGTTGTGCCATCATTCCTTAAATAAAAGTCACTTGGTTATTATTTAATGTAAAAAAAAAGAAAGAAAATCATACAACAACTCGTCAAAATTCCTCAACGTTACGCCACAGAACGTGCATGAGCGTAAAATGCACCGATACTCCTGTGCACTATGGCTATATTTAACAGCCCCTGTCCCCCTAAAAGGTCGTGAGAGTCGCCTGGACATTCCTGCCATTGCCAATATTATTTTTGTTGTGTGGACAGCAGCCCCCGTTCTCAGCGCCGTGCCAGTTTGCGTCTTTGCTTGGATTTGGATCTTGGTAGAGTATTCCTGACGTGCTGCTCTCCGATCCGGCTCTGAGCTTTTTGCAGACCTTTGACAAGGTGAGATGATCCGCCGCATGAACGCACGAGGTTTGTCAGGTGAAATAGATTTGTCAGTTTTTGTTCTTGTGAACTAGCCTAAACAATGATAATAAATCCGTACTAGCATAGGCTGTCAAAACAAAAAATTCGAATGCTATCGAAAATATTTATTTAACACAGGCTGACCTTTTGTGGGTCATGTTGTCACACGGCACGGTGGTAGTGGGAAGCGGATGCTTTCTTGAATTGTTTGAAATATATATATATAAAAAAAGTGGAATCTACCACAACATAGCTATTTATAATGAGGTAAAGTTAGCCTATAGACCGTCTTTTTGTATTTCATTGCAATATCATTGTGTGACATTAAATACCAATGTCCAGAGAACACTAGCCTTCCAGTCACTATTTCATAGTTGACTTGCTTACCAGTGTGGTTTTATTGTATTCACTTATTTACCCAGCAGTTTAGATAAAAAAAATCATTATTATTTCACTCATTATGGTAAACTAAGCTGATAATTAGTAGCTATTTATGGTTTAGAAATAATTTATGAAGTCTGAACTTGGTAGTCTCTATAGATATATAGGGAGATTTCAGGGTGATTGGGACACTTTTTGCCATTGAGATGATGAATTCACTGTCTTGGATAGCAAAGTCACATCTTATTGTCGTCAAAAAAAAAAAAAAAGGAAACGGAAAAACAAAAAACCCATCTAATTGATTTTTAAGGACCTTTTTCACAGACTGATGCGTTTTAACAGTCATTAACATTGTAAATCCTGCAATGTTTTTTTTTATTTTATTTTTTTATTTTTATTTATAACACTATACTTTGTATTATATTACCTTTACATCAAATTACAAGAAACTAGTTAGCGCTGCTGTGAGGGTGTTTATAATACACCGGCTGTGGGAGTGACTGTAAAATTTACATATTTCTCTCTTCTGACTGACGTTATCTCTATTTTTGTACTATTTTTGAAAGTTGTGTAAACACTATTGTGTTTTTCTTTTGTTATTTGAGCAAATGGGAACACAACAATCTCTCATTCACCACTATAGACATTTACCCAACTATGACTACTTCTGAGAAACCTGTAAATGTGAAAAGGGTCAATTAAAAAAAAACAGTCATCTACAAATTGGCATTAAACCAAATTTTGTGGAAATTGATTGTGAAGTTAAAGCGCTGATAAATCTTTCTTGTGAAATTAATTCTGATAAATCACTGGGTGTAATATTCATATTTAATGTGTTGATAGAAAGTTTGAATCTTCTGTTCTGACTAAAAGAGCTTCAGATCTGAAGTATCTGAGCTAAAGAGGACACAATGTCGGGATCGATACCGTTCTACCAGAAACACCACCGCCATTACGATCGTGGCTACCGTAGTCGGGAGACGGAGTCTGCTATCAGCCAGTACCAGCAGAAATCTAGTAGTTATTCTTCCCAAAGCAGCAAAAGCACCAAGGGGTAAGAGAGCATGGCAAGATATATCACGCCAACAGTAGTCTAAATCCTTCCCAGTCCCATAACTTTAACTCATTCTATAGCAGCCAGCTCTTCCTTCATTCCCAGTCCCATAACTTTAACTCATTCTAGCAGCCAGCTCTTCCTTGTGCCCTTATAATACTTTTCTTAAGGTGTGGTCACGTTTACCGTTGCTTAGTGAAAATTTGTGGGTAAAATCCAGTCATTTCAATTGGCATCCACATGTTAAAGTTCCCTTTGCAGATTTTGCTCATGTTCAAGTTGGTCACGCTGGTGACTAAGAATTTCCAAAAAGCTGCTTGTTTTGAAAGTGATTTTTGTGTGAGCTGTTCATGCATCGTTAAATTTGCTATTGACAATGTATTTTTTGCCTGCAAAATTTTACTGCAATTTCGCTAATGTGACCGCAGCTTTATCCTTCACATGAAGACAAAAATTCCCCACTACTGTTGCCCCTCTTGTTTTGTGTAATCTCTGCTAATCAGTATTTCCCAGTCAACTTAAAACCCTTAAGAAATGCCATTTATAAGTGTATTATGCTTGCAGTGTGCTTGTTGCTGACACTTGTAATCTTCTTCGGTTGATTTTCATAATCAAGGAGGTGTACTATAGCATTTCTTTACAGAATAGTGTCCTTGGAGTATAGGTTCTGCTGTGCTTGTGTAAAACAAATCACGATCTAAATTAATTTTGGTTGAGTTAATGATGGACAGTCTTAACATTTATCTAAGACTTAACTTTGGTTCCTAGATAGAGCGCTTCTTGATTCAAAACTTGCTGTGAGTCTTTTTAAGCCTTTCTGTGGTTTGGATCCATGCCTATATTTTGTTTGATTTACTCCAGGTCATGTGAATGTTGGCTCATTTATGTCTAGGCAAGTGCATACTGGGTCACTCTGAATGTCAGAATGTAAGGTTATCTTCTGTCTTGTCTGGGACTAATGTACTGTAACTGTACCCTCAAGAATCTTACAGCAATTTGCACAAATTGAAATCTTTCAAGGCTCAGTCATGATTTGATTAGTTTCTTGGTTTCTTGAACTCGGTTTCATGCCGTAATATAAATAACATTCATGACATAATTTGGCACTTAATTTGGTGTTCTTGACGTCATGGTGTATTTATAGAGGCTACAGAAGCAGATGTTGATTATGTGTGTCATATGCATTAGGGATTTACATAATTTTCTGACTCATTGTATGTACTGTATGTGTGTGTGATTTAGAGTTCATGTTGGTGGCAGTCCCTCGGTCCAAGAAGTCAAAAGGGTGTCCAAGCTTTTACAGTAGTTGTTCCTAAATTTTTGGAACAGTCTTCCACTCTATATTCGGCAGGCTCCATCTGGTTTTTAGGTCTCAGTTGAAAATGTATCTTTAACACTCTGCTTCTAAAACAATTGTGAAGCACTTAGGCCAACAACGTTGTTTTTAAATGTGCTATACAAATAAAAGTTGAAACATAAAAAGTTAAAGAGAAGAAAACTTGGTTAAACTTTCTTTTAATAGTTGCATTGTACTTACTGGTAATGGTAATATTACTTACATGTACTTACTATAGAGTTATGGTTAGGGTTGTATTTATGAATAATTCACTGTTATTACTATATTAAGTACATGTAGTGACGTGTAACTATGTCACCTTAAAATAAAGTGTTACCAAAAACTTTCCTTTTAATTTATAGTGTTTTTTATTTATTTACACACAGTGAGAAGGAGCCCACAATGCAACCTGTCAATTGATTATATCCAAAGGATAACAAATAATACCTAATGCAGAAGAAACCATCTATTTTTCAGAGTTGTAAAAACATTTTTTCCCCCCTAATTGTTCTGGTAGCCTACTATTTAGTGTGTATATTTGCAAAGTGGAAACTGAATATAGAATACTTAGAATCTTAATTTCATAATTCGACCAACTAAAATCACAAGAAAAGATAAATAAATAGCCTTAAAAAAAAGTCTTACTCGGGATACAAATGTATTTATGTGTTTGGTTTTTTAGTATCTTTCACAATGTAAGTATATAAGTATAGGCTAAGTGTACTTTTTCACAAAGGGATAAGCACACAGCCTTTGTTTTTAACCTGAATAGATCCCTCTTTTATGAACTGTGCTTTAGAGGATTTTAAGCAGGATTTGAAGTGTCACTGGATGGCAGGCGGGCACATATGCTCTTAGGCCTCCCGTTTCAACCCCATTACTCATGCTATCCAATGTTATACATGCTCCCAATTGTCTAAACTAAAATCTAAACTAAAATCCCATGCTGGGAGAATGTAGTTTTTGTGGATCACTTTAGCTGTCCTAAGTTCTCCCCACCCACTCTCTTCTGAACCCTTGAATGTCTATTTATATACACCCACTCATGAGAGGCATGGATAAGATAGTGATATGTGAAGGATATATGAAGGGTATATGTCATCCAAAGCAATGGTTCTCAAACAGGGGGCCGAGGCCCAATAGGGTGCCTCAACAAACTTATAGGGTGGCTACACATATGGACTGACCCGTGGGGCAGTGCTGCATATGGAAGATCTCCTGCCTAACCAGGGAGGAGCTACTACCGATGCAGAGACGGGGCAGAGCAGACTGCCCAGGGAAAGTGGGAAACTCACCTGAAGAGCAAGTAGGCACTCATATAGATGGGAATGGCGCTGCAAGCGAGACACCAAGCCAGCCTTCAATTACCTGATTGTACCCAATACACGGGAAGAAACCAGCTCCACTGTGAGATTGTAAAATCTTGCAAATGTGTTAGTGGTCGACCAGCCCGCAGCTCTGCATATGTCTGCCAGAGAGGCGCCGTGCAGCAACACCCAAGAGGAGGCAACACCCTGAGTAATCTCTCACTTCGAGGGGGCACGATTCGCCTTGGGACTGATACGCCAAGGTGATGGCATCCACTATCCAGTGGGCCAACCTCTGGCCTCCAAAGCAGAAAAAGAGCTGCTCTGAGCTTCTGAAGAGCTGCTCTGAGCTTCTGAAGCTCTGCATGTGGTCCACGTAAACACACAATGCACGAACAGGACACAGCAACGCGAAGGCTGGGTCTGCCTCCTCCGGGGGTAGAGCTTGCAAGTTCACCAACTGGTCCCTAAAGGGAGTGGTGGGCACTTTGGACACGTATACTTGTCTCAGGATGACGTGAGACAGTGCTGGCCCGAACTCAAGGCATGATTCACTGACCGAAAATATAGCAGGTTCCCCACCCTCTTTAAGGAAGTGAGCGTGGTCAGGAGCACTGTCTTTAGAGACAGGGTTGTAAGCTCAACTGACTCCAGCGGCTCGAAGGGAGCCCTCTGAAGACACGACAAAGAGGTCCCAGGAGGTGATGAGGTGCAGTCTCTGAGGATTTAACCTCCTGGCGCCTCTCAGGAACCTGATGACCAGGTTGTGCATTCCCAGTGACCTGCCATCAACAGAAACGTGATGTGCTGCGATGGCGGCAACATACATCTTCAAAGTGGAGGGGGACAGCCTCCACTCCAAGCCCTCTTGAAGGAAGGAAAGCACAGAGCCGATCTAGCATTTCCGGGGATCTTCCCGTTGGGAAAAACACCACTCAGCGAACTAGACTCTATTTCAAAGCATAAGCGAGTCTGGTAGAGGGGGATCTGGTAGAGGGGCTTGAGTGATAGTGTCTACCACCACCGATGGTGTTGTAACTCCCCACTTTCTACCTCATTACCTTGAATTCTTTTGACCACAATAACTGTGGTGTGAAAAATCTGATATTGTGACAGCCCTACTCCGTAGTGATAGATGCCCTTTTTTACATTTGAGCCCCTGTCCTTGAGAAACTCTCTTCAGGTCCCTGCTTTAAAGATTTTGAGTACACTACAAGTGTACTTTCAATAAAATTAAGTAGACTTATTTTTTTCACAAGGGTTGAATATCTTGTATATACTGGAATATTTCACATTAATGAAATAAAATGGGTTGCAAATGATGTTTTGTGTTGAATCACTAGAGTAGAGAGTCAGTAGAGAGAAAAGTAGAATTCTTCAGATGTTTCGTGGAGATTGGACCACTGAAAAACATTCCACTCTTGAAAGACAGTGAATGTGTAAGTTCATAGACTTGTAAGAGTGAGTGTAGGTGGGGGGTTCTATTACTTTACATACTTTTCACCGTTGATTAAGTTTTTTTGGTGCTTTGATGCATATCAGGTCCTGTTGTAAGACCACTGAGGCAATTAACCTCCTTCCCACTTACTCCCTTAACAATCTTTCCACTCACTCCCTTAAGTCTTTCTTCACGACACCACACCCCTTCCAAAAAACATAATAGTGTGTGAAAGAAGTGCTGGATACTCACCAATATGTGTGTATGTTGCCATTTCTGCATTATTGTAGCATTAGAGCTGCCACATACACGTCTCTAGAAGAGGGGGGGATTAGCCCTCTGCCCAAGAGAGCCAAGCCAACCTACCTTGCCATGGACAAGGAGAACCAGATCATCGGTTATGTGGTGCCCATCTTCAGGGGCAGGTAAAAAAATAATCTGGGTTTTATTAGTGTTGTTGGAACAAACACATGATGCAGCTGTTCTATACTTCATGTTTTACATTGTTAGCATGCATTGGGGTTAATAGCAGGCACTGCAATAATGCGCACATGCCTTCAAACAAGTCCTATTTACCTACACTCACAAAAAGGCTTCACATATGATTTTACAGTCAGATGCCATTGAAGAAAGGTTTCATGGTTCTTTAACCCTTGTGAAAATGAAGAACACTTTAGCATATTAAAAGGAGTAGCTACTAATGACAGAAATAATATACTTTTAAGTGTAAACTGAATGTAAGGTTTTCAGATACTTAATTGCATAATAGCAATTAAATGAAAATGTATTATAGTTTAAATTGATATTAAATGCTATTAGCTGAACTTTAGAGGGCTTTTGTTGACCGTATATTTGTAATTTTATAATTACTTCTATTGTTTTTGAAATATGGTTAAAATGTACTGCCAAATGTACTGACAAGCATTTATGGTAAACTAAAATATGATTTAATGTGAGATCTGTGGGCCGGGTGAGAGGACTCCTTGAGGATGCTGCGAGCTCGATGCAAACAGCGTTTCCTCTGGATGTGCTCGATGGCAGGTAGTGGAGTCCCTGTGATGCGCTGGGCAGTTTTCACCACCCGCTGCAGTGCCTAGCGCTCCGCAACAGAGCAGCTCCCATACCATACTGCTACACAGTTGGTCAGGATGCTTTCTATTGCGCAGCGGTAGAAGTTCACCAGGATAGCCGAGGAGAGCTGATTCTTTCTCAGTGTCCTCAGGAAGAAGAGGCGCTGATGAGCCTTCTTGACCAGGCTGGAGGTGTTGGTCGTCCACGACATGTCCGCCGAGATGTGGATCCCCAGGAACTTGAAACTGGAGACACGCTCCACAGCCATTCCATTGATGTGGATGGTGTCGTGTGTGCCTCTTGACTCTTTCCTGAAGTCCACGATGAGCTCCTTCGTTTTGGTGGTGATGAGGAGCAGGTTATTATCAGCGCACCATGTGGCCAGGTGCTGGATCTCTTCCCTGTAGGCAGTCTCATCATTGTTGCTGATGAGACCAATCACCATAGTGTCGTCCGCAAACTTGACGATGGAATTAGATCCATACACAGGCTTGCAGTCGGAGGTGAAGAGGGAGTAGAGAAACTGACTTAGCACACAGCCCTGTGGTACACCAGTGTTAAGTGTGATGGACGTGGAGCAGGTGGATCCTGATCGAACAATCTGGGGTCTGTCAGTTAGGAAGTCCAAAATCCAGTTACACATTGACGTGTTGATGCCCAGGTCTCCAAGTTTGGCTATTAACTTGGATGGGATGACAGTGTTGAATGCTGAGCTGAAGTCAACAAACAGCATGCGTGCATAAGTGTTCTTATGGTCAAGATGGGTGAGCACAGAGTGCAGTGCCATGGAAACTGCATCCTCTGTGCTCCTATTGCTGCGGTAGGCAAACTGGTGTGAGTCAAATGTGGATGGTAGAGAGTCTTTTAGGTGTTCCAGGACCAGCCGCTCAAAGCACTTCATAATGATGGGTGTGAGTGCTACAGGGCGGTAGTCATTAGGGCACCTCGGGCTAGAGCTTTTCGGCACTGGCACAATGGAAGTGCGTTTAAAGCATGTTGGTACAGCTGCTTGGACAAGAGACAGGTTGAAAATGTCTGTAAAAAACCCAGCGAGCTGCTCCGCACATGCCCTGAGCACACGTCCAGGGATGTTGTCTGGTCCAGCAGCCTTGTGCGCGCTGATCCGGCTCAGTGCCTTGCAGACATCTGTGGAGGAGAGTGTGATTGGTGGGTGCTCAGCTGAGGATTTGAGCTTGGTGGCAGTTGTCTCTTTCAAAACGAGCATAAAAGTAATTTAGCTCGTTCAGGAAGTTGACATCAATGGCTGCGGGGGTGGACCGGGTGGGTTTGTAATCACTGATGGCCTGAATGCCCTGCCACATGCGTCGAGGGTCAGAGTTGGAAAAGTGTCCCTCTATCTTTAGCTAGCAGTGCTTGGCCTTTTTGTTGCCCCTCTTCAGGTTTGCTCTGGATGTGCTGTAGGCTTGTGCATCACCTGATCTGAAGACAGTATTGCGTGACTTCAGCAGGAGTCACACTTCCCTGTTCATCCAAGGCTTCTGATTTGGGTATGTGGTGATCTGTTTCTGGGTTGTAACACTGTCAATGGTGGTATTGATATGATCCAATACAGAGGAGGTGTATGAGTCAATGTCCGTGTGAGCGCCACTGGTGGCTTGAGAAGCAAAACATACTCCAGTCTGCGTTTAGAAACCTTTCCTGGAGTGTGGAATCTGCCCCCGCAGGCCACACCTTGATGGTCTTCACTGATGGCTTCACACGGTTGATGAGGGGTGCATATTTGGGTGTTAGAAACAAAGAGAGGTGGTCTGACTGTCCCAGGTGGGGGAGGGGTGTTGCAACGTAAGCTCCCGCCATGTTTGTGTAAACATGATCTAAGGTTTTGTTTCCTCTGGTGTGGCAGGAAACATGCTGGTGAAACTTGGGTAGCACTGACTTTAAGTTTGAGTGATTAAAGTCACCTGCAACAATAAACGCAGCTTCCGGGTGATCAGTCTGTTGTTTACTGATGGCTGCGTGAAGTTCTTTCATAGCAAGCTTAGCATCAGCATCCGGGGGAATATAGGCTGCAGTGATAATGGTGGAAGTGAACTCCCGCGGTAGATAAAACGGTCTACATTTAACCATGAGAAACTCCAGGTTAGCTGAACAATGACTCCCAACAATAGCAGAGTTTGTGCACCAAGCTTTGTTAATGTACCCCCTCTACTCTTCCCGGAGCCATCTAATGTTCTATCCACCCGGAGTGTGTGGCGTCCAACTAGCTCAATAGCGGTGTCCGGTATTCCGCTGTTTAACCAGGTTTCCGTGAAGATTAGGACGTTACAGTTCAAAAGTTTCTTACTGTGTGTGATGCTGAGTCAAATCTCCTCCATTTTGTTCACTAGCGATCGTACATTGGCAAGGAAAATGCTGGGTAAAGAGAGCCGATGAGGAGTAAGCGTTAGCTTAGCTCGTAGTCCTCCACGCTTCCCTCGCCTTTGTTTACGATCACGCCGCCGTCTGCGTGCACTTCCGCCCGGCCGGGTAGAGTGCATAGCGTCCTTGCGATCTCAGGAAGGAGTTGAAGATTGTCCATAAAACTGTCGGAAATTCGCAAACCAATATCCAAAAGCTCACAACGGGTGTACGATGTAAAGGCACAACTGTTCTGTACGAACAGACCCGAGATGAGCAAGAAAAATACAGCAAAATTGCAGAATCTGGAGAGACGCTGAGCCTCGCGATCTATTCGCGCCACCATCTTGGTCACACACATTACTTAAGTTATTACAAACTTAAGTAATGTACTTAAGTGTTTTAAACAGTTATGAAAGTATACTCTCTTTAAGTACACTTAAATGACCTTTTATTTAATTAATATATATACATTTTTAAATTATACTTTTATGGTTTGAAATGCATTACAAGTGCACATTCATTCTTTTAACAGTGCTCTTCTTTTTCACAAGGGAAAGTCTTTCATGGAACCTATCCTTTAACATTGAGCACTCATTTCATTTGCGGGGAACCATTCAGCTAACTTCAGCCAAAATGATTCTTGGTAAGAAAAGTTGTTTCAAAGAACCATTGATGAAATTTTATATTTAAGGGTGTATATTGGAAGATATTGGAAGTTCTCTTAAAGAACACAGATAAAGTGGCATTACATTTTTGTGTAAATGTGATAGAATATCTGTTGTATTGTGCTGCTTTGTTTGTTTGTGAATGTGTTACTACATGATTTCCCCCTCAGTCATGAGTTTCAAAGTGGTCTATCAGACACTGAGGAAGCACATGCTAAAGAGAGTGCTGGCTATCTGGCACGCCGTGACCTCTTCTCTAGCGGCGTGGAGTCGGAGCGCACCGAATACAAGTCCCGCAGAACCGTCATGAGGGAGTCCGCAGAGCGCATCTCTCTAAGCAAGAGGGTCAGTGGAGATCCTAGTCTTGTTCCTAAACACATAACTCATAATTACGGTTGTGATTAGAGATTAAAAAATACTTCTCTCTTGATAAAAATTTTAAATAAATTACTTTTTGTCAAGTAACACTTCTCACTTAAATTTATAACAACTACAAATTGTTGAACTGAGCTGCGCCACAAGTCGGACAGCTCTTTTGCTTAGTTCCATTGTGAAAAAGAAGTACTCTTTAGCATATACTTTTAAAACATACTTTTTACTTATTATGAAAAATATACTATGTATAGCGCAAATTTAATGTGATGTTATTGGACACCTAATTGCATGTTAATTGCATTTAGATGAAAATATATTATAGTTTAAAATATCAAATGCAGTAAATTAAACTTTAGGGTGCTTTTTTGACTTAAAAATTTAAAAGTATACTTAAGTGTGTTAAGAAACAGTCATTAAAGTATATTCTCTTTAAGTGTGCTTAAGTGGCCTTTTTCAGTAATATATTATCTGCAAATAAATTTTTTAATTACTGTATACTTTTACGATTCGAAGTACACTACAAGTGCAAATTCAATACAATTAAGTACACTTCTTTTTCACAAGGGTAGGCAAGCATCACTATTTGAACAATCACCTAACCCACATAATTAAACTTCAGTCCATAAGTCGTTCTGCACAGTTTGTGCCATGGACTTGCAATGGTAACTCAAATTGTACGTCTAACGAATGACAAAACATCTCATATTGACATAAATTGAAAATGCTATAGCAAACTGAATACCATAAGCAATCCACTAGCAACCAGCTGAAGCAATCCTAGCAACTGTTTAGAAAGTACCAAACATTTTATTCAGAAGATGTAAAAACGTACTTTATAAGTGCCGCAACAATTTATGTTTTTAAACTTGTACAACAACAAACTTATACATTTGCAAACTGATTTTGCCCATGTTACTAAACCTGAAGTTGAAATTACACACAATGAAAAGGTGGAAATAAAATTTTCTTAGTCAATTGTGCAACAGTAGATTTCATTGCAGGCTTTGAGGAACACTATTAAACCCCTGTATATGTTCCCTATTTTTAGATAGGAAAAAGAGCAAGAAAGTATCAAGACACAAACTTTATTTAGTTCTGATCCTGGTGCCAATGAGCCATGCCACCGTGGTGCCAGATTTCAAGGGTTGTAATGTTTTATGTGAATGTGTGGTGTGCGTTAATCTGTGCCGGTGTGTGTTAAATTGACTATGAAACAACTGTTGTCGACAAGTGATGTGCTGATAGCTGAGGGAAGCCTCAAGGAGATTATGATTACACTGACATGACTGGACAAATAGAAGCAATGACTGCAAGGAGGCATTTGATCCTAATGCCTGTTCTTCTCTGTTAAACAGCCTGCATGAGTCCTGGTGAAGAACAAATGATATATTCTCCATACATTTTGTGTAAATATTATGTGAATCTGTTATAAATAGAAGATGCCTCATTAGAAAAGTTCCACATTAAAGGGGTTTTGTTATGCCCTTTTACAAAGTCTTGATTTTGTTTTTGGGGTGTACTAGAATATGCTTTCATTTATGATTGTTCAAAAAACCCATTATTTTTCACATGTCTTACATTATCACAGCACCTCTTTCACCAGTCTGGCTCGAACATGCCATTTTCGATGAAGCCCCTCCCTCTGAAATACAAAATGTGCTGTGATTGGTTATCTGGCCCATGATTGTTGTGATTGGCACCACTAAGCTCATGCGGGAAATGTCACGTCCCTTACCATAACCGCAAGCTCCATTCACTCGTAAATATTATAGATGCTGTCAATTTCAAATCAATTCAAGCATCAGACTTAATAATGTTAACAAGCAAGAGGATCGTGCTGAAAGGATTTTCATTTTCCTAAGGAATGGTGAACAGCCTTACAAACGCGAAAGCTTACAAAAGCTACAGTAAACACTATATCAACGCTAATGTTGGCTAGCAGATTGAGTGGAGGCAGAGCTTTGGCCTTGGTTTACATCATAGCAACAACATAAATCTTATAACTGAAACTGTTAATAGAAACGCAACTACAAATAATGACACTCAATTTGTGATCCACAAACAACAGATTGTCCCGACACTTTTGTGCATAGCCTGCATTACTCTCTTAAGTTCTGGAAGCTATTCTCCATAAAATGTGCCGCACACAGATAAATGTTTGGGTTATAATGTTCAGGAACAATGTTTAAAAGAAATTTTAGCCACTCTAAGTTCGTCAGCATTAGGAAGGTCAAGCTAATTATTTTTGGTAACGGGGCGGACAGCGTCTCTTTGACATAGCGACAACACTGTCTTCTCTAATGCAGCTCAACCAGGCCTATTTAAATGATAAACATTGTGACTTCACAAGATCTGTAAAAACGTGTTGTAGTTCTTGGAAAGTGGATTCTGTTAAATAAAATATCTCCCTTTGGAGTGGACTTTGAGCTTCAGCATTTGTTGGAAGTCATAGGGATACAGTGCACCCGGAAAGTATTAACAGCGTTTTATTTTTTCCACAATTTGTTATGTTACAGCCTTATTCCAAAATGGATTAAATTCATTATTTTCCTCAATTCTACAAACAATACCCCATAATGACAACATGAAAGAAGTTTGCACTTCTTTTGGCACCAATTACAGCCTCAAGTCTTTTTGAGTATGATACTACAAGCTTGGCACACCTATTTTTGGGCAGTTTCTCCCATTCGTCTTTGCAGGACCTCTCAAGCTTCATCAGGTTGGATGGGGAGCGTCGGTGCACAGCCATTTTCAGATCTCTCCAGAGATGTTTAATCATGTTCAAGTCTGGGCTCTGGCTGGGCCATTCTATAACATTAAAAGAGTTGTCCCGTAACCACTCCATTGTTATCTTGGCTGTGTGCTTAGAGTCGTTGTCCTGTTGGAAGATGAACCGCTGCCCCAGTCTGAGGTCCAGAGCGCTCTGGAGCAGGTTTTCATCAAGGATGTCGCTGTACATTGCTGCATTCATCTTTCCCTCGATCCCGACTAGTCTCCCAATTCCTGCCACTGAAAAACATCCCCACAGCATGATGCTGCCACCACCATGCTTCACTGTAGTGATGGTATTGGCCAGGTGATGAGCGGTGCCTGGTTTCCTCCAGACATGATGCTTGTCATTCAGGCCAAAGAGTTCAATCAGACCAAAGAATTTTGTTTCTCATGGTCTGAGAGTCCTTCAAGTGCCTTTTGGCAAACTCCAGGCGGGCTGTCATGTGCCTTTTACTGAGGAGTGGCTTCCGTCTGACCACTCTACCATACAGGCCTGATGGGTGGAGTGCTGCAGAGATGGTTGTTCTTCTGGAAGGTTCTTCTCTCTCCACAGAGAAACGCTGGAGCTCTGTCAGAGTGACCATCGGGTTCTTGGCCACCTCCCTGACTAAGGCCCTTCTCCCCTGATCGCTCGGTTTGGCTGGGTGGCCAGCTCTAGGAAGAGTCCTGGTGGTTCCAAACTTCTTCCATTTACGGATCGCTGGAGACCACTTTGCTCATTGGGACCTTCAGTGCTGCAGAAATGTTCTGTAACCTTCCCCAGATCTGTGCCTCAATACAATCTTGTCTCGGAGATCTACAGACAATTCCTTGGAATTCAAAGCTTGGTTTGTGCTCTGATATGCACTGTTAACTGTGGAACCTTATATAGATAGACAGGTGTGTGCCTTTTCAAATCCAATCAATGTCCAATCAACTGAATTTATCACAGGTGGACTCTAATCAAGTTGTAGAAACATCTCAAGGATGATCAGTGGAAACTCAATTTTGAGTGTCATGGCAAAGGCTGTAAATAGTTATGTATATGCAATTTTTTTTCCCGTTTTTTAATTTAAATAAATTTGCAAATATTTCAAATAAACTTCTTTCAAGTTGTCATAATGGGGTATTGTAGAAGTTTGAGGGAAATAATCAGGCTGTAATAAGGCTGTAATAAAATGTGGAAAAAGTGAAGCGCTGTGAATACTTTCCGGATGCACTGTATCTTATTTCCGTAATAAGTACACTTTTTGATATGATAAAGTAAAGTGATAAAGTGTGCTTCTTTTTCAAAAGGAATAGTTATGACAGGAGCTGAAATATTTAACTTTGCACAAAGAAGTTTAGCAATGATTGTATCTAATCACACATACAGCAACATGTTTAACACATTTCATTCTCATGGTTATATTTTCAGAAAAGTGTATTTTAATATTTACCCCTTTGCAATTCCTTGCCTTTTTATTTAATTAAGTGAATTACTGTATCATTTTTTTGTTTGTTTGTTTTAACAAATCAAGGGGATTAAATGAAATCTCACCTTGGACACAGAATATTCCATTAGGCAGTTTACGAAATAGTGATGTGTTTGGTCATAAATGCATTACATTTAGTTTTTTTTAGCATGCTCATAATGCATTTATGACCAAAGAACGTCACCACCTTCTAAACAATATGGCTGCATGCCCTCAGATCCATGAGAACGAAGAGTACCATAAGCGTCTGAACGAAGACAGCCTGATGCATACACCCGAGTTTGTGACCACGCCACGTTCCCACACTGTTTGGGAAAAACAGTGTGTGAGGCTGCACTGTACCATCTCAGGATGGCCTGAACCACGCGTCGTGTGGTGAGTTAGTATGCACAAACAAGCATGAACTTTTAATGATGATTGCATTATGTCAAGAATAATATGTGACAGTTTTATTTTAGTATAATTGAGATCCATTAGTTTTTATTAATATCTTATTTTTATATGTTCTGTTTTCATTTTAGTTAGTAGCCTACAGTATGTGTTTTTGTCATTGTTTTTTTCTCCAAGTAATAATTTTTTTTTATGGTTTTAAATTTAATTCAGTTGACTAATGATCCTGTGCAATGAAAGATACAACAGACGGACCCTTCGCGCGTGGCCTTGCGTACCATAGATTTCATTGCGCGCCGGTGACGACAGATTTTTTATAGAATCGAATGTGGCCTTTGAATTGGGACATAGAAATAGTTTTAATTGCAAATTTTTCATGCCATGCCTTTAATAAATCCTGGCAGTAGTTTTGTAATGCCAAAATTTGGTTTGCGCTGGCGCAAGCTGTTAGTAAATCTGGCCCATTTTCTTTACTTTGCATTTTGCTAATGAATTTGATATGCCATGTTTGCATCTGTATAATTTGGCTATATAGCTTCTACCAAAAATCTCAAAGTTTGTTTAGTCGTACTGCCTTTGTCAACAAAATATGAAAAGTTGATTTTGCTATGCATAATAGTATGGTTAATAGCATGTTTTTTGTAATTTCTTTCCATATGAACAGATCAGTGAGGGTGAGCTTGTTGGCCTTCAGCCTCCACTTTCCAGTCAAAATGCTCTTATGGACTGCATTATCCTGCTGTATTTCAATCCATCCTTTTCCTCCCTCAGGTACAAGAACAATGTTAGCATTGATCCTATGTCCAAGCCAGGGAAGTACAAATTGGAGAGCACCTATAATGTCCACTCCCTGGAGATTAACAGGTGATCGCACATGGATTTCAAAGTGCACAGTCAAAGTGATTTGCAATGGTTGTGTGTGTAACACATCTGTCTCTAATTCCAGGTGTGATTTTGATGACACTGCACAATATCGAGTGTCAGCCATGAACAGCAAGGGCGAGAACTCTGCTTTTGCTTCTGTTGTCGTCAAAAGTAGGTCTGAAATAAATCAGCCTAAACTCTTTTTAATACCGTCCTAGAGAACACTAAAGAGTGATTGCAGCTACATCCTGTGGTTACCTAAGCTTTTGCAAAGCAATTCTGAATTGTAGTCTATTGAAAATATCAATACGGCAAATTACTTTCTACTCTGTATTCAATACTTAACTTTAGTTTTTGTAATATACAGCTAATAAATGGCTCCATTTTGAAATAACAATATCACCCATTAGAATCCTGTTATTCTCTTGTTCATTAAGCATTAAGCATTATCTTCTGAAAAATTGTGTTGCCACATAAAAACAAATGCTTTGGCTAATAAAAAAGTAAACTTTTTGAGTTATGCACTGTAAACCCTAACACTCAAAATAATTAATTGGTTTGAGTAGGACAAACTTAAATTAAACAAATTAGCTCAGTCAAATGACCTTTTATGAGTATTTAGCACTTTCTTTTTCTTTCAAGTTCACAGAACTGATATATTTTAAGTAAACTGAACAGTTTCATTGTTTTGAGTATTATGAAATTATTTGTTTTAATTTAGAAGAACTTAAGGTTAACTGAAACTGGGCTGGAATTTCCGTTTCCCAGCATGCTTTGCCTACGGCAATCGAAAGCGAGAGCTAAAATTAAGTGTTATATAATGTTTTTGTGCAAGATTATTGTTAAGTGGGAGATTTAGTAGTGCTTAATGTTTTGTTATGCTAAAAGAGTTTCTGTGCTTTTTTTAATAGCTAGCAAAGGTTATACTAATACAAGTGTTCACATTGAGGTTACATGAAAATTTTATGTTAAATGTATGAATTAGTATTCTCAAACATTTCAAGTTACGAACAATTAAAAATAAAAACCTGCCAGTTCGACTTATTTAAACTTTGAATTTCTTAACTTAAACATTTTGAGGCAAATGATTGCCTCAGATTTTTTGATTTGGGTTTACAGTGTGGTTATGATCACTTTTAATGAAATTATGTTCAACCAACAAACTACATCAAGTTAATAATTTGTAGCATTAACACACATTTTAAGTTGATTGCTCATAAAAAGTTTAAGTTGTTCCAACTAACTTAAGCATAATTCAATTAAATGGAGCGGTGGCCCTGAAACCAGTTGATCTTCTCTGTTTAAATTCAAAGCTAGCATAGCACATTCCAAATTGTAAAATGTGTTCCATGCTGTCGCTTGCTAAATGTTTCAAAATAGATCATTCCCAGTTGTTTGATAAAACAGAAAAATGATTGTCTTTTGTGTGATATGATGTTTAGGATTCAAAGGAGAATTTGATGAGTCTCTGCCATCTCCCAGACTCCGTAAGTATTTCAGAATAAAATCAGATACAAGCTTTCTCTTCTTTCACAGATAATGTAAATGTGCTTTGCTTAAGTGTGTGATGCTGTTAGCATGAGCTAAAGTTTTTTTATGCTAGCTGGCTAATGGCTATTTTGTCTCCAATTCGCTGGGTGCAGAAAGCAGAAAGTACGGCTTTGAAGGTAACCTTGGTGAAGGTTTTTCTGTAATATTCTTGTGGTGTTTTAGTTTCGTCTGGTTTCCCTGATCATCTTAAGTGCATGATCGTCCCATCTCATTGTTTTACTTCTCTATCTTTGTTTATTTGAAGAGCATATTTAATGATTATATTGATAACATTCATGATTGCTTTGAGTTAGACACAATATGATATTTTGAAAACTGAATTGAAATTATCCAAATATTAAAAGAGGTCATGAATTGAGAAATGAAATGTTCCTTGATTCCTTTTGACATATAAGAGGTCATAGTACTATAAAAAATATCCTGTAAGTTTCAGAACTCAAATCTTTCTTGTTAGTCCAAAAACAGCTTTTATTGAAACTAAGCTCCCAAAACGACTCGTTTCGGATTTAGTCACAGTGTGAGGTAATAGTGCTACAAAATCTGTCTCGGCAGAAGAAGATCAACATCTACTTCTATATCATTGCCTTTTTTGCCCTGCCCACCCATTCGCTTTACTTTACTTTACTTTCACTTTACTGAAAATTATGAACAATGAATATAAGAACAGCAGTGCGACAAATGATGGTACAGAATTAGTTTACACAAAACACCACAAGTTATCCTGTATATAACTGTGGTAACTCCAAATAATTAAAGTTAATTTGCCACAACCAAGATTAAAAAGCATATGTAATACCCATAAATGTTTCACAGTTGGCAAATGATTCAACAATGTAATGAGATAAAAACCTTTCTATGGTGTCTTCGTTTCAACACTACTTCATCACTAATAAGATTAATAATTACCAGTATCACTGGTCTTTGAGGTTGAGTGAGATTTGTCTTCAGATTCTGGATCAGACTCTGGCTCAAACAAGTGTGGCGAACAGTTTTCAAAACAATTCCACACATGTAGTGGGGGTGTTGAAAATCATTTTAATATGCAAAACTGTAAACCAATCATAGCAGTGGGCGTTTATTTCCAAGTATTGTATATGGCGCATCTATCAGGAGCGTTTCAAAGAGAGGGTCAAAAACAGGATAGAAAATAGCTTATTGCTTCTGCATTAGGATGTTTTTTGATTTAAAAATAAGCGGACCTCATAGAACATTTAAAATAGTTCATGACCCCTTTAAATGTTTGTTTTTATCCTTATAAATTAAACTTATAAATTCTATTCCTATAAATAAAAATAAAAAAGTACATTATCTTTACATTCAAACTTTACAACAAAGCCAACATTACATTACTCGATAGACTCAAGTGAAGAAAAAAACCCCAACAAAACAGACTATCAAAGAAATATTAAATGCAACTTGCTTATGATTATCATAGAAAATAATTTCATCCCATAATACAACAACAATAAAACAAAAGCATGTTGACCGTAATGCATATGTAAATCTGGCAATTGTACACATATGTCCGGTGCAATGCGGCGCCAGGCACGACGCAAGTGTATTTTGCTAGTTTCAGCCTGACGCAGTTATCATTTTCACGTCCTGCGTCACATTGTTTAAATAGCAAATGCAATCACGCCCATCTGTTCGCCCATGTGCATGCTGGCTTGAAAACGAGGTGTGTTCAGGCACATTGTTGGTGCGTTGATTTTTTTAGGCAACTGAAAACGGCTGCGCCATTGACCAACAAAAACAGTATTTTTTGTGTTATTTAAAGGGTGCGTTATTAATATGGGCATAAAGGTGGGTGCACAACGCTTATTACACACACAGGGACGTTCAGCACACAAACATTTTTAAATATTAAAAATAAAACGATTCCTCTCTGGAGAAGCGTTCAGTCTTTCCGCTCGCAAATTCTTCCATGTAAATAGCGAATCCGCTATGGTGCAAGCGCAACTGGCTTTTAAAGGGAATGGGAGATGAGACTCTGATTGGTTTATTGCATGTAATGCCCAAAATACACCCATGACTCATTAAGAGACTAGGTACAACCCTTTTGGACCATGTGCCTGGCCTGTGCCTACTGTTTTTTTCGTCGTTAAACTAGCAAAAGTGGATTCGACACGCCCTAAGTGCACCTACGCCATGCCCTTTGACTTTAATTATAAGTGCATTACTGTAAAGATGTTTTTGTTTGCTTTATTTAACAATATTTCTTCAACGCATATTGGCAATAAAGAAAAAAAGAAATGCAAAATATAATCTGTTTGAAGAGCTCTTCTATGTGTAGTCAGTGAGAACATATCTTATATACGGTAAACATCGTGTGTTCATTCTTTCCGTTTCCAGTTCCTGTGTGTTTGTATATGTCTTCATGCATTCAGCATTTTTAATGCAAATATCTTTCTATACTCATTAACATTTACTCTTCTCTTGTTGTGTCTTGTGTATTTTATGAATTTAGTGTCAACCCAATAGTTCACTAAATGATGCCTGCTGTCAGTCTTCTTTCAGTTCTTGAAATTGTATTCATGTGAAAACCTTTCAAACCCTTCCCAGGGTAATAGATAATTGTACACATTGTACAATATGAATTGTATGTGTGTTTCATTAAACAAATGTGTGTATATGTGTATATGCTGAATCCTGGAGCCAATCTTATCCATCAACATTGATTTTTTTATAGAATAAAACTGAATTGAATATGTGTGTGTACTGCAGCACCTTGTCTGGAGTATGGTGTGACATTCGAGACACACATTGTGGAGAAGTTTGGTGTGTCTTTTGGACGTGAGGGTGAGACGTTGAGTTTGGGCTGCTCTGTTATCATCTACCCTTCACTGCAACGCTTCCAGCCTGAGATAGAGTGGTACAGAGATGGTAAGTCTGTGAGAAAATAATAATAAGCCCTGATAAGATCTTTTGCTAAATTTATGTGATCATATAATATTGCTAATATTGGCTGATCATATCTAATATTTACTTCTTGCAGATTTGGTCTATACAATTATCAGTCAAAAGTTTGGAATAGTTAGGATTTTTTTTCAATGTTTGTGAATGGTGCTCCCAAAAGCTGCATTTACTTGATCAAAAATATAATTAAAACAGTAATATTGTAAAATATTATTACAATTTAAAAGAATGTTTTATGTTTAAATATATTTTAAAATGTAATTTATTCCTGTGATACAATGCTGAATTTTCAGCATCATTACTTCAGTCTTCAGTGTCACATGATCCTTCAGAAATCATTCTAATATGCTGATTTGTTGCTCAGTTATTATAAACGATTATTGGTGCTCAATTATTAATAATGGTTCTTATTATTATCAATGTTGATATCAGTTTTTGTTGCTTAATATTTTTTTAGAAACCGTGATAGGAATCTTTTTTAACATTATAAATGTCTTTACTGTCATTTTTGATCAATTTAATGTGTCCTTGCTGAATAAAAGTATTACCTTTTTTAATCTGACTTATATCCTAAACTCTTTACTGGTTGTGTATCACAGTTTTCACAAAAATATTAAGCAGCCCTACTGTTTTCAACATTGATAATAATAAGAAATGTTTAATTGAGCATCAAATCAACATATTAGAATGATTTCTGAAGGATCATGTGACACTGAAGACTGGAGTAATGATGCTGAAAAATCAGCTTTGAATCACAGGAATAAAATACATTTTGAAATATATTTTGTAAAAACATTTCACAATATTACAGTTTAAAAAAAATTAAATAAATGCAGCCATAAAAGGCTTAATTATTCCAAACTTTTGATCAGAAGTGTACAATTCATAAATGTATTTTCAGCATACCAAGGAGGGCTTACTATTGCTATCTTGTGATTCATAATACATGGATGTGTTTGTGTGTGTTTTAGGTAAACAGCTGGTGCCATCAAAATGGGTTCAGACGCACTGGAGTGGCGACAGAGCTACACTCACTCTCACACACCTCAACAAGGAGGATGAGGGGCTGTACACACTTCGTGTCATAACCAAGTCTGGCTTTGAGACACATTCTGCGTATGTCTTTGTCAGAGGTGAGGACTAATACAGTGAACTATTTCTAATTCAGCCTGCTACATTATTACAAGCCACTTTATTCATGCTGGCAATACAGTAACTATGTGATAAATGAAGAGCATTTAGGGTACACTAAAAACTGTTACTACAAATAGAATATGAGTTTTGTTTAAACCACTGAATATAGACACACACATCAATACTTACACTATATTGCCAAAAGTTTTGGGACGCCTGCCTTTACATGCACATGGACTTTAATGACATCCCATTCTTAATCCGTAGGGTTTAATATGGAGTTGGCCTACCCTTTGCAGCTATAACAGCTTCAACTCTTCTGGGAAGGCTTTCCACAAGTGTGTTTATGGGAATTTTTGACCCATAATTCATCCCAAAGGTGCTCTATCAGGTTGCGGTTAGGACTCTGTGCAGGTCATTCAAGTTCCTCCACACCAAACTCACTCATCCATGTCTTTATGGACCTTGCTTGTCATGTTGAAACAGGGAGCATGACATTTTCCAAAATGTCTTGGTATGCTGAAGCATTAAGAGTTCCTTTCACTGGAACTAAGGAGCCAAGCCCAACCCCTGAAAAACAACCCCACACCATAATCCCCCCTCCACCAAACTTTACACTTGGAGCAATGGAGTCAGGCAAGTACCGTTCTCCTGGCAACCGCCAAACCCAGACTCGCCCATCGGATTGCCAGACAGAGAAGCGTGATTCGTCACTCCAGAGAACACGTCTCCCACTGCTCTAGAGTCCAGTGGCGGCGTGCTTTACACCACTGCATCCAACGCTTTGCATTGCACTTGGTGATGTAAGGCTTGGATGCAGCTGCTCGGCCATGGAAACCCATTCGATGAAGCTCTCTACGCACTGTTCTTGAGCTAATCTGAAGGCCACACAAAGTTTGAAGGTCTGTAGCTATTGACTCTGCAGAAAGTTGGTGAATTCAATGATTTGGAGGGGTGCCGAGATTACAGTAATATCACAATTAGTTTCATGCAAAGTGTTTTACAAGAAGAAGAGCATTAGACAAAATCTTTTGGCTTGTACTGTGTGAGTTTTGCATGTCTATCTGAGCCACCCTTCACAGCTCATGTTTCATTCTAAATTTATCCTTGTCGTCCCGTGTCTATGCTGTCATGACATTCAAATGAAGGAGTTGTGAGACTGTCTGAACGAGTGAAGTTCTCAACACTTCCTAACTGTAGTTGCAATACTCTTTTTAAAACTTGAATTGCTTGAATTATAATTCACTGGTAACATTACAAGTCAGAAGTCAGATTAGATCCGAATATCCAGAGTATTTGTCCAGTTCCATCTGGGTGAAGATTGGAGTCATCACGTAGTCAAAGGGTTTGTTGAGCATCAGTGCCACTGGCTGTCGTGTCGATGAGGCCTTCACGGGGAAAGAGTCTAGTTGACAAAATCTCTGCTGACACTTCAGGGATGCGTTGTGGTCGTGTCTAGGTGCAGGTCCACCATCTGATCTGGATACGGCCCAGATCCGGCTGACTACAGTAAACCTCGGGATAAACAGAGAGACTAATATTAGCGTAGATGTTATTCTTCTTATGATGTAAACGAGTACATCAGTTGTTATGGGAAGTGTTCCTGGCTCCGGCTGACCTAGCTATTGCAGCCTAAAACAATCATTTAACTGATTTGAATAATAGAAATTGATAATGTTCTATGTGTATGCCATGGTAAAGAGATGTGTTTTAGTCTAGATTTAAACTTACAGAGTGCAGTAAGACAACAGATTATTCAAACATTATGTTTTAAAATATACTTTAAAGTAAAACTTTTAATTTGTCTATTAAAAAGTGCACTTTTAAAAAGTGTGTTAAAGGGTTAGTTCACCCAAAATTGAAAATTCTGTCAGTAATTACTCACCCTCATGTTGTTCCAACCATGTAAGACCTTCGTTCATCTTCGGAACATAATTTAGTATATTTTTGATGAAATCTGAGAGCTGTCTCACTCCTCCATAGGCTTTCAGAGGGAATGAAACTTGATGGCCCAGAATAGTAAGTAAAAACGTCATTTAAGGAGTCCAAATGACTACAGTGGCTCTGTATTAAGTCTATCATGCGACGAAAATACTTTTTGAGCGGAAAAACAACAAAAATAACGACTTTATCCCACTATTATTGTTCAATTTGAGCCTCTGACGAGAGTTCGCGGGAGTGCCACGACGCATGCGCGAGAACTTGCGCATGCGTCGTGGCACTCCCGCAAACTCTCGTCAGAGAGTATATAGTGGGATAAATAGTGGGATAAAGTCGTTATTTTTGTTGTTTTTCCGCTCAAAAAGTATTTTCGTCGCATGATAGACTTAATACAGAGCCACTGTAGTCATTTGGACTCCTTAAATGACGTTTTTACTTACTATTCTGGGCCATCAAGTTTCATTCCCTCTGAAAGCCTATGGAGGAGTGAGACAGCTCTCAGATTTCATCAAAAATATACTAAATTATGTTCCGAAGATGAACGAAGGTCTTACATGGTTGGAACAACATGAGGGTGAGTAATTACTGACTTTATTTTCAATTTTGGGTGAACTAACCCTTTAAGAAACAGTCATGAAAGTGTACTACCTTATTTCATATTATATTATCTGCAAATGCAGTTTTTTGAAAATATACTTCAAGTGCACTTCTTTTTCACAAGAGATGGCATGATGTGACATTGTGGAATTGAAATAATAGTAAATGTTTAAACGAGTCATTCAGACTTTATTTTATTTGTGTTTGCTAGATGCTGATGGTGAGGTTGCGGGTGCTCCTGGTGCTCCTTTAGATGTATTCTGTCAGGATGCCAATAAGGATTATGTCATCGTTACCTGGAAACAGCCTGCTGTGGACGGCGGAAGTGCCATTTTGGGCTACTTTGTTGATAGGTCACTGCAAACACCACATAAAATCATACAAAAATCTCTAAAGTAGACAGAATGCAGATGTTAGCCATACACATTTCTTATTTCTATAAATCAGGGATTCTCAACTAGTTTAGTTCCAACTTTTATCAAACACACCTGAACAACCTAATTAAGGTCTTCAGGATTATTAGAAAGTTACAGGCAGTTAATAGAGTTTTACAGAAAGTTAACAGTGTACCCTAAATACTTTGATCAAGGTTTGAGCTAAACTCTGCAGGAAAGTGGATCTCTAGGGAGTTGAGAACCCCTGATGTAAATAGACATCATATACGCCAGAACCAAACACTGAGGGACTTTTTACATGACACCGTTTTCAACTAAAAACAGAAAAATGTTTAAGCCTTTCATTTACACGACAACAGCATTTTAGGGGCCTGAAAAAGCAAACCTCTGAATGTTACCCTTATTGTCTGATTGTAAACTACAAAAATGCAATTTTGTGAAAACGGTGATGTCATGCGCATGCATATTACGTGTTCAGTCTAAAGGGCGAGTAGCGCCTTTACAAAGTGGCTTTACAATGTCTTTACAAAGTGACATCGCCAACTACTGGCCTGACAGCAGAATATAGCCTTTTTAATCATTTCCGCAAATCTGTGTAAATGGGGATAGTTTTGACAATGTAAGCAAAAAACGCAAAAAAAAAAACGTTGTGTGTAAACATACTCAAAATCTCAAACCACTGAAAAATCCAGCTGAAATCTCCAAACATGGAGTTTTAGCTGGATTCTCTAGCAGAATTTTCCAAAATTATGATTTTGAACTTGTTCAAATGAAATAGGAGTATCGTACAAGTTAAAGTCGGTTATTACGCAAACGCAAAACACTCACAATTGTTGCTATATAGTTTTCAATACAGTTACAACTAGTTTGTTCTGCTTGTTATGGAAGTTTGTTTCTGCCACAGAATAAAAATTTAAATGGTTAATTGCGGCTTGTTATCTCACAATTCTGACATTTTTCTTGCAAATTGTGAGTCTAATTCTCACAATTCTCCTTTTTAAAAAAAGTCAAGAAGTGAGATAAAAAGTCACAATTACCTTTTTAATTGTGAGTTTATATGCAGTCAGAACTTAACTGAGAGTCATGATATATAAACTCACAATTGCAAGAAAAAAGTCAGAATTGTGAGAGAAAATGTCTCTATTTTATTTTTTATTCTGTGGTGGATACAAGCTTCCATAGGATCTAGACCATTTCTTGACTGTTTTGTTATTGCTTGTTTACAAACGGCCCTGCTCTCTAATATTTTTGTAACATCATATTGTATTAAATTTTATTTCCCTTTATGTCTTTTCTCCACTGCAGGTGTGAAGTTGGCACTACACACTGGTCACAATGTAACGACACTCCTGTTAAGTTTGCACGTTTCCCTGTAACTGGTCTTGTGGAAGGACGAAGCTATGTGTTCCGTGTGCGTGCCGTGAATAAGGCTGGTATGAGCCATCCATCCCGTGTCTCTGAACCAGTAGCCGCTATGGACCCTGCAGACCGCACAAGAAAAGGTAACCAGACTGACACGGCAAATACACAAAAACAAAACGAAAACAAAACAAGCAGTACAATGTACCTTCTTTCTCTAGGTGCCTCTGCTCCTTGGACTGGACAAATAATTGTAACTGAGGAGGAGCCTGTGGGTGAGAAACTTTAAATTAAAATGATCTTATTTCTTAGGGTTCCAACTATCATTAAAAACCTTTAAATTTTAGGTAATCCTAGAGAGTTTTTTTTCTCCACAATTGAGCTATTATGGCTTACTTAGTATATCATTATCGAGAAAATTTCGCATGATGGCTCCCTATATACTAATAATGAGAAACTTTCCAATGATGGCTTAGTATCTCATAATAATAAGAAACTTTGGCATCATTATGAGTTAATGTTATAATGTTAAGAAAAAAATATAATAATTATTATATCTCGTAATAAGAGACTCTCTCATAATAATGACTTAACATCTCATAATAATAAGAAACGCTCTCATAATGACTTATATTAACTGATAATTATGAGAACGTTTCTCATTATTGTGAGATACTGTTATATATGTAGAAAAAAAAATGATTTTTTTCATTTTTCGCCCCACTGATAAGATCTTTCTGTTGCATTTGAGAAACATCAACCGTTTATCAGCTCAGAGCCTGGGATAAATAATAGACAGTGCAGTGCCAGCTCGGAACAGGTACTCTCACTGGTCACCATCATGTGACACCCATACAACACAGCGCTGGGAGATCCAGTGAGATCGTATCATTGCAATATCTAGTGAGAAGCATTCAAATTCAATGCAGACTACTCTGTTATAAACCATAGCTATCAGATCACACAGCACATTTAAACCAGGAGCCATGGTATTATTGTTTGTGCAAACTTTTAGTAGTGAAATTCAAGCATTTTTTAAGGACTTCACACAACTTTTTCTAGCATTTCAGTGCTCTAAATATTATTCAAATGTAGGAAAACTAACACTTGAAATTATCTCTATAACCAGTAGATGGCGGCTCTTGGTAGATGGTAGATGGATGATCTCTTATTTACTTATTAGCTATTTCCAATCCCTAATAGTCTGGAGCCCTGTTAATATGACTTAGTATCTCATATTAACGACTTAACATCTCATAATAATAAGAAACCTTCTCATAATATTAAGTCTTGCGTAGGCCTGTCACGATAGCAAATTTTGCTGGACGATAAATTGACCAAGAAATTATTGCGATAAACGATAATATTGTCGTTCTGAGACCATTTTTGATATTGTAATAATTTCAGTTACTCTCCAAATTAATGTAGAAACAATTTATTGACAGCATATTTTAAATATGTGTTGTATTGTCATGTTTTTATGAATGAAGGCCAGTATCACTGATGTCTCTATGAAACATTAATGACATTACAGTATAACTGAAAGCTTTTTCAGTATAACTTTTTTTCAGTATAACTGAAAACATTTATTAGGCGTTGAAAAAAACAACTTTCAATTTAAGTGAACTTAAAACAATCTTTACATAACCCCATTATAATAAATGTTATTTTTACCTGTGCCTTCCCTGTTAGACATATACAGAAATGTAATAGTTATCAAACACCTTTCTTAACTGCATAAATAATAAATGAAATATAGATTAATCATCATTAAAGCTACAATTTTCTCTGTTCCCGTTGTTCTTTGATGAACATTAATGACAGGCATCATCAGTGCTCCTGTTACTTTAAGAACAGCTCTGCACAGAACATCCCATTCCCGCGCATCTCATTTCCTCACAACCTTTTAAGTTAATTTAAGACGTTATTTAATTAATTTAAGACTCCTAATATGAGAATACGCAAAATTCTCTGTGTTGTTGTTATTGTTTGTTCATGAGCAAAAGAGAACTCGATGTGAGGAGGAGACTGACGCAAGTCTGTCTGTGCGTCGAGTGTGTGTGTGTGTGTCAGAGTGTCCCTCAATTAGCTGACATGAGACGCAGCCACACAGACAGGACATTAACATACAGCGCTTTCTCAAGTCTTGTCGCGCTTAGAAGCATTTACATGTATAAGAGCGTGATCATATAATGTAACGCTCGACAAAAATGACTATAAAAACGGACGCTGGAAATTATTTTTTTTATTGTGCGATTAATTGATTTATTGACTATCGCGACAGGCCTAGTCTTGTGCAACATTCTCTAAAGGTGACGAAAAAACCCTATTTAGGTCACGACTTCCATCACGTTTACTGAATGCTTTCAAAACTTTGTGTTTGTGTGAATCAATGTACACTGGGCTGCTTTGCAAATGAGGGTCAGTAAAACACAGAATTTGCACAAAAGTTGCTTCTCAAAGATAGATCAAAAACCAACTGTTTGTCCAACTTCATATTCATAACATGTAAGCACATTATATTTTGTGAATGTACACAAATCGCCTTTGTGAATGTGCTTGTTAGCACGCTGGTGGCTAATGTGGCTAAAGTTACCATTGCCTCTGACTGTATTCACAGAGAAAGCAGGCCAGTGTACATAGAGTCTCACAAACATGTTCTGTAACATGTTCTGTTGAAGGAACGTCCTAGAGTAATGGTCCCCTAAACATTGCCAGAACGTCCTGAATGTTCCGTGAAGGTCTGCCAAATAACGTCCCCCGGCCCTTTAAAGAACTCCACATCATGACCGTCTCGGAACGTTCTAGGAACGTTACCAGACGAATTCCTTGACACCAGCAGGGGCATTCTGAGAACATTCTGGGAACACCAAATTTCCAAATAAAATATGGTCCCCTAAACATTCCGAGAACGTCCTGAATGTTCTGTTAAGGTCCACCAAATAATGTCCCTGAATCCTTTAAAGAACTCCACATCATGACCATCTCGGAATGTTCTAGGACCGTTGCCAGGCGACATCCTTGACACCAGTGGGGACGTTCAGGGAACGTAACATTTCTAGCGGGGTCATTATTATGTTTCTCATTGTCATGTTAAGACAAAAAAAAAGAAACATTTATGACAAAGAAAATTTCTCATTATTATGATATTTAGTCATTATCTCTTATGTTAAGTTAGTATTATGGCTTAAAGAATCATATTTTTACTCAGTATTCCATATGGAATCTCTATAAAATTATTTTAAAAAATCCCTATACAACGATCACAAACAACTGCGTCTTGGTCAAATACTGTACCTGTATTTTTGACATGTCCTTGGCCTGTCCATTCTGTCCATATTCTCTTTGACCATCCTGCAGTTTATTACCTGAAACGGATCAATGAACCTATTACCATTATAATATGATTATATTTTATCTTCAACTCATTTAGAGGGAGTGGTTCCAAGCAGACCTTGTGACCTCACAGTCATTGAAGCCACTAAAAACTATGTGGTGTTGAGCTGGAAGCCCCCAGGCGATAAAGGCCATGAAGGGGTCATGTATTATGTAGAGAAGGTCAGTGTACAAAACTGAATCTAACTGCATAATCACTACCAGTGGCATTTGATAATGTTTTAGTGATGTTTATGGTAATAGGCCTTGTGTAATACAGTATGTTGTATTTTTTGTTTGTTTTAATAATAATATCTCTGTGTGTGTAGTGTGTGTCTGGCACAGACAGCTGGCAGCGAGTGAACACTGAAATCCCTGTGAAATCTCCACGTTTTGCTCTTTTTGATCTGGCTGAGGGCAAGTCTTACTGCTTCCGCGTTCGTTGTTGCAACTCAGCTGGTGTTGGAGAACCATCAGATCCGACTGAAGCCACCACGGTTGGGGACAAGCTGGGTATGATATATACAAAATCAGCCTCTTTACAAAGCAAAAGATCAAGGAAAATGTGATGTTTTTTTTACGAGTACACCCTTAAAAAAAAAAGGTCCTTTATTGGCATTTGTGGTTCCATGAAGAACCTTTAACATGCATAGATATGTTCCATTGCACAAAATATTCTTTAGAGTGGAAAAAGGTTCTTTAGATTATAAAAAAATGGTTATTTTAAAAACTGTTCACTGAAAGTTTCTTTATAGACCCCAAAATGTAAAATGGAACATTTATATTTAAGAGTGTATGGACTCTTTAAAATACTATAATGTTATGTTAACATTTTATTATACTTGATTCTGACTGGTCTATCATTGCATTCAGCGCTCTGATATTTCCTATTTCGCTTATCTGGATAACCGAAAACCACTGTACTTTATCCCTTACTACATGTTTGTATTGTTTAAATTTGTTTGTTCGTCTTGGTTAAAAGCTGTTTGCTAGGAAGCCTTGAGTTTCTTTCAAGTGAGCTAAGAAAACCCAACTCAATATTTTGAATCCAATTATTAATGATTGCCTTTACTTTACCAAGTAGCCTTTACTTCATATCTGTATATTCCATTCACTCATTATTTACCATACATTTGTACATTTTTATTTTATTTTATTTCCAAAGTAATTACAGCATGCAGATAAATGTTGGCTGAACTTGAACATTGTATAAAATCTATCATAGCGTAAAAAATTTGTAATGGTGTAATCAACTTTTTTGTCACCTGCCGCCAGATATCCCATCAGCCCCTGGCCGTGTGGTGCCTACCCGCAATACAGACACATCTGTGGTGGTTTCATGGGAAGGGTCACGTGAAGCTAAAGAGCTGGTGGGCTACTACATTGAGAACAGCATTGTGGGGAGCAATACGTGGGAGCCAAGCAACAACAAACCAGTTAAAGGCACAAGGTATAACGACACATACAGTATAATTAATAATTCATCAAATTACACACAGAGTCTTGTTGTGCTAAATATCACAGCTGTAATTTGGCCACAGACATAGGCAGAGTGCACAGGTAATCGCAGCCTAATATGCACTACAACAGCATGATTTCAAAAGCAATATTGCTTTTATACAACAGTTATATAACAAGTAATTAATATTGAATAACACTGATGGCACGGAACTAGCAACGACAAAAGCTGACTGTGTTGTCACCTCTCAAAAAAATGGGCCGACATTGCCCAACGACCGACCATTGGCTTGGTGTGTCCCGGCCTTAACATTTCAGACACAAATTAGTCAGTTTCTAGGTTTTTCTTCTCGAAAATATTTCCAAAAGAAGACAAAAAATGATAACTATAACAATATCATTCTAAATGTAAAAGAATAGCAGAGTCCACACCACCACAACGATAATGATAATGGCACAGAGAAACTATTGTAATATGAGGCAGGAACGGTGATGGTAGGGAGAAGCGGATCTAAATGCAATGGGGTTTTATTAAACAAACAAGCAAACATAGACCGAAACCAGAAAACAAAGGAACACTGAGAACCTGGGAATACAGGGACCAAGATCTACAAACTTACAACAAACAAGACAAGAAAAAAAAAAAAAGAACAAGGAAAACACAAGGGCTATATATACAGAGGAGCTGATAAGATCCCCCCACCCTCCCAGCTGATGAGCTATTAAAAACATTGACAGCCAATCAGAAGCCATCGTGCTTTATAGAGCTTGAGCATTTAAAGCGGCAGACGACAACAACTGCAGCGCATGCTAATAATAAATAGAACATTATTGTGCATTGGAGCAGACGCTAATATAGTTATCGTTATTTTGTTATCTTTATACTTATCTTTCTTGGTGGGAACTGGCCATAAAGCTGGCTTGCCAATAAGATTAGCATATTTGGTAACATGCCCAGAGCCCCTGCTGTTATATAAAACATGTTCATCTTGTTGGAGCTGATGAACAAGCTATTTTGCTAATTGGTGGTGATAAGCAGAGAAGTTTGCTTATCTTAGTTTGTACTCTTGTATTTAGATTTGTTCGAATACAAAAATCTAAAAACATGTAAATACTCCTTTCTTCTCTGTGATAAAAGGAAAATTGTGCAGTGTTTTGTGTACTCTGCTAACTGGGATATTTCTGCTTTTCTATAAGCGCCACCTACTGTCTCAGAGGGAAATTTTATTATTTCAGCCGTTTTTTAAGCATTGGTCTGAACTATAGATTGTTTAAAAAAAAACAATCAGCGTGTCTCTGCTTCCTTCCACTATGAAAAAAAACACATAAACAGTTGTTGATGATTACATCATTCGGAGCAGTAGTGATCCTGAGGTGGAGCTGCAGTATCAAGTTCCCACCCAGGGTCGGCGCCGGAGTATGCTGTCCCCTCAGTCAAGATGAATGTGAAAATGGATAGTGATTGTTGAAAAAAAAATCACAATTACCAAGTGCACAGCCTCTTCCTGCCTCTAATTTGCATGCTTGAACACCACTGGCTGTCATAGAACAACACCGTTATTACAATCAGGCTTCAGTATTTCTAGGAGAAAGGTGTTTCCCCATAGCGCCATCTTCTGATATAATGTCTCGTTCCCTTATCTCAGAGAACCAAGGTTATGTTTTGTAACCAGGGGCGTTTTTTTCTATATGGGGCTTGCCCCTTTTGTTACTTCAGACCCCCCCCCCCTCTTCAGTGCCCCTGTTTTTGCAGACTCAATCGCAAGAACAGCTGTCAATCATGACGTTACACCCTGTTTTTATAGCATCAAATAACTAACTAAAACCAAACTTATTAGAAAAGTGTCAACGTGATGAGAACTACCTAAAATGACGAAACCATCTTTGGATAAAAATAATTTGAAGTGTAATTGGTTTGGCTCGTGTCCCATTCAATTACATAGAGAGGGCAGGGTTTATGTCATATGCAGCAAGCCACCAGGGGGTGATCAAATGTTTTGTTTTCACTTTTCAGGACGTGTGCTGCTCACTTGGACAGATTGTCTGGATATCACCAGACCAAGCTCAATTTAAGATTGAACATTGGTCTGGGGAGTCTGCGCTGTATTTTCTACTGCACAAGAGGCGTGATAAACAAGCATAAATTAAATGACTCTGTACGCAATTGGATAGTCCTTCAACCAATCAAACCACAAGAGGCGTGATAAACAAGCATAATTCAAATGACTATGTATGCAATTGGATAGTCTTTCAACCAATCAGACCACAAGAGGCGTGATCAATGGGCAACGACCCATCGCTTCTCTGGCCCTGCCCCAAATGGCCTAAACCCTCACGGACTTCCTCTGAGTCCGCACTTTCACGACGTAATGCCGCTTTGACTGCCGGGAAGAAGTCCGCTGCGTAACCCGCACCAGTGCGGACTCGGCAGAAGTGCGCATCGAGGGCGCTTATCGACCTCAAAGGGGGTGCTCGCGAGCACCCTTCTGAGACTTAAAATGACGGACACGCGCACGCAGCGGCCAGTGTAAGTCCACAAGACCAAAAGTGCACATGAAGTGTGCCATTGGGACAGGGCCTTTATCCATCATCGTGTTAAACCCGCCAATAGCGCGCCAGGTGGATAATCCAGTCTGTGATTGGTTCCCGCAAAAGTGTAACAGAAGCAGTAGAAAGGAATGTACAGGTTTCCAGACTGAGTTGCAGGGTGAAATCAAATCGCCGGCAGATCAGGCTGGGTTTACCCAGTCTATTGGACAGACAAATCACATGTAAAAATCGGGCTGATTTTTCATGACAAATGCTCATATTGGAGTGAACATGCTATTTGGTTTAAGGGTTTGTAAATCAACAAGTATGAACAACAGTACTATTTATGTATGTCTTAGTGAGCCCCACTAATAAATACCATAATTGTTTGCATGAGATTTTAATTGTTTTAACATATCTGTCCATATGTGTGTATGCAGGTTTGTCTGTCATGGCTTGACCACAGGCGAGAGTTACGTTTTCCGAGTGAGAGCAGTCAATGCTGCGGGAATCAGTGAATTCTCACAAGAATCAGAAGCCATTGAAGTTAAAGCTGCTATTGGTAAGTCATCTGTGAACTTCTATTGATATGACTTGGATATTATTAAGATCTTTGAAATATGTTTTCACTTTAAATTCTTTAAACACTGTACTTGACTTACGCATTTCACACGTCCTAAATGGCACTTCAGTGTCAAGGCCTCAACCACCAAACTCCAGCTCCGTTCCCTGCATTTCTCCCAGTAGACGGGGTCAGGACTTGTAGACCTCCTCTAGTTTGGGTCACAACTGATCCAATGTAGTGGTGACTACAAACCAGCTCACCCTCGTACACCCCCTGCCCACTCCCTCAGTCTTTTCACACCTATCCCTTCTGCATGTCTTTCACATTTTCTAAGTTCATGCACCTTAACAACCACAAGACTTTGTGTTGAGAGTCATGTTCACTTATCCTTTATGAAACACACATTTATTATGCACACCTTTTTTTCTAATAACAGTTTCTAAAAACAGTATTTTATGGCACAAAACCCCTTGCAGAATCAGTGAAAATGTGAATAATTTTAGCAAAATAGGAGGGATCATACAAAATGCATGTTCTTTTTTATTTAGTACTGTCCTGAATAAGATATTTTACATAAAAGATGTTTACATATAGTCCACAAGACAAAAAATAGCTGAATTTATAAAATCACCCTGTTCAAAAGTTTATGGACGCTTGATTCTTGAATGTCTTTTTCATGAGTCATTTGTCCTGAGTAGTTAATCTGGCCAATGCTCCTCAGAAAAATCCTTCCGGTCCTGCAGTTTACCAGTAATTTTTGCATAGTTGAATCCTTTCCAGCAGTGACTGTGTGATTTTGAGATCCATCTAAATTGTACTTAATTTGTCTTCCGGGAAACATGCAAGTATCTTCTGTTGCTTGCAAAGGACAATACTAAATTAAAAATAAAATTATATTTAAGCAAAATAAGAAAAAATTGGACATCTTCATCCTGTTCAAAAGCTTTTTTTGTCTTGTGGACTATATGTAAACATCTTTTATGGAAAACATCTTATTCTAGACTGTACTAAATAAAAATAAAAAAACATGCATTTTTGCATGATCCCTCTTATTTAATTTAAATTGTTCACATTTTCACAGATTCTGCAAGGGGTGTGTAAACTTTTGAGCAGCACTGAATATGAACAAAACAGCAGTATGCATTATATATGAATTTACAATAAAATTGTATATATGAATTTAAAATTATTTACAATTGGCCAAAACAGAAAGTATTAGGTTGTGTCCTGCTCTTCCTACTTTTAGTTAATTACTTAATTAATTATTAATATTAATGCTAAACATAAAAGTATCAAATATACTGTAGATACTTATGTCTTTATTCATAAAGGTTCAGCACAAAGTCAGCACAAAACCCCTCTGTGACATTCAAATGCATAAACTACACTAAATAACTGCATCCTCCCACCCAAATGATCTTTCTAAGCTTTTTTTCCCATCCTTGTTCATGTATTCTAAATGCTTGCTCATGTATTCATCACTTCTATTGTTGCTTGTTTTCATTACCAACAAAACAAAGTTGATTTTCTCTTGCATGCAAACAGATTTCTGCTTAAGTTTTATACTGAACTTGAATAGCTAGATTAAAGGAAATAAATGTGAAGCATTTTGAATGTGATAGTGTTTGATTTTCATTTATGTCTGCTTTCTCTTGCTGTTTCCTCTGCTAACTCCTTTAGGGGGCGGTATTCTTCATGGTGTGTGTCTGGAGTCGGGGGGTAATGGGGTCGGACTAACCCAGCACAACACTTGTGGAGTGGGCAGGCATGTGGCGCCTCACTCCTCTGCTGACACGCCTCTAACATGCCTAGCTAATGTTAGTGCAAGGGTTGAGGGAGGGGGTCAAAACACTGGCCACAAAGGGCATCCAATTGCATTAAATGAAGGAAAACAGGGCGAGTGTCAGGGGGCACCAGAACCTGCTCGTGGGCAGGATACCGAAACGCCTAAACAGGTTGCAAACTCTAGCAATGAATTGTTAATGCCCAACCACATCCAAAAGGAGTCGGCAATAGAATTTCCTGAAATTCGTAAGTCCTCAGTAAACTCTTCTACGGAACAAGAGAAAGCAGGAGAACAAGAGAGAGGACGAAGAGGCTCAGGTGAGAAGAGAGAGAAAGCCAACTCTTTGGAACGTCGTCCATCAGCATCCCTCCTCAGTGTTGGCCTGTCTCCATTTTCACCTTTCCTGTTTTTTCATTCATTTTTAATTCATTTCTTTGCTTGATTTTTCCACACTATCTTTTTTAAACACTTATTTAGGTTACTGTAATTTATAAGGTTCATTCATTAATAATTTATGCGCTTATTATTTTCAATTTGTCATATTGACCCTTGTGAAAGAAGTAGTATACTTTAGCATATAAAAGAGCACTTATTTTGAAATAATATACTTTAAAACAATATACTTAAAACTGCAGTCTGTAACTTTTTTTTGTTTAAAAATGATCCAAAATACATTTTTGAGCAAGTACATAAACAGCCAGTGTTCAATACTTTCTCCTTACCTTAGCCCGATTCACAACGGTAAGCTTGTAATAATGTGTTATAATTTGAGTGGTACTGGTGGATTTCCGCAGGAAATTCAAGCATGTCTTTGCGTCATTATGTCACATCTGTATACATAAAGAAGGAGTCCGGCTAGTAGGCTATCGCATGTGAGGATGCTGCAGGTGGCGGATCATTTATATCCTTTTCTCACAACCGCTGGAATAATTAAATGTATCATTTTGATGCCCCGGATTACAAATAACTGCAATTGCTGGTTTCAAACAGAATGGCGACAAAGAGGCAAAACTTATGGACTGCAGCTTTAAGTGTGAACTGAATGTAGCATTCGGACACTTGCATGTTAATTGCAAATAAATGAAAATACATTATAGTTTAAATCTATATTAAATGCATTTAGCTTAACTTGTGTTTTTTGACCCACTTAATACAAATATGGTTAAAGTGAATATACTGACAAGCTTTTCTTTGTAAATTAAATTATACTTATACACAACCGTAATGATGAATTTCCAAATTAGTACATTTAAAATATATGAACTTTAAATGTAATATTGAATAACACACTGCAATTAAAATGATGAACAATTATTTTAGTTTGTTAGTGAACACATGAAAATAAGTGTACTTTAAAGCATGACAAAATATTAAAACAATGATTTAAAATACTTTAAAGTAAACCTTTTCACATTATGACAAAGTACACCTTATAAAAGCGTACTTAAGTGACTTAAGAAAAAGTCATGGAAGTGTACATTCTTTAAGTACACTTAAGTGGCCTTTTATTTCATTAATATTATATTATCTGCAAGTACAGTTTTTTTTACAGTACACTACAAGTGCACATTCAATATAATTAAGCACACTTCTTTTTCACAAGGGGACATCAGACCTCTTTCATTAAATTGGCATATTGCAGTTGTGTTAAAAGTCTTGTAGTCACGCTGTGGTTATACAGAATATAAACATGCAGGAAAGACTGCCGCAATTGATTGGTCAGTCAACTCCATTGGAAAATCCAGCTAAAACCAGTTTCTAATGGTTTCTTGCTGGTTCAGTCTGTTTTTTTCTAATGGGGTATTTTCTCAGAGAACTTTTATATATGGTAAGTCTTCTCAACTATAGCCCTTTTAAGCCCTTAAATAACATCACTATCCTCACAAATGCATCCCAGGATCCTCTTTGGCTTGTTTTATGCCACCAGCCACAACTGGCAATATGTTGGACACCCTCCCTACTACACGATACACTCCTTGGGCTCACCAACTTGCAATGTCATAGTGCCAGTCTGTACTGAATATATGCCTTGTTTGGATATTTTGCTCCATTCTGGTTCACGCCCATATCATTAGTTTCCTTTATACTGTAAAAGTGCTTCACTGCTAACTGTAATATTTTGTCATGCCAGCTTCACCCGCTCCACCCTATGGCATCAATGTGTTGGAATGTGTGCGGGATGCAATGGTTCTAGCCTGGAAACAACCCACTTTCATCGGTGGTGCTGACATCACTGGATACTTTGTTGATTACCGTGAGGTCATCGATGGAGTCCCGGGAAAATGGCATGAGGCGAACATTAGGTCTATCAGTGAGAGAGCTTATAGAGTAAGTAGCACATTTGTGTAATAATCCCAGGCAAAATAATAGGTCATGAGTTGGGCGATTTTTGATCTCTAACCTTTTCTTTCTGTTTAGGTTTCAGAGCTGAAGGAAAACATGCTGTACCAATTCCAAGTACGTGCTGCTAACATGGCTGGTGTGGGCATCCCATCTATTCCCAGCGAGATATTCAAGTGTGAGGAGTGGACTATTGCTGTACCGGGTAATTCAAATAATACATTTTTATTTTTTCTTATTAAAGCTGTAATGCTTACCCACAATAAAGCTGACTCTTCTGAAAAAGAAGTACAATTTAGCATACTTTTAAAAAGAGTACTTAAGTGTGAATATGCTTAAGTGTGCATTGAATGTAATGTTTTACAACTCTTAATTGCACATTAATTGCAATTAAATGAAAAGGCATTATACAGTAGTTAAAATTTTTAATAGATGTAAATAGCTGAACTTTAGAGTGCTTTTTGGACCTGCTTAAGTAGGACATCTTTATATGTAATTTTATAATTTTTATTTCTATACTCTTTTGAAATATGTTTAAGTGTACTGCCCAAAAAAATTAAAAATACACTATATTGTCAAAAGTATTGGGACACCCCTCCAAATCATTGAATTCAGGTGTTGCAATCACTTCCATGGTCAAAGCTGTATAAAATCAAGCACTTAGGCATACAGAATCTGCTTCTGCAAACATTTGTGAAAGAATGGGTCGCTCTCAGGAGCTCAGTAAATTCAAGCGTGGTACCGTGATAGGTTGCCACCTGTGCAATAAGACCATTCGTGAAATTTCCTCATTACTAAGTATTCCATGTCAACTTTTAGTGATTATAAAAAAGTGGAAGCAATTGGGAACAACAGCAACTCAGCCACGAAGTGGTAGGCTACGTAAAATCACATGCTGAAGCGCACAGTGTGTGCAGAAGTCGCTAACTTCATCAATAGCTACAGACCTCCAAACTTCGTGTGGCCTTCAGATTAGCTCAAGAACAGTGCTTCATGGAATGGGTTTCCATGGCCCAGTAGCTGCATCCAAGCCTTACATCACCAAGTGCAATGCAAAGCGTCGGATGCAGTGGAGTAAAGCAGACGTGTTCTCTGGAGTGACAAATCATGCTTCTCTGTCTGGCCAGGAGAACGGTACTTGCCTGACTGCATTGTGCCAAGTGTAAAGTTTGGTGGAGGGGGGATTATGGTGTAGGGTTGTTTTTCAGGGGTTGGCCTTGGCCCCTTAGTTCCAGTGAAAGGAACTCTTAATGCTTCAGCATACCAAGACATTCTGGACAATTTCATGCTCCCAACTTTGTAGGAACAGTTTGTGCATGGCCCCTTCCTGTTCCAACATGACTGCGCACCAGTGCACAGAGCAAGGTCCATAAAGACGTGGATGAGCGAGTTTTGGTGTGGCCTGCACAGAGTCCTGACCTCAAGCCAATAGAACACCTTTGGGATGAATTAGAGCGGAGACTGTGAGCCAGGCCTTCTCGTCCAACATCAGTGCCGGACCTCACAAATGCGCTTCTGGAAGAATGGTCAAAAATTCCCATAAACACACTCGTAAACCTTAAGGTGTCCCAAAACTGTTGGCAATATAGTGTACTTTAATGTAATTTCTGTTGAAATTTGCATGTCATGTATTTAAATATATTTGTAACATATTAAATTTAAATGTAATATCGGGTTAACACACTACAGTTAAAATTATAATCATGTACTACATGTGCTTTATTATGTTAGTCAACACATCAAAATAAGTGTACTTCTTTAATAAAATAGTATTAAACCATAATGATTTAAGATCTACTTTTATCAACTTAAGTCAAATTCACAGTAAATAGTTTAATTTGACATTTTTACAAAATGCAATTTTTAAGTGTGTACTAAAGAAACAATAATGAAAGTGTACTCTCTTTAAGTACACTTAAGTGGCTTTAATTGTATAATATTATAATATTATACAGTTTTTTTTAAATATGCTTTAAAGATTTGCAGTACACTATATGTGCATATTCAATACAATTAAACACAATTCTTTTTCAGAAGAGGATAGTGAACACACTGATAATCTGCAATCCTCAGTCAAAAATCTAAATAAAAGTCTAAATTAATCCTATTAAAACCATAATTTGGAACTAATAGTTAAAGATCATACAGATTCCAAACAAAACACAAAACTAGAACATATAGTTCCCAATAGAACTAATTCCAATAGAATACAATACACCTGTAGATCTAGACTAGACACTAGACCTGTACATCCTTCAGAATCCAGTTTTTGATGACATTTTCTCATTCATCACATCAGCTCTGACTGATACGCTTTTAAACTATGCTAAAACATTTTTTCAGGACCACCCCATGACCTCCAAGTACAGGAGGTGCGTAAAGACTCTTTGGTCTTGCTCTGGAAACCACCTGTCTACCAGGGTCGAGATCTCGTCAATGGATACTACATTGACATCAAGGAGGCGGAAGCAGACTTTGAAATGTGGAGAGGGGTCAATGAGAAAGCTACTGACAAGACATTCATGAAGGTTTGTACCATTACCATTAATTGTGAAAAAAGTACACTTTATCATACTTTTAAAAAGAACACTTATTACAGAAATAATATTCTTGATTATACTTAAGTATGAACTGAATGTAAGGTTTTCGGACACTTAATTGTGATTGCAATTAAATGAAAATGTATTATAGTTCAAATGTTTATATTAAATGCAATTCGCTTTTTTGACCCACTTAAGTAGGACTTACTGTAATCTTTTTGTGTTAATTCATAATTTTTTTCTATTGCACACTATAAGCAGACTAGTACTAGTACTAGTTCTGTGAGCAGGCAGGTACGTTAACCTGTCCCTTTAGTCAGTTTTGAAAGATTCTGACCCTTTTGAAAAAGAAGTACACTTTAGCATACTTAAAAAAGAAAAACTTTAAAAGATTATACTGAAGTACAAACTGCATTTAATTGCATATTAACTTCAATGAAATGAAAATGTATTATAGTTTAAATTTATATTAAATGTAATTAGCTGAACATTAGAATGTTTTTTGACCCACTTAAGTAGGACTTAAGTACACATTTATCTGTCATTTCATAATTACTTTTATTGTGCTTGAAATATGATTAAAGTTTACTATAGAAAGTAACTATTTACTATTGCTTAAGTGGTCTTTTATTTGATTAATATTATATTATATTATTATTATTATATTAAAAAATATACATTTAAGTGCATATTCAATGCAATTAAGCACAATTCTTTTTTTCACAAGGGTAGGTTTATGGTAGTAAATGGTGTACATCTTCTTGTTCTAGATCAAGGATATAAAGGAGGGGGAGACGTATGTTTTCCGTGTACGCGCTCAGAACAAGGCTGGTGTAGGAAAAGCATCAGAGCCTACAGAACCGGTGGTGGCAGTGACTAAGCCAGGTACTAAACTGGACTAAATGAAACGAAAAAAATTATTGAATAACATTTTATTGTACTGCGCAGTAGCTACGGCTGATAAAATTGAAGTCAATGTGGAATAAAAAGGTCCTTTCTTAATGCATGTTCCTGGTCCTGTTGTGTAGGCTACGATTCATACTTTTCTCTTCATGATCTTTCTTCACAATGTAATAACTTGATCTGCCTTTGAAATGATTTCCTTTTTTGGATCACCCAATCAATTCCTAATAGATCAAATTATTCCTGCCATTTTGTCTGTTGAATATCCTGTTTGCCCACACTGAGAAATACAGCTTATTACAGTAGTGAAAAGGATTTGTAAATAATGTTGGCTTTAAGCTGGAGTAGTCCATGCTGAACTTGATTCAGATTAGGTGTTGAACTAAACCATATGTGGGTATGTCAGAGTGAACAGGTATGGACAAAACACAAACACATAATAATCTGTACTTAATGAACAGTGTAGTATTGAGTAGGGCTGGACCAGAATATCTGAATATTCGTTCGATGGGTTGGTATTCGATTTTTCAGATTTGGGATTAGGATAATGCACCATGTCGCAAAGCTCGAATCATTGCAAATTGGTTTCTTGAACATGACAATGAGTTCACTGTACTAAAATGGCCCCCACAGTCACCAGATCTCAACCCAATAGAGCATCTTTGGGATGTGGTGGAACGGGAGCTTCGTGCCCTGGATGTGCATCCCACAAATCTCCATCAACTGCAAGATGCTATCCTATCAATATGGGCCAACATTTCTAAAGAATGCTTTCAGCACCTTGTTGAATCAATGCCACGTAGAATTAAGGCAGTTCTGAAGGCGAAAGGGGGTCAAACACAGTATTAGTATGGTGTTCCTAATAATCCTTTAGGTGAGTGTATTTGCTTCATAGTGTTCCTTGCAACGGAGTATTCTCTGTCTAGAGCGCACAACTGCATGAGCTTATATGGAAGAAGCGTATGCCTGAGCTTACATTTTGGGTAAAGCTGCGTTGGTTTGACATTGTGGAAAATAGAATAATAGAATCAAAATGTATTAGCCTTTTTACCCGTCAGGGATGTGACGGTGAGAAAATGTTTCCTCACCGTCACATCACAGTGCTTGTGCAGGTGTGAATGAATGGGCTTAAATAGGCCCTTTACATTTCGCTTTGAAACCAAATCTTCCGCGATCATGTTGTCATTCAGCTCTTCACTCTCGTGATGAATGAGATCTGACTCCTGCTGCGTTTGTGCTGCGACTCTCGTTCGGCTCACGCGGCACGTTCAGTTTTTAATTGTGGTTCATCTGTTCTCTAACTGAACCTAATTATTTTTACTTCTATAATATATCAAAACTGGGACGTAACAGACCTGTGTGTTTTGTATCACTAGTGCAGTGTCTGTTCTCGGAGCATATAAGCTCTGCCCGTGTGAGGCGCACCGCTTCTCGAGATCCCTGCTTTTATTAGACAGAAGAATATGTTCAACCCCTTCCCTTTGAAGCGTCGAATATTCGATGTTCATTACTACCGAAGCTTCGAAGCTCAAAAAATGGTATTCGGACCAGCCCTAGTATTGAGGAATAATTTTTTATCCTACTTTTAAAAAGAACACTTATTACAGAAATAATATTCTTGAATATACTTAAGTATGAACTGATTTCAGACACTTAATTGTGATTGCAATTACATTAAATGTATTATAGTTTAAAAGTAATATATTAAATGCAATTTAAATGTTTTTTTGACCCACTTTAGTAGGACTTACGGACTTACTGTAATCTTTGTGTTAATTCATTTATTTTTTTCTATTGCACACTATGCAGACTAGTTCTAGTACAAGTTCTTGATTCTCAACAAATCAAAATAAACACAACTTAACTAGCCTCAACAAAAGCCAATAAGCTATTTCTTTGTCTCAGGTACTGCCGAGATAGTTGTGAACGTTGACGATGATGGTGTCATTTCACTGAATTTTGAGTGCTCTAACCTCACTGCTGACTCCAAGTTTGTCTGGTCCAAGAACTATATGGAAATGACAGAACCTGAACGCATGACCATGGAGACCAAGGGTAACAAGTAAGTATTTACGTGCTAATGAGTTAAATAACAAATGATTGAATTTAAAGTCTTTTTGCAGTCAATCATTTTATCCCTTAAAAGTCATCTTTGATCATCACAATGGCATAAACTGGCATAATTTCTCCATAAAATAGCTTGAATGTAACCATGCTTCATTTAGTATAGGCTGATCCATCAATATTCAAATTTGTCACTGCCTACACTCAATCGCACCAGCTCAGACTACTAAACATCCTCAAACGTAAGCAAGAGCATCCTCGTTGATATTGTAATAATATCATATTGACTCCAGTGCGTATTTCTGTTTGCTCCAGTGGTGTAAAGTATCTGAGTGAATGTAATTAGTTACTGTACTTAAGTATTTTTTGGCTACTTTGTAGTTTTACTGAGTATTAAATATATTAGCAACTTGTACTCTCTACTTGACTACATTTATGTATAGGTAAATGCATTTTTAACTCCAATACATGTGTGATGGAGTTACACCTAACTTTTTCTGCAGCAGTTTGTTTCTGCTATAAAGAAGCGATATCGCATTTGCCATCTAAGGCATTGAAGGTACTATATCTTGTGTGTTTTGCCTTTACTCACCCAAACTTGTCAACAAGGCTACATTACGTGAATGCGAGTGCATTAGCAGCTAGATGATGAGGTCATGGCTACAGCTGGTGATGCAGCCGAAACCAGCACGTCCAGTGCAAGTAGACTTTGACTAATTTTACTTAACATTATTTAATTTTATCTGCTATATTGGCAAGAACTTTTTGAAGGATATTGGTTTCCATTATCCATTTTGTGCACTTGAGCTTAATTGAGACTTGAGAGTTTTTAGACGTTTAAGAAGCTGTTGTATCGACCTTGATGTATTGCAATATTGAGGTGCTCAGTTTTATTTCGATTTTAGAAAATAAACATGATTTCTAATCTTACAAATCAATAGTTTCTTATTTCCACTGTCATGTCTCTTAGGTGTTGAGCACTAGTGCATCTTTGAGCCTTCATTCAGTATGAGTAAACTACTTAAAGGGTTAGTTCACCCAAAATTGAAAATAAAGTCAGTAATTACTCACCCTCATGTTGTTCCAACCATGTAAGACCTTCGTTCATCTTCGGAACATAATTTAGTATATTTTTGATGAAATCTGAGAGCTGTCTCACTCCTCCATAGGCTTTCAGAGGGACTGAAACTTGATGGCCCAGAATAGTAAGTAAAAACGTCATTTAAGGAGTCCAAATGACTACAGTGGCTCTGTATTAAGTCTATCATGCGACGAAAACACTTTTTGAGCGGAAAAACAACAAAAATAACGAATTTATCCCACTATATACTCTCTGACGAGAGTTCGCGGGAGTGCCACGACGCATGCGCGAGAACTCGCGCATGCGTCGTGGCACTCCCGCGAACTCTTGTCAGAGGCTCAAATTGAACAATAATAGTGGGATAAAGTCGTTATTTTTGTTGTTTTTCCGTTCAAAAAGTGTTTTCGTCGCATGATAGACTTAATACAGAGCCACTGTAGTCATTTGGACTCCTTAAATGACGTTTTTACTTACTATTCTGGGCCATCAAGTTTCAGTCCCTCTGAAAGCCTATGGAGGAGTGAGACAGCTCTCAGATTTCATCAAAAATATACTAAATTATGTTCCGAAGATGAACGAAGGTCTTACATGGTTGGAACAACATGAGGGTGAGTAATTACTGACTTTATTTTCAATTTTGGGTGAACTAACCCTTTAAGTACTGTTAAAATGAGATGCTCTGTAAGGAATGGCTTTCAGGTACTCTTTGCTCTCTGGAGAACATCAAATGTTTCTATTTACAACGTATTTCTGCAGCGGTGAGCAATGTAGCCAGTCACAGACATGTTTGTTGATCTCTTGAACGCAGTGGCCAATCAGGGGTGTTTCATTTAGTCAGAATCCACTCACTGCTCACATCGCTGGAGTTTTTTTTTCTGCACGCTCGCAAATCCCCTTGTTTACAAAGTGTAGACACAAGGTAAATAAGAGATTCATTGTGCAGTGTAGACAACTTTATTGAATTCTGTCATCATTTATTCACTTTCATGTCGTTCAAAACCTGTAAGACTTCCGTTCATCTTCAGAACACAAATTAAGATCTTTTTGATGAAATCTGAGAGCTTTCTGTCCCTCCATAGACAGCTATGCAACTACCACTTTGAGTTCATAAAGAGATTCTAGGCTAAAGCAAATCCATATGAATTGAGCAGTGTAGTCCACATTTTCTGAAGACACAATCGCTTTATATGATGAACAGATTGAATTTAGGCTTTTATTGACATTAAACATTTATCAACCCACACATCAGTTGTGGCAAACGGAAGCTCAAGTATGTTCACTTGACATGCGCAAACCAATGAGGTTAATTCTTGTGTTATGCAGCACATTTAAGAGGTCCATTCTCGTGTTACGCAGCACATTTGAGCTTCCGCAAGAACCAATGAGGTTCATTCTCGTGTTATGCAGCACATTTGAGCTTCCGCAAGAACCAATGAGGTTCATTCTCGTGTTACGCAGCACATTTGAGCTTCAGCAAGAGCCAATGAGGTTCATTCTCGTGTTACACAGCACATTTGAGCTTCCGCAAGAACCAATGAGGTTTGTTCTCCCACGCGAAGCAGGTTCGGTTGAGCTTCTGTTTATGTTCACTGAATGAAATTAAAAAGAAGAACAAAAAAAATGTATATACAAGCAAAAGTCTGTTGTTTGTCGCCAGCAGCACACACTCAAAACCAATGTTACTCGCATACGGAGCAGAAACAAGCAAACATCTGCATTTGTTTTCAGGCTTTCTTGCTTCTGTCTCTCCAGCGTTTGAAAGCTTTTCTAATATTAACGCAGGTCATAAAGCTCTTGTCTGATCATAACCCTTCTTTTCCAGGGATATTCTCTCTTTTGTAATGTCTCTCAGCCATCACATCATTTACTTAGCCTCATCTCATTCTAATCCCATAACTATTGTTCATTTTCTGAACATAAATTAAGATATTTTTAATAAACAATTTTGCGCATCTATTGAAAGTGTAATCAAAATTTTCAAGCTTAAAAAAGTAATCATAATCGAGTGTTTTAATACACGTCTATGGAACAATATTGCTCATCAAATGAATATAGAACATATAATCTTTTTTTTCCAAAATAAATGAAAGTTTTATGGGTTTGGAACAGCATTAGGGTGATTAAAATAATGACGGAAATTTTATTTTTGGGTGAACTCTATGTTTTCATGTGTACATTCTGGTCAATCATACTTATAAATCTTTGACTGTTTACAGACAGTAACTGTTTATTAAATGTAACAAACAATTTCATCACATTTCTATAATAACAAAAAATAGATTAGCATGGGATCATTTTGTAGTAACTCTTCAATATTTATCTGTAGGTCCAAAGCCACCTTTAAAGCGCCTTCAGAAGATGACCTGGGCATCTACTCTTGCTTCGTGACACACACCGATGGAGCTTCTTCCAGCTACACGCTCTCTGAAGAAGGTGAGTTTATCTTTTTATTTTTATTTTTGTATGTTAAAATACCAGGTTAACATTGTTGTTGATTGTGACAATTTTACTGTCCTGTTCCCAACAGCTCTAAAAGAACTCCTGAAGGTCAGCCATGACCACAAATTCCCCAGTGAGTATACATCACATTTTCTCTATCAATGATTTATTTTGTACAATGTACATTATGTTTGTACATATTACGTGAAGGTGGTACACAGTAATCACATGATGTTTTTAAGGTGTTTTCTGTATGCAAAGATCCGAAGCGCGCAACCAGAAGCTGCGTCTCAGACAGTGTGCGAATAGCCTATTAAATCATGTTCTGTTTCATGTTTTCTTGCACTTGAATGGACAAATTCACACAAAATTATGTCAAAATGCCTGTATAGACAAGTATCCTTGTGAAACATAGTTAACAGTTAACAGTATATTGGATATGTGCAGCTCTTAAAGTGACAGCAGCCTAATAAACCTACTGCTGTCCTCAATATTGATCTAACAACAAAAAACAAAGAGAAAATCACTCACTGCTCTTTTCTGGTCGAGCCCTTCTGGAGCAGCTCTAAATATTTACTGTGCTATTAAATTAAAGATAAAATATGATAGAGCAATAATATGAACTGTAAAAGTAACAGTAGCTCATACAATATTTTAAGTCATAATTAGGCATGAAAATAATTGAAGGAAATATGTATTTGCTAAGCCAACTCAGTTGATTCATTTTGATTTGAGTTTATTCTTTTGATTCATATTTAATTTCCTCTGCCCAATATATAATTCTTTTTTTAAATGCAATGAAAATAAAGGTATCGGTACTCTGTATTGGCAAGTACTAAAAATAATAGTTTCAGACTCGTTCTGGAAAAAGTGGTATTGGTCTCTAATCTCTAATATACAGTCTCTAATATACAGTCAAACCAAAAATTATTCAGACACCAGATATATATATTTTTTACTAGTGGGTGCAGGACACTATAGTTAATTTATGTAATGTAGCAAAATAAAGTAAACTGTGACATATTGTACCCCAAAATTCTTCATTCAGTGGACTACCAGTAAAATTGTTAAAATCTGGGACCAAATTTATTCAGACACTTTGACCTAACCAGTGTTCCTTGAATTGCTAATGTGACCTTTTACACCACAGACTGAACAAAATTAAGCATTGCTTGACCTAAATTGGTATTATCTAATGGTGTACTTAAATTTAACAGCTGACAGCCAATTGGTTGATTGTAATCCATTACATACCTTTCTATCAAAGTTATCTGACATTATCAAAATTCATTTGTTGAGACACAGTTTAACTCGGAGTTCTTGTCATATTTTATTACCATTTTCTAAACTATAGTGAATAAACTGTGATAATGTGAGAAAATGTTGAAGGTGTCTGAATAAATTTGGGTTTGACTGTATGTGTATATATATATATATATATATATATATATATATATATATATATATATATATATATATATATATATATATATATATATATATATATATATATATATATATATATATATATATATACACAAAACAGAGCGATACAAACCAGAGCGCAAGTATCAAGGTTTCCATTCCACCATAAGCCTCCAATACAACGAACATTTTTCAGGATTGAATTCATGTTTTGTTCTATTGTTCTCAATGTTCTGTTATAACACTTTCTATTATCCACTTATTCCCTCTTCTTCAGTCATCCCTCTTAAAACAGAGCTGGCAGTGGAGCTGCTGGAGAAGGGTAGAGTTCGCTTCTGGTTGCAGGCTGAAAAAATCTCTGCCAATGGAAAAGTTGAATACGTGTTCAATGACAACATGATCTCCCAGGGAGAGGTGAGAGCAATACAGAAACAGACACACAGTACATGAAATCTTACACATGAAATTCATTAGGAAATAATAATTTGGCTCGCTTCTGCATTAATAGTTTTTGTGTGTTGTAGAAATACAAGATGAACTTTGATAAAAATACTGGCATTATTGAGATGTTCATGGAGTCTCTGGGTAAAGAGGATGAGGGAACATTCACCTTCCAGCTTCAAGATGGCAAAGCCACTAACCAGTCCAGTCTCGTGCTAATTGGAGATGGTACATCTAAAAGACCATATACACGTACATATACAGTATGTATCTCATTTATAGAGTGTGTATCAATTACTGCATCTCATTTCCTTCAGTGTTCAAGCAGTTACAGAAGGAATCAGAGTTCCAGAGAAAAGAATGGCATAGAAAGCAAGGTATGAGTATATTTTCAGTACTGTATATACACTCAGGGTTCCTACGCAGTTTGAATAAGTATGGAATTTTATTTGAGTAATTTCCAGGTCTGGAAATGTATGGACAAAAGAAAGCAGAATATGGAACACATATTTGCATTTCCAGACTATTGCCCCTATTTAGTTTTCTATAATAGAAAAAAGTGATATACAAGTAAATAAATTCAAGGTGCACTGGTTACAATACGGGTGCACTAATGCGCATTGATTCATGCTTAACTAATGCAGAGTTAATGTATGACTCATGAAGAACTAAACAATTTATTAATAATTACTGCATCAGCAACTAATGAACATTCTATATGATTAATAGTTTAAGTAATATATGAATTGCTATTAACTAAATGTATCATCATGTATTAATTCCCTAATAACATATAATATATACTAATAATGTAAATGCACATGTGGTTAAATTACCACAATGGTCAAAGTTATGTACTTCAACTTCCAGTTGTCTGCTTTAATTAATCATTAGCTAATGATTTGCAAAGATATCATTATGTTATGACTTTACTCGTCGAGGCACATGACTATTAACTATAGATACCTTTGCAAATCGTTAGCTAATGATTAATTAAAGCAGACAACTGGAAGTTGAAATGCATGGCTTCGACCCATTGTGGTAATTAGCACATGAATTTACACTATTAGTTAATATAATATGTTATTAGGAAATTAATACATTATGACACATTTAAGTCATAACAATTTATTGATTACTTAATATATTAATCATATAGAATGTTCATTAGTTGCTGATGTTGTAATCATTAATAAATGGTTTAGTTCTTCATGAGTCATACATTAACTCATGATTATCTGTGCATTAGTTAAGCATGAATTCATGCATATTAGTGCACCGTATAGTAAAGTGTTACCGGTACACTTTTTCATTATGCAAAAATGCAGGTTATTAGCTTTTTGGGTTTCTTCTCACGATATTCTTAGCACCGTATTACAGAGATTCTAAAAGGACCTTTGCAAAAATAAAAACTATACAGACTTTCATGTGTGCACAATGTTGCGGCAAAAATTAATTAGTTGACATTACTAAGAGACAAACCTTGACCAATTGTCTTTATAAAGATTTATTTTTCTTGCAAGAAAGAGCCCACAGTCAAAACAGCCATACAATGTCTGCCTCAAGTGTGGACTGCGGACTGAAAAGAAGCCACAAGCTCTTATACCCCCAATGTCTAAACACCCCTTCTCAGTAGTTTTCCAGACATGGTAAAAGTGAGAAACACAACACACAAATGGCCCCCCGCTGTCTTCATTTAATTAGTTCTATCCGACACCTTTGGTCCTGGGTCACAACCCAGTCACTGTGTTTGTTAAGCTTACAGAGGTGTTTTGCATGGCAGAAACAGATGTTGACTCCTGTGTGAACTCAATCATAAATTATTTAATCTTCTTCTGTGATTCAATTTTTCCCCAACAACAAGAAACCATTAAACTTAGCTTAGGACAATGCACACTGAGCCACCTATTGCACTCAGCTCATTTCGCGGTGTAGTTTCTTGGCCTCCACAGAGTATGCGTTAAAGCAGACCTAAGGCCGGGAAATATGACATACTGCCCTAACGAAAGGCAAATTTTGAACAGTTTTTCAATGCACATAGCCGTATTGTGCCATGTAATCGTGTCATGGTTTCTCCTCCACACCCAGAAAGCAACATAGTGTCGGCCCAGATCCAGCCCACATCTGGTACGCGTAGAATCCACATGTACCAAATGTGGGCCGAAACTATGTTGCTGTTTGGGCAAGAATCCACCACAGAGGATGTGCTATATTGGCCATTAGGCCTTGAGGTAGTACCCTAAGGAAAGTCAAATTCATGTGCTCTCGTTTTCTTCATAGTAGGATGGCAGTGACACACAAAGGAAATAGGTTATAGTATATATAATACTAGAAATTGTAATGTGTAAGCACGTAGAAAATTCCAGCGTGAATAGTGTCTTGAGGGCACGAAAAAAAATTGTTTGCATGCACTAGTCTGTATATTTTTTGTGTTTTATTTTATATTCTAGGGGCTCTGTATGCTGTCACTTTGAAAAAAACTTACAGATGACTACTATATACCAAATATAAAGATGAAAATAATGCTGTATGAACCATTTATGTTAAATGTGGTCTGAAAATCTAAAGAGAGGTTTGGAATTTTGAAATGGAAAATGTGTAGGAACCCTGTACACTGTTCACATGCATTTAAAAAAAAAAAAATATTACAATGTGTTAAATGTCTCAAACAGTAATATAATCGTCTCGGTTACGTATGTAACCCTCGTTCCCTGAAGGAGGGAACGGAGACGTACGTCGGAACTGACCGACGAATTGGGATCTGATCTCAGAGACCAATCTACTTCGAGTGTGTTAAAAACGAGCCAATGGAGATTGGCATGCGATTCACGCATTCCACGCAACGCCCCGCAGCACGGGTATAAATAAGGAAGTGGAATGCTTGATCATTGGTTTTTTTTTTTTCTACTGAGGAGCCGAACTAGTGACTCGGCCCCCTAGCGGAAGCGCAAAACCTTGCGACGGGACTTACGTCTCCGTTCCATCCTTCAGGGAACGAGGGTTACATACGTAACTGAGACGTTCCCTTTCAGTCGGTCACGTTCGACGTACATCGGAACTGACCCGACGAATTGGGATCCCTACCAAAACGCCAGGGCCCGATTCAGGATAAGCAGGTCCAAGATTGGCTGTAACCCACCACCTTTCTTGGGTACAATGAAGTAGGGGCTGTAGAACCCCACCTTCCTATCGGCTGGAGGAACCGGCTCAACCGCGTCCTTCGCCAGTAGGACATCGATCTCTGACCGCAAGACCTGAGCATCGCTGCTTCACACGGAGCTGAAGAGGAGGGCCTTGTACTTGGGAGGCCGGTGAGTGAGTTAAATCGCGTAGCCGAGTCTGATGGTACGGATGAGCCAGCGAGACGGTCTGGGGAGCTGTAGCCAAGCCCCCAGAGACCACACAAGCGGGACCAACGGCACCACAGACGTACCCGGGGTGGGGCAGCGAGACGGAATAGACAGACCTGACTCGGGAGGCCCGGAGTGTTGTCTGAGTATTCCAGGGTGGGGCAGAGTGTGGGTGAGAAGGCCCGGGGGCGTTCTCAATGCCCACACTGCTGCCCCCTGGCGAGGGGAGGGGAGGAAAGGAGTGACAAGGCCCGGGGGCGTCGTACACTGCCAACCTGGCCCTCTTGGTGCCCAGGGAGAGAGGAAACTGCTCTGAAAATGTGGGTACCACTGGACTCCGGAGAGCCAGCGACAGAGTATGACACCAGTCGGGGCCCCCCGGTCCTCCTCCGGGGGGTGAGGGAGGGGTGCGGACACCCACTCCCTCGGAGCAGCTCCTGTTCTCCCTGGGCTGCCCGTCTCAGGGCCGCTTGCCCTTACGCTTGCTTGTAGACTAGCAAAGCCCTTTTGCGGGTTGGGCGCCTCCCTTACATCCGGCACCCTGCTTCCCAGATGGAGGCTGCTGCCTGGGTTTTGCAGGGGCGGAGGCGGACGCAGGGGGGGTGCCCTCGGCGTCAAGCAGGCAGAGGCGCTGCGAATTAGGATGTTTTTTTTGTATTTTTTAAACCGCCTCTGTCTGCTTCTGGGCCATCGAGAACTGCTGGGCAGAGTTCTCGACGGCGTCGCCGAAGAGGCCAGCCTGACAGACAGGGGCGTTGACGAACCGAACTTAGTCGGACTCACGCATATCTGCCAGGTTTAGCCTCAGGTTCCTGGACCACTAGTGTGGACATCGCCTGACCCAGGGAGCCCGGAGAGCGAGGTCCACCGCCACATGCAGTTCCTGCATAACCCCTGGGTCGGGACTACCCTCGTGCATGCAGGACAGAGGGTAGTGAGAGAGGGAAAAAATGTATACAGATTTAGGCCCTTTTGGTGTTCCATATTTTGACACCAAATAGTTCCATACTGCTAATTTTTCCAATGCCCATCCGGGGAAAAAGGCACGGGGGTAGGCAAGGCGATTTACGCGTTGCACTACGCCTCAGCCACCCGGGAAAGCATGGCTGTCAACTCTGAATCTGATTCAGCAAGAGCACACACTATTATAGTTGGAAACTCAGCATCATCATTTCTAGCGCATAACAGCCCTCTCTCCGATGCAGCAATTGACATCTGTCCTCTGTCAGAGCCCCAAATGAAACACTAGGTCCCCTTGTTTTTTAAAAGGACCAGCAATCCCATCTGTAGGCTACCAGCAGGCATGTGAGACAGTGAACGTGGCCGTCAAACTCGACGGCACACGGTGCACTGAACGTTCAAGCCCTATGAAAAGGCAAGACGAACACCGCACCGACGTGGTCATGTCCTCATGAGAGAACATGAACCACCCACAAACACAGTCTCAGCATGCTTGTGATGCGATAGAGGAGTGGGGGCCCACGGAGATGTACCCGGTGGGGAAGCACCACTGTAATCCTCAGGTCACCAAGGTATATTAGCCGAAGTAGCCCTTTTCTGGCTTTTGCAAGAAAAGAAACTAGATCGGGGAATAGGCAAAAGGACTCAACCCCGTTTGAGGTTTCATAGTCTCGACCGCGCATCTCTAGCGCCGAGTGACGCGCTGCCGTGGCAACCCCCGCTGTCAGCCGGCGCCCGACGGCACATGAGAGAGCATGGATCACCCACGAACGTAATCTCACATGTTTATATGTAAGAGAGATCGTGGCCGTCAAATGAGGACAGGAAACAACCGCATCCAGAAACACACGGTTTGAATGACATCTTGAAAAAGACGCAAGGTCAAACCGTGTTGCTCTTTTAGAAAGGAAAACTGCTCTTTTTATGTGCTGAAGCACTCAGAGGGATGACCGCGGCACCACACAGTACAAAGGTGCAAGCCTGTGTGTGCACTCAAAAACGGAAACGCCCAGCGAACCAACTCTTTGATCTCCGTTGAAGCGGCCACCCACTGAGACGCGCCGTCACACCCGCACTGGAAGCAGCAGTAATTCCTCTCACGAGACTCGTCGTTTACACATTTTTCGTAGAAACAGGAAACATTCACTGTTCGGCTCCGAAGTAAAAAAGCAATGATCAAGCATTCCACTTCCTTATTTATACCCGCGCTGCGGGGCGGTGCGTGGAATGCGTGAATCGCATGCCTATCTCCATTGGCTCGCTTTTAACACACTCGAAGTAGATTGGTCTCTGAGATCAGATCCCAATTCGTCGGTCAATTCCGACGTACGTCGAACGTGACCGACTGAAAGGGAAACATTGTTATATAATACACATGAATACAGGTATTATCAAAGGTGTATTAGAGTACCTGAAAACCACTTGAGTACAAACCTTACAGCAAAAATGACTCCATTACAAGTCACCAATTCCAATGTCTGACTTAAGTGATAGTCTTAGGCCTGGTTTCACAGACAGAGTTTAGATTAAGCCAGGATTAGGCCTTAGTTCAATTTACACATTTAAGTAGCTTTTATAAACATGCCTTAAAACATTACTGGTGTGCATTTTGAGACAAAACAATGGCAGACATATTTTAAGATGCGAGTGCACGTTTATTTCAGTTAAAACAGCTCAGGCATGCATTTTAGTCTGGGACTAGCTTAAGCCTTGACTGTGAAACCAGGGGTTAGAGTATTTGATTTGAAAGTATTTAAGTATTTTACTCGCACTGAACAAAAATTCATGCCAGTGAAAAACAAGAAACAGTTGATTTGTGAGGAGAGCGATCACAAGTTTATTTTCTGAAATAAAAATAAAACTGACACCTCGATATTGCAATAAATCAAGGTCACCACAACAGCCTCTTAAAGATCTACAACCACGTTATTCCATAGTTATGGATCCATAGAATGTACATACTATACTGTAAAAATTCAAGCAGTAGTATAGTATGGTAGTATGTCATTCCAGATACTGCACACCCACTGTGTTTGTACATTATTCACTGCTGTTTATGCACTTGAAGGTCCACACTTCGTGGAGTATCTTGGTTATGAAGTCACACCTGAGTGCTGTGTAAGACTGAAGTGCAAGGTGAGCCTTCTCTCTAATGAAGCACACAAACAATCTACTCAACTGTAGTGCTGCCTGTTGCTTTATTAGTGACACAATAACCTGTGATCTAGGTTGGTAATATGAAGAAAGACTCCGTGGCCCTGTGGTATAAGGATGGACGAGAGGTTAAGGTCAATGAGAAACTGGATTTCTCTGAAGGAGTATTAACTTTGGAGATCACCCAGGTGAGAAGCATTTCACTCATGCAGAGAACATTTGGTGTGGAAACAATTTTCACTCAGAAATTGTTTGTACATTTGACAAGAAATGGCAAATAACCATTCTTTATTTTTCAAAATTTTTGATGTTGAAAAACTACCGTAGTATTTTCTTGTAAAACGTATTCCAGTAATCTTAGTTTTTAAAAAAAAAATTCAGTGGGTTACCCAGATATTAATTCAATTCAAATTTATTTGTATAGCGCTTTTCACAATACACATTGTTTCAAAGCAGCTTTACAGAAAGCGCATTTCATAGATGTACAGTAAAAATGTTAGAAAGACAATGTTAAAGAATAATGTTCGAAAAAGTTAATCAATCGTGTATTAATTTAGGCCATAACGCTGGCGTTGAGTCGTTGAGGCGTTACTCTTCATAAATTCACAAAATATGGTCAACAACTTACCAGGTGACACATATGGCCTCCACAAACATTTAGTTAATATGTATGTAGAAGTATTTAATGAATGATTCAATTTTAAAATAAATTTGACTATATATACACCATATCGTTCCCAGAAGTTACAAGCATACTTTTATTAATTTACTCCTTCGTTGTTCATTCATTGCCACGTATTAACAAACAACAAAGTACATGGCCTGTTGAAATACATTGAAACATTTTTTTTTTGTAAAATTGTGACAAAAAGTAAATAATGTGGTTACAATATACAAAAAACATAATAACATACTATACATTAAACATAGTATTAGAAAACTAGTCTACCACATTTAATGCCCCAATATGCACACCTGTTTCATGTATAATAATATAAAATATGGGATATTAATACAATAAATTAATAGTGTAATATATGAATAAAGTAATACATACAGTATGTATATATATATATATATATATATATATATATATATATATATATATATACACACACACACATACATACATGCAAAAATATGAATCAGCACAACTGTTTTCAACATTGATAATGATAAATAATATGTTTTTTGAGCAGCAAATCAGCATATTAGAGAATGAAGACAGGAGTAATAATGTAAAAAAATCAGCTTTTCCGTTACATGAATAAATTACAATTTAAAATATATTAAAGAAAACAGTTATTTTAAATTGTAATAATATTTCACAATATTACAGTTTTTACTGTATTTTTGATCAAATAAATGCAGCTTTGGTGAGATTAAGAGACTACTTTCTAAAACATAAAAAAATCTTAATGACCCCATACTTAGTGAATAGTATCTCAGTTTTATTCATTGTCATTTCTGTTTGTGCTTTGGTGAATTATTTTGTTGACCTTTTCTATCCCTTATTCTCACTTTGGCTTTTCAGTCCTTCTCTCCTATGATCATTTTAACTTAATTGATATCTGTCTCTATGTTTTGTTCATCTGTCTTCCTACTCTTTCAAGATTACGTCTTGCTTGTTACATTTTTTTCTTTCTGCTTTTGTCAGATTGTTGCGGCCTACAGCATCACACACATACTTAAATTGTTAGGCATGTAATTCTTTTGATGAATTTTGTGTTTGTTCATGTGTCAATTCCAGATCTCGAAGAAGGATGCTGGTGTATATGAAGTAGTTCTGAAGGATGACAGAGGCAAGGACACCTCCACCCTCAACCTTACTGACCAAGGTAACAGCAGAAATATGCTTTAAAAGTACTATTACTTTTATAAAACTCTCCAGAATTACTTTCTCCACTTACTCTAATGTGCACTAATATGTGCTGTGATTTTAATTTCATTTGATATATTTTACGTACAAATTGTCCCTTAATGGGATAGTTCACCCAAAAATAAAAATGTTTACTCACCCTCAAGTTGTTCCAAACCTGTATGAGTTTCTTTCTTCTGTTGAACACAAAAGAAGATATTTTGAAGAATGTCGGTAACCAGACAGTTAATGGTAGCCATATACTTCCTCCATTGTATTTTTTTCATGCTATGGAAGTAAAGGGCTACCGTAAACTGTTTGATTACCGACATTCTTCAAAATATCTTCTTTTGTGTTCAAAATCGTCTTATTTTTCAGACAAAACCACTCTAAAAATGCCTTCAGGGCATAAGGAGATAACTCTCAGCTCTGGTTAAACATTTGGTTGTACTTTATTTTAAGGTGCTCTTGTTTACAGTGTAATTTGACATGGTTATAAGGATTATTTGCTTGCAATTATGCATAATTTACTGATATTACTATAGTAAGAACATGTAAGATGTGAAACAGGGACACGAAAATAAAGTGTTACCAAACATTTTTATCCTATATGAATCCATACCTCAGAATTTCACAGATTTTCCCCCACAATTGGTGCAGAAAATATATTATTTATTCTTGATTTGATCTCTATGTTAAACATGCTGATCATAATTTATATTTGATCAATAAGTGTCTAACTTCTGTTTTCCAGGATTCAAAGACATGATGAATCAAGTTTTCAGTGTTATTGGTGAGATTTATGTCATTTTCAAGTGTAAATGATTTTTATGATGACAATTTAATACATCTTCTAAATCTTCACAGTACATCTTTACATTTAAATGTCTAGTTGACAAATGTTGACTTTCGTTTTGTCCAGCAAACTCTTCCACTCCACTGAAGATCCAGAGCACAGAGGAGGGAATCAGGCTCTACTCCTTTGTCAGCTACTACAACGACGAGCTGCACGTCACCTGGCATCACAAGTAAGAACGTGTGTCTGTGTTTAAGAGGTTGCACTTTATTTTAAGGTGTCCTGTTGCGTTTATGTATTTAAGTACTGAGTAATAATAATGAACTATGTGTACTTACTATAGGTTTAGGATTAGGTTTGGTTTAGGGTTAGTTGGATGTAATTATGCATAATTTATAGTTATCACTATAGCAACTACATGTAACGCGTAACAAGGACACTGTAAAATGAAGTGTTACCGTTTTAAGAAGTGTTTATCTTCTTAAACGTATTCATGCATGACATCTAGCATCAAGAAATGTTTCTGTCCACACAGAGCAAATTCGACAAACATATTTGATGCTATAAAAAGCGGGATCAGTTAATGTTAGAAATGTTAGTATCAGAAGAAGACTATGTAAACCTTGAAAATATCTAAAGCACCGCACGTGACATGAGTTATGAGCACGTTTTGTTCTTTCACGTCTTCATTTTAGTTTAGTCATGGCCACATACACAGTTTCAGTTTCGCTTTAAATAAATGTTGTCATGTTCGGCATTTACAATAAATGTTATTCATAATTTTATACTTGTATTTTTCATTCATTTCATTATTTCTGAATGTAATAATCACAGACTTACCAAAAATACCAAAGACTTTATATACAGAAAGATGGTGCACTCGTATTACTATGGATGGGAAAAAGTGCAAGGCACAATATGGCGGAATAAGTCCTGCCTTCTAAAGAAAAGAGCGAATCGATCACTGGTAAAATCATCCTGTCACTGCAGCGGCCGCTAGAAGCTCTGGCTGCTATAGAAACTGGACTGCACATGCGTATTAGCCTGGTCCAGTCTGGAAAATGCAGTTGTTTTGTCATGATTCGAGCGTTTAGAAACAAGATTTATTAGACGGTTGTTGTCAGATTTCATTGGTGATTTCAAAAATGAAATTTAATCATAAGCTTGGCGAACAATTTTGGAGAATTTGATGTTTCCCCATTCAAAAGAGATAGGAGCTGCACTAGTATGCCCGAGAGGCGTTTCAAAGATGGCCACTGAGTGAAATGACTGGTCTTAAAGGGACTTTTCTTATACACAGATGCGACTTATGTGTTTGTTAGTTTTTTGTTAACAATGCAATTTTAATCTGGCGCGACTTGTTTTTCAGAAAATACGGTATTCATTCCCCTGTTTTAGTTAAATCAACAAATACAGTATATACACTCACCTAAAGGATTATTAGGAACACCATACTAATACTGTGTTTGACCCCCTTTCGCCTTCAGAACTGCCTTAATTCTACGTGGCATTGATTCAACAAGGTGCTGAAAGCATTCTTTAGAAATGTTGGCTCATATTGATAGGATAGCATCTTGCAGTTGATGGAGATTTGTGGGATGCACATCCAGGGCACGAAGCTTCCGTTCCACCACATCCCAAAGATGCTCTATTGGGTTGAGATCTGGTGACTGTGGGGACCATTTTAGTACAGTGAACTCATTGTCATGTTCAAGAAACCAATTTGAAATGATTCGAGCTTTGTGACATAGTGCATTATCCTGCTGGAAGTAGCCATCAGAGGATGGGTACATGGTGGTCATAAAGGGATGGACATGGTCAGAAACAATGCTCAGGTAGGCCGTGGCATTTAAACGATGCCCAATTGGCACTAAGGGGCCTAAAGTGTGCCAAGAAAACATCCCCCACACCATTACACCACCACCACCAGCCTGCACAGTAGTAACAAGGCATGATGGATCCATGTTCTCATTCTGTTTACGCCAAATTCGGACTCTACCATCTGAATGTCTCAACAGAAATTGAGACATTTTTCCAGTCTTCAACTGTCCAGTTTTGGTGAGCTTGTGCAAATTGTAGCCTCTTTTTCCTATTTGTAGTGGAGATGAGTGGTACCCGGTGGGGTCTTCTGCTGTTGTAGCCCATCCGCCTCAAGGTTGTGCGTGTTGTGGCTTCACAAATGCTTTTCTGCATACCTCGGTTGTAACGAGTGGTTATTTCAGTCAAGGTTGCACTTCTATCAGCTTGAATCAGTCGGCCCATTCTCCTCTGACCTCTAGCATCAACAAGGCATTTTCGCCCACAGGACTGCCGCATACTGGATGTTTTTCCCTTTTCACACCGTTCTTTGTAAACACCTAGAAATGGTTGTGCGTGAAAATCCCAGTAACTGAGCAGATTGTGAAATACTCAGACCGGCCCGTCTGGCACCAACAACCATGCCACGCTCAAAATTGCTTAAATCACCTTTCTTTCCCATTCTGACATTCAGTTTGGAGTTCAGGAGATTGTCTTGACCAGGACCACACCCCTAAATGCATTGAAGCAACTGTCATGTGATTGGTTGATTAGATAATTGCATTAATGAGAAATTGAACAGGTGTTCCTAATAATCCTTTTAGTGAGTGTATGTATTATATATACTTTACCCATGGTTTTACCAGTAACTACATTTTTGTGGAGGCTTTACAGTTTTTCCCTGAAGAAAAAGTAGTTTCAATTCAACATTAGTATGTTGGCTTTTCCAAAGCATATATGTACAGTTTGACAGCAGAGTATAATTTTTACAAAGTGTGTGTGCTTTATTAAAGGGATGCTGCAATCGCATTCACCGAGCGCATTAAGAGTGGTGTGGTGGGAGAGCAGCTGTGGCTGCAGATCTCTGAGCCCACAGAGAAAGATAAAGGCAAATATGCCATCGAGTTCTTCGATGGGAAAGGAGGTTTGCGCAGAACTGTGGAACTGGCTGGACAAGGTGAGGAAATATGCTCACACACACACACCATATAATAGCTCTGTGCTAAAAACTAGTCACCTGCTTTGCTGTTTACTAGGGGTGGGTGATATGGCAAAAGTATCATATCACGTCAGGATCACGATTCCATGATTGTGCAATTCAACAAACCTGGAAGACCTTCTGATTGTATTGATGCAGTAGGCTCTTTTAGAAAGGAAAATTCTAAAGAAGTAGTGGGGAGAATCAATTAATTGTGATAATATACTGCCATTCTGAGAATAACATGTAATAATAATGTAATAGTTTTTTTTTTACTTAATATAATTACAAGTACTTTTGGAATCTGATTACATAATCCAGATTACATGTACTCAGTTACTACCCAGCACTGTGTATTTAATAATCTGGTAACGCTTTACTATAAGGTTTCATTTGTTAACATTAGTTAATGTATTAACAAATATGAACTAACCATGAGCAGTACATTTGTTACAGTATTTATTAATCTTTGTTAATGTAAGTTAATAGAAATACAGCTGTTCATTGTGTGTTCATGTTAGTTCACAGTGCATTATCTAATGTTAACGAATACAACTTTTGATTTTAATAATGTATTAGTAAATGTTGAAATTAACATGAACTCATAATGAACAATACGTCAGCAGTGTTTATTCATATTTGTTAATGCTAACTAATTGTAACGTACTGCTCCGAGACAGAGGTTGAGAATCCAAATGCAGCTTTTAATAAAAGGGTAATCCACAATCGTAGTCAAAAGTACAGGCAAAAAGGTCATACACGGGAAAGCAGTCCAAACAGGCAAACAAGGCAGGAGTGACAGGCAAAAGGGTAATCCGGGAGACAGGCAAGAAATCCAAAAACCGACAGACATGAAACCAGGGAAACGCTCAGAAATGCAGTGAATAACAAAACAAGACTTGGCAATGACTGACAGAATGAACAGGCTTATATAGGGTGAGCTAACTAGGAAATGAGGTGCAGGTGGATGTAATCAATGGGTGTTGAAGAGTCCGGGCAAAGGATTATGGGTGATGTAGTCCTAGATGGAGTGACAGTCTGGAGTGGAGTGCCCTCAGGTGGTTCACATGGGCACTCACACAGGACGAATTGTGACATAGCCCCCCTCCTAAGGAGTGGCTTCCAGACACTCCTATAATAATAATACCGGAGGGAGGTGGAGCGGAGGCGGACCAGGGGGTGGGATGGAGGGCCAGGCCCATGGAGCGGAAGAGGGCCTGGAGACCGAGCAGAAGACCAGGAAGGAGCAGGCTGAACAGATGACCAGGGTGGTGCAGGCCAGACAGATGACCAGGGTGGCGCAGGCAGCCAGGGTGGAGCAGACGACCACCACAGCGCAGACGAGGTTGAAGACCCCCACGGCTTGGCAGACGACCACCACAGCAGTGCAGACAAGGTTGAAGACCCCCACGGCGGAGCAGACGACCACCACAGCAGCACAAGCGGTCTTGGAGACCCCCACGGCAGAGCAGACGACCACCACAGCAGTGCAGGTGAGGTTGAAGACCCCCACGGCGGAGCAGACGAACACCACAGCAGTGCAGACGGTCTTGGAGACCCCCACGGCAGAGCAGACGACCACCACAGCAGTGCAGGTGAGGTTGAAGACCCCCACGGCGGAGCAGACGAACACCACAGCAGTGCAGACGGTCTTGGAGACCCCCACGGCAGAGCAGACGACCACCACAGCAGTGCAGGTGAGGTTGAAGACCCCCACGGCGGAGCAGACGACCACCATAGCTGCGCAGACGGTCTTGGAGACCCCCACGACGGTGCAGGCGGCCCGGTAAGAGCCCTCTCTGGACTCGTGACTGGAGGCGGAGCCCTCTCTGGACTCGTGACTGGAGGCGGAGCCCTCTCTGGACTCGTGACTGGAGGCGGAGCCCTCTCTGGACTCGTGACTGGAGGCGGAGCCCTCTCTGGACTCGTGACTGGAGGCGGAGCCCTCTCTGGACTCGTGACTGGAGGCGGAGCCCTCTCTGGACTCGTGACTGGAGGCGGAGCCCTCTCTGGACTCGGGACACGGGCCGGAGCCCTCTCTGGACTCGGGACACGGGCCGGAGCCCTCTCTGGACTCGGGACACGGGCCGGAGCCCTCTCTGGACTCGGGACACGGGCCGGAGCCCTCTCTGGACTCGGGACACGGGCCGGAGCCCTCTCTGGACTCGGGACACGGGCCGGAGCCCTCTCTGGACTCGGGACACGGGCCGGAGCCCTCTCTGGACTCGGGACACGGGCCGGAGCCCTCTCTGGACTCGGGACACGGGCCGGAGCCCTCTCTGGACTCGGGACACGGGCCGGAGCCCTCACTGGACGCTGGTCAGTGGCGGGAGCCGTCTCTGGACGCAGGTCAGTGGCTGGAGCCGTCTCTGGACGCAGGTCAGTGGCTGGAGCCGTCTCTGGACGCAGGTCAGTGGCTGGAGCCGTCTCTGGACGCAGGTCAGTGGCTGGAGCCGTCTCTGGACGCAGGTCAGTGGCTGGAGCCGTCTCTGGACGCAGGTCAGTGGCTGGAGCCGTCTCTGGACGCAGGTCAGTGGCGGGATCCGTCTCTGGACGCAGGTCAGTGGCGGGAGCCGTCTCTGGACTCGTGACTGGAGGCGGAGCCCTCTCTGGACTCGTGACTGGAGGCGGAGCCCTCTCTGGACTCGTGACTGGAGGCGGAGCCCTCTCTGGACTCGTGACTGGAGGCGGAGCCCTCTCTGGACTCGTGACTGGAGGCGGAGCCCTCTCTGGACTCGTGACTGGAGGCGGAGCCCTCTCTGGTCAGTGGCTGGAGCCATCTCTAGACGCTGGTCAGTGGCGGGAGCCATCTCTGGACGCTGGTCAGTGGCCGGAGCCATTTCTGGACGCTGGTCAGTGGCCGGAGCCATCTTGTACAGAGACACTGGCTCGGCGGCGGCCATCTTGTACGGAGACACTGGCTCGCCGGAAGCCATCTTGTCAAGAGACACAGGCGTGGAGTCGGCCATCTTGTCCGAAGACACAGACACGGGAAGAGGAAGAGGAACAGATTCAGGCTCGGCGGGACGAGACTCTTGACGGGCAGACGTGACGTGAAGCTCTGTCTCTGGATCAGCAGACGTGACGTGAAGCTCAGTCTCTGGATCAGCAGACGTGACGTGAAGCTCTGTCTCTGGATCGGCAGACGTGACGTGAAGCACTGTCTCTGGATCGGCAGAAGTGACGTGAAGCTCAGTCTCTGGATCGGCAGACGTGACGTGAAGCTCGGTCTCTGGATCGGCAGACGTGACGTGAAGCTCGGTCTCTGGATCGGCAGACGTGACGTGAAGCTCTGTCTCTGGATCGGCAGACGTGACGTGAAGCTCTGTCTCTGGATCGGCAGAAGTGACGTGAAGCTCTGTCTCTGGATCGGCAGAAGTGACGTGAAGCTCTGTCTCTGGATCGGCAGAAGTGACGTGAAGCTCTGTCTCTGGATCGGCAGAAGTGACGTGAAGCTCTGTCTCTGGATCGGCAGAAGTGACGTGAAGCTCTGTCTCTGGATCGGCAGAAGTGACGTGAAGCTCTATCTCTGGATCGGCAGAAGTGACGTGAAGCTCTGTCTCTGGATCGGCAGAAGTGACGTGAATTGCAGGCCCGACTGGACTGGTGGCCATGTCGTCCGAAGACACATGCATAGCAGATGCAATGGGTATGTCACTATCCTTCTCCATTATACCCACTGTAAAAGCAGAACCGCTCCGTTGCAATGCAATATCAATGTAGTTTTTTAGAGAGCAATTAGGATCGTGCAAAGGCATGTTAGAACTGAGTGGCTCAGATAGTCCTCCTCTGAAAAATATCATGAGGCACACCTCGTCCATTGAAGTCAAATAGGCCAGCTCAATGAAGTCCTCTACATAGTCCTCGATGGGGCGATCTCCCTGACGGAGACGCATTAACTGTGCTGCTGGATTCATAGTGGCCAAGTCTTCTGTAACGTACTGCTCCGAGACAGAGGTTGAGAATCCAAATGCAGCTTTTAATAAAAGGGTAATCCACAATCGTAGTCAAAAGTACAGGCAAAAAGGTCATACACGGGAAAGCAGTCCAAACAGGCAAACAAGTCAGGAGTGACAGGCAAAAGGGTAATCCGGGAGACAGGCAAGAAATCCAAAAACCGACAGACATGAAACCAGGGAAACGCTCAGAAATGCAGTGAATAACAAAACAAGACTTGGCAATGACTGACAGAATGAACAGGCTTATATAGGGTGAGCTAACTAGGAAATGAGGTGCAGGTGGATGTAATCAATGGGTGTTGAAGAGTCCGGGCAAAGGATTATGGGTGATGTAGTCCTAGATGGAGTGACAGTCTGGAGTGGAGTGCCCTCAGGTGGTTCACATGGGCACTCACACAGGACGAATTGTGACACTAATGTAGTTATGTTAACTAATGAAACCTTATTGTAAAGTGTTACCAATAATCTTTTGTGGTGCTTATTTTGATGTGTTGACTAACATACTAAAGCACATGTAAAGTACTTGATTATAATTTCAACTGCACTGTGTTATTTAATATTGCATTTAAAGTTAATATAGTTTAAATGTACTAAATTGCAACTTTATTATTACACATGTGCAATAGCAAATATATTTAAATACATGACATACAATAGAAATGACATAAATGTATATTTTAGTTTACCATAAATGTTTGTCAGTACATTCAGCAGCACACTTTAAGCATATTTCAGGGACAATAGAAGTAGTAATGAAATTACATATGAAGATGTACTTAAGATTCCTACTTAGGTTCATGTTCAACTAATTGCATTTAATATAAATTTAAACAAATACATTTTCATGAATTAACATGCAATTAAGCGCGCAAAAACTACATTCAGTACATTATTTCCGTAATAATGACTCTTTTTAAGTATGCTAAAGTGTACTTCAGTCAGGTCCACTTAAGTCAAAAACACCACAGACAAACTTTTAGTCAACTAGTATTGGCATATTTTACTAAATTTACATTTGGCGATATGGCTCTGTTCTAAATTCCCCATCCTTTTCATGAGCTCCATGAAAAGCCAAGACTGGGAACAGCAGCAGATTCTGAGGACATTTTTTTCAACTGGGAGGGCAGCATAAATCCCACAATTGAGAACAGAGCATGCACCAGTGACTACATTCACATGTGAACCAATAATGCAATATAATAATTATCTAATAATCAGAGTATGGTTTTAATCGCAGTAAGATGTTTACATGATATGAGCAGAACTCTGTTTACATGCAATTTTCATGATTCTGATTATTCGCTAATAAGTATGGTTATGCCACATTCAGACAGGCATACAGTATGCATGTTACCAGCCATTGTTTTAATCTACTCGCATCAAATTCATAATACATTTTTATGGAGGTAGTTTACTGGATATTATTCGGCACCATGATGAACATCGCAATGCCGGGTTTGCCTGCTGCCGTCGTGTTTTTTGCGCCGTCTAGATGAAGATATGGAGCAGAGACTGCACAGCGAGTTGTGTTGACTGAGAAAACTTCAGAATAATGTCACAAAGTTCATTTAAGAATTTACACGGTATCAGTGTACGTCCGCGGGCACATGCACACTTTGGTCAGAATTGTAATAATGCGATTAAGGCGGTTACATGCCTGTTTATAGCGATGATATTGCGGCGTACGCCACACTATGGATACTACGATTATGAGCTTAATCGCATTAGTTTGATCGAAGTATTGTGTTTACATGAGGTAAGGTTTAATCAAATTATTGTAAAAATCCTATTATAATCGCATTATGAGGGAGCATGTAAACGTAGTCAATGACAACAGAATGACATTGATTAAGTTAAACAGTTTAAGGAGGAGCTGGGGTGGAGGTGGGTTGCAAAGCAGCGTGCAGCAGAAGCAGCTAAGCAGACAGATTGAACTGAAGCTGCGCTTAAAGGTCCCGTTCTTCGTGATCCCACTGTTCAAACTTTAGTTAGTGTGTAATGTTGCTGTTAGAGCATAAATAATACCTGTAAAATTATAAAGCTCAAAGTTCAATGCCAAACGAGATATTTTATTTAACAGAAGTTCCCTTTCAAAGCCTACAGCGAACGGCCGGCTTGGACTACATCCTGGTACTTCCTTCATAAATGACGTCAGTAGAACAGACTAACCTCCGCCCACAAGAATATGCGAAAAAGGGGGCGTGGTCTTGTTGCTGTCCCACGTGGAGAAGAGGAAGTGTCGCGTGGAGAAAAGGAAGTGTTGTGTTTGAGTGTGTTTGTCGCCATGTCGTCGAGACGCTGTTATTTTCATCCCGGAGTCAAATCACCTTTGTTTGGCTTTCCCAGGGACGCTGTAGAGATCATTAAGCGCATATATCTTCCGTTAAGAGGCGTGACCTTTCCGTGCAAGTTACGTGCGCTAAGCTGCTGTCGAATCACAACACAGGAACCGTGCCACGTGCGCTAAGCTGCGGTCAAATCACAACACGGGAACCGCTGGCACAATCAGAACTAGTTACGCATTTCTGAAGGAGGAACTTCATAGAATAAAGGAACTCATCAGCCGTTTTTAGGACAGTGAAAACAGCGGTATACAGATAAGTAAATTGTGTGAAAAATACTGTGTTTTTTTACATGCGAAACATGAACACATGTTATATTGCACACTGTAAACACAATCAAAGCTTCAAAAAAACACGAAGAACGGGACCTTTAAGGCGCCCTGTTTGAGAGTTGCCAATTGAGTGCGTAGGAATCGGATCAGCCGATATGGGCGGGGTTGGAATTTTGCCAATCAGCTGATAGCGGAGCTTGACTAAGTGGCCTGCCTGAACTAACGCAGAATGCTTGATTTCTTTTTCACGAGGATCAGTCTATTTTTCTGTAACACTATTCACAATAAAGGTAGCTAACAGAAGATTTAAAGCAAACTGTGCTCTCAAGATGTCCTCAGTATTGTAGAAAGGTGCTATTCGCCATCAACTATGAATCATTTATAATGGGCCAGATTTACTAACAGCTTGTGCCAGCGCAAACCCTCTTTTGGCATTAAAAAACTACTGTCAGGATTTCCTAAAGACACGCAGTGAAAAATTAGAACACCATTATTTACTGCCCAAAAAAGCGTGTGTTAAACCAGAGGCTAATTTGCACTGCTCTTTGTAGATTGCGCTGGTCATTATGGAAATGATCCGGCTGCGTCTGTTTTCTTTTTTGTGCGTCGTCAGCAGATCACGCGCAGAACTTTCCACTCCCATCAGTGCTTTTGTGGAATTGCGCTCTCACACTAATTTGCTCTGTTTAGTAAATCTGGCCTCAAGTGTGCAGAAGTGTGTGATAATAGGGGTATTACTGAGATCAGTATATTTAACCTCAAAGTTGTGGCTCCAATGTTGTGACGCCCAGCTGCATAAAAATAAAAACAAATTGTGGCCTTATCTACTATGTACTTACATCAAAAAATAAGTACAATGTACTTATTGGGTTCATATTGTAATGTAAAACACCTTTGCTGATATTAGGTGGGATACGGGTAAAGTTAGGGTTAGGGGGTAAAGTTTAAGAGTAGGGTTAGGTGTAAGGGAAGTGTCAACAGTGTAATTATAAATGTAACTACAGAAATGAATTACAGATGTAATTACATGCAGGTAATTTTAAAATGTAAGTACAATGTAAAAACATGTATGTACACAATAAGTGCTTTGTATCAAATTATTCATTTAAATGTTAGTACACAGTAGTTAAGGCCACCTAATATAAAGTGGGACCAAACAGAACTATGAGAGTACAATTTTTTTTAGAAGTATTATTCACTTCTGTATGTGAACAATTTTTGTGCAAATTATGCATTTACATTTGAATTTGTTTTATTTTCAGCATTTGACGATGCATATGCTGAATTTCAAAGACTCAAGTAAGTGCCTTTAAGCTGAAAATGGTTTGTGACAGATGCTATTCAGCTTGACTTATTGAATAACTAATACAAATATTTTCTTTTCCCATCTTCAATTTTCCTCCTTAGGGCTGCAGCTATTGCAGAAAGAAGTGAGTAGATGAAGCATCAGATAATGCATCACTTTAACAGTCTCTTTTGAAAGGTAATATGAGTCATTTGTAATCTTTCCTCAGATCGTGCCCGTGTGGCAGGTGGTCTGCCTGATGTTGTGACCATCCAAGAGGGCAAGGTAATGTACATGGTTCTCCACACGGTTTGAAAAGAACATTTTTGCAATGCTCCACTTTTTGACAAAACAACAAAAACGTTCTGTTTTCAGTATCGTTCCATCTGTCTCTTCTCTCTAATAGGCTTTGAACTTGACCTGCAATATCTGGGGTGACCCTGTCCCAGAGGTCACTTGGTTGAAGAACGAACGCGAGATGGTTTCGGACGATCACTACATTCTGAAGTTTGAGTCAGGCAAGTTTGCCAGTTTCACCATCACCGGAGTCAATACGGCTGACTCTGGCAAGTACAGCATCCTGGTAAAGAACAAGTACGGTACGGAGAGCGGCGACTTCACCGTAAGTGTCTTCATCCCAGACGAGGAACATGGCAAGAAAAAATAAAGAAAATCGAAATCACAAAATCAAAACCAATACGTTCAGTTAAAGATTTGAAAAGACTCTGAAAGACAATAATGCCCTATTATATTCAATATCTGAAGGTGCACTATCAGTCAAAAGTCGAGAATAATTAAGATTTTTGTTTTGTTTTTGATAGACGTCTCTTCAGCTCAGGAAGACTGCATTTATGTGATCAAATAAACAGTAAAATTGTGAAATAGTATAAAATAGGTCCGTTTAAAAGAACCGTTTTATATGAGAATATATTATAAAAGGTCATTTATTCCTGTGATCAAAGCTGAATTTTCAGCATCATTACTCTAGTCTTCAGTGTCACATGACACTTCAGAAATCAATCTAATATATACAAATCCTTTTCACTGTATTTTGATCAGACAACGCAGCCTTGGTGAGCATAGGAGACTTTCAAAAAGATAAAAAAAACTTAATTATTCCACACTTTTGACTGTTATATATCCTTAGTGGAGAGTAATACAATTGTAAATGGTGCTAATATCTTGGTTGCAGATCGAAAGAAGTGTCCAAGTTTTAATCCACCAGTACTCACATTTTCAAAATAGCGCTCTAATCGGAAACAAACTGTTATTTAACAAATCTTTTTCTGTATAGATCTAGCATTATTTACTTGACCATTTTCTCCATTGTGGTGTTAGTAAAATAGTTTAAAGCCCAGATTAGAGAATGAATGCAGTTTTGACTGCAGGTTGTATTGTAAGTGGCTTTCCTTATGTAGTTTTACTGTGAGAAGAAACAAATGCACTGATGTGCATGAAAGATGAACAGTTTTGAATTGAGGGACAAATGGATGCTCCGTATCTGTACAGTTTATCATTATTCTGTCCTGAAAAGCAGGAGCTTAGATTCACAAAAACACTAAATAGTCCACATTACAATGGACGCTGTAAAGACAACTTTAAACGTTGTTTCAATGAATCAATGGCCCTGCTGCAAGGTTTCTGTGGATTCTCTATAAAGCTTCACACTGCTAATAAATCACTGCACGTATGATCCCATTGTGCATAGCAGTTATGACATCACCTCCTGTTTTACCTCACAGATAATGATTTGACTTCCTCTGTGTTATTTCCAATAAACGGAGCACATATTCTCTCAACTCCCTCTCTGTGTGGTTTCAGTGTGTCCCTTGTTTTCTTCTCCACGTTGTCCTTATCATTCACATCCCTCCTTCCTGAATCCTGCATCTGAGATGCTGATGTTGTCTCGTCGCCTGAACACCTGGACCAACCTGAACACCGTCACTAACTTTACCCTCAACTGAAGACCTAACCTGCACACTCTCACAAAAACAGTTCACAAATACTGTTTTTGTGCTTTCATAGCCTAATGTTCAGAATAGTAAATAACTTGCTACTTTGTAATACAGCACAGGAACAATACTATAACATGCTCATAACATTAGTTTTCATTAACATTTAGTGTAAATTGTGCCACACTGAAAAGCAAAACTACATTTTAAATAATAAAATGATACATTTATGCCAGAATGTAAAACACCTTGGCCCTGTTTACATCTGCTATTAAGATGCGTTTTGGTCGATCGGATCACAAGTAGACGAGGCACACACATACCCGTTTTCACCTGGTGTTTTAATCTGTCTCTTTTGTCCAATTTCAACCACTTCTATCCTGATTTCTTTGAGGGGAGAGTTGACAGCTATGCTCCCGTTTTTTCCGGGTTACTCACGTATTTTAGTTCTTTTCCCGCTGTCTTCCCGTTTGAGTATTTTCCCGTAAAATATCCTGTATTTTTACGCTCTGATTGTGTTAACTCAGAACACGCAACTATCTGTGTCTGTGAAGTGGCTTGCACTTGGGTTGCTAGACCTCCAGTCAAGCAGGTGGCAGTACACAGACAGTAGCTTAGGCCAGTGTTTCCCAACCGAGAGCAGGGGTGCCGTGTAAACGTCCTTAAAATATATATTTTTTTGTTCAAATTTTTCAAATAATTCTCTTTGTAACCTTTGTTCATTGCATGCCGTATGTTCGAATATGACCAGTCATTTTCGCCGTCATCACCCGGGTGTTGTAGTGCCAGAAGACGTGAATGAGAAGTCGCGCGCACTGTGAGAAAATGTGTCTCTGTGCACTCATCCGAAAGCGCGCACACGTCTCACAGCGCGCAAATATTGAGTTCTCTTTCAAGTCTTGCTCTTGAACGGACAAACTCGCGCAAAAAGTATGTCAACATGTCCATCTTGATGAGTATTCTAGCAGACATAGTCTGTATATGCCTTAAGTAAACTTCATACAGTCGAGAAAGACGACGCATATTCGAGCATTAGGTCTTAAAGGGGCAGTAGCCTTTACTGTTGTCTGTTTAATGTCAAACAACAAAAGACAAGGACATCACTCACTGCTCTTGATTGAATAGCTTTTGTAAGCTTAATAGGATTAATCTTTAATTTATACAGTCAAACATGCAATGTTATTTTACATTTGATCAATTTCTGTACCTGAAAACTAATGTTAGACGTACCTGAAAAACCAGAAAAGCATAGTTTATTTTATTAGTAGGCCTATCTTTGCTCAATTGTATTTATTTGTGCTGCTGCTTGTATTTAAATGATTTGTTCTTATTATTTTCTTTATTTTTATTTGACAGTAGTCCTTTTTTCCCTGAACATAGCAAATACTGAACCGTACCGAAACGGTGAACCTAAAACCGTGATACAAACCGAACCGTGAGCAATCAGTACCGTTACACCCCTAGCGTGACGTATGCGAGGGGGTGCCGCAAAATGGAGAACATTTTCAAAGGGTGCCATGACTGAAAAAAGGTTGGGAAACACTGGCTTAGGCTACTATCGAAGAAGAAGAAGAAGAAGACAGTTGCAGCGGCGGGCGGGAGGAAGAGGGAAAAAGTAGCGGAAGTGAACTTCAAGGAGAGTAGAGTAGATGAGTGTGATGTGCGATGATGGATCAGGACGCTGACGGCCAAAATCAAAATATATTGTGTAGTTATAAACTCTTTAGACTGTTAATGATTAGTGCTTTTGTTTAAGTTTGTGGGTAAGAATTGTGTAAAAAAAAAAAATCCCTTATTTTGTGGATGGATTCCGTGAAATCTCCCTTATTTTCAATGTTCGATGTTGACAGCTATGGTCTACAGCTGAGTAAATAAATGAGCATTTTCAGATCTTTCGATCGAATGGATGAAATAAGCTCACATAATTTGTATATGAACATGCTCACACTGAGATTTCGTTTCTGCTCTGACAGCCATAAGACCACGCCGAATGCAGTGAGTGCATGTTAGAAATCAGGAATGGTGAGAGAACATTGTGCTCCAGTTTTTTCGTCTTCAAGCCAAACTCGGGTCTTCAACCGATAAAGTTTAAATCCCGTCTGGCTAATGTGCTTCCCATTATGTCAACACCAAAGACAGAACTGCTTGTGGTCTCAACCAACCCAGCACTTCATCACAATTTCTCCATTCAGTTCAGTTCATTAACCATAACTCCTTCCAGGACAGCCAGGAACCTCGGAGTTGTGATTGATGATCAGTTAATCTTCACTGACCACTACAACATTAGGAAGATTAGACCCTTCCTATCAGAGCAGGCCACACAACTCCTGGTCCAAGTTCTTGTTCTCTCCAGACTGGACTACTGTAATGCTCTTCTAGCGGGCCTTCCGGCATGCACTATCTAACCCTTGCAACTGATCCAGAATGCAGTGGCAAGGGTGGTCTTCAACCAGCCGAAGAACACGCACGTCACACCTCTCTTCAACGGTTTGCACTGGCTGCCAATGCACTCGCATCAAATTCAAAGCACTGGTGCTTGCCTACAAAACAACCACATGCTCTGCACCAACTCGCTTGTTCGGACTTGCGTTCTGCAAGTAAACGATGCCTCGTAGTGCCATCCAAAAGAGGCACGAAATCACTCTCACAGACCTTTTCCTGGACCGTTCCCACCTGGTGGAACGACCTGCCTATCTCAATTCGAGCAGCCGAGTCTGTAGCCATTTTCAAAAAACATCTAAAAAGACACATTTTCCAGCAGCACCTGACCAATTAAAACTAGCACTTAACTATTCAAATCGTTTTTGTTTGTTTATGTAAAAAAAAAAGAAGATGTGTACTGCGCTAGACTAAATGAGCCTTATTACAGCACGCCGTTTCCCCTTGTTTGTCAGATTGCTTCTATTGCTCTCCTCATTTGTAAGTCCCTTTAGATAAAAGCGTCTGCTAAATGATTAAATAGAAATAATGCTTACGCATCAGTTCAGTAGGTGGAGAGAAGGCGATCTTTTGTGGCTGTTCAAACGCATTTGACCACATGAGCGTTTTACACTAAGAAAGCACCTCTAGAAGTGGAGTGGTTGAAAGGGCACGCTCTAAACATTTTACACCCCGTTTACACCTGTATCTAGCGTCGTCCACTTGTGATCCGATTGGCCAAAATGTATCTTAATACCAGATGTAAACAGGGCCCTTGATTAGTGCATCCCTAAATTCGAGTCATGAAAATCTGAAAAAAGGTTGGAATACACTACACGACTTTTCAAATCTGAACAGATTTTGAATCACTAGACATGATTAAAGAGAAAATCATCATGCACAACACTAAACTGATCACACACTACCTTACTTTCAAGTTGTTCCCAACTTCCCAACAAAGAACTCGCATTGTTAGCAGACGCATGACAAATGAATGAAAATCGTATCAAAGTAACAATCCAACATGTTTGATTTCCTCTGGCTGGATGGAATTACAGTCTGAAGCTAAGAAAAAAAATGTGTGCAAATCATACACTACACGATTTTAAGTTAAATCTGCAGACTGGCTCTGACTTGTGGCAAATGACTCTGTAATTCAAGACATAAATCTGGGTTTAAGGCATGTAGTTTTTTCCAGCCTTTAGTAAGAGTTATAGTTTTCTAGTGTGAAAATGTAAATCATTTGCACCTAACACTATAGTTTATTGGTTGGGTTACATATTCACACAACTGTCAGTCAATAACAGTTATTGAAACTTTTCATAAAAACGGTTAGATTTGCAATAATGTAACTCATTTTCTCAACTATTTATATTTATGTAAATTTGGTCAGTGAAATTATTTAGAACACACACACACACACACACACACACACACACACACACACACACACACACACACACACACACACACACACACACACACACACACACACACACACACACACACACACACACACACACACACACACACACAGGTTCTTCACTACCCCACTATAATTGACTTTTCATGGTAATGTGGATTGATCATTTATATTTAATCAAGAAATCAAGATTGATTGCATATGCACATCCGTGTAATTTGTGCCTCTTGCTCTTGCCAGTTGAATACGATCGAAAACATGGGTGATTTTGGTGTGGTGTCATATCTGGCTGATGCAGATGGAAACGTGACCGTTGGACCTGCGACTCCTGTACCCACTTCTCATTCAACAAAGCCTTCAACCAGACCAATTCCCACAACACCCACCACAGTCACTCCAACTCAAACGCCAACCCCTACTAATCCAAACCCCCAAAATAAAACTACAGCTTCCCCGACCCCTGAAAATCAAACCATAAGTGCAACAACCCCACCAACTCAAATCCCAGAAAATCAATCCCCAGGTACCCCGACCCCTCAAAATCAAACCTTGGATACCCCTATTCTCCAACACCCAGCTAATCCGACTTCCTCAATCTCAAATGCATCCACTCCTCAACCCTCCACTCCCACACCAGGTGAGAAATCTGCAAATAACTCGATGGATAAGACAATGCTGAAAGGTGAGAAAGGGTGCAGAAATACACAAACATAAACCAATTACATACATCCTGACAAACAATATAATGTGTGGCTTTGTGTGAGAAAGTGTGTTTACTGGGGCAGGTGTAATTTACAGGTTTTGTTTCATTCAGACTCTGTAGAAGGGGTATTATCTGCTTTAGAGGCAGACGCTGTTGAACCCATACATCACACAGACCATGGTGATGTACCGGATTCTACAACTGCACCTGAAACCACATCTTCATCAGAACCGGAGCCCAACCCAGAGGAAACTACACCAGCTCTCGAAACTGCAAACGAGGATGGAAAATGTGTGTGAAATGAAAGATGTTTGAGGACACAGTTTTAATGTATGCTGTGGCACTAGGTATAGGGATTGTAACCATGTTAGTTATTGTTTTAGGAGTTTATTTGATGAGTGTTTCTTCTGAAATACCTGCTTTAGCATGTTAACTATCTGTTCATCAGCGCTTTACGAAGCCCCTAAAGGGACATAGTGATTGTAAAAAAATATTTGATGGGAGAAAAATATTTCAATGCTTTTGCATTCTCTCGAAAAACCTGTGTTCCCCAACAAACTTTGCATTAGTTCTTCAAACTTTTGTGATATGAGATGGGAGGAAAAACTATACTTCAGCACTTTTGCGAGTGAACGCAAAGTTTCTTGTGAGAACGCAGTAGTTTTACGAAGGAATGCAAAGTTTCCCGGGGAACGCAAAAGTTTTGCCAAAAAAGTTCCCTTTCAAAGTGAAACTTTGATGCGTCTGCTAAAGACACTATGGGGAATGGCATTAGCGTAACTGGTGTCTGAAGCATGTGTGACAAACTTGCCATTTTATTGGCTGATGACAGTCAATGACATCACAAGCAGAGTGCCCGCAAGTATAAAAGACCATCAGCTTTTTTTGTCTTCAGGAGCTGTTTGTTTGTGTAGCGTGTGGTGAAGGTGAATGAAACAATGGAACCAAGCAATGCTTCGGGAAGTGTGTGCCGCTTTGTATTAGGCTTCTGGCACCTGCTTGGAGAGGAGCATGCGAGTCCAGTACTCGAGAGCTCCGCTCACACTTGGCCCTCTTCCTGAAGAATCACGAACAAGAGTCTGCACCTCGAGGCTCTGGTCCCGCTGTCATGGGGTCATGGGGTTCGCAGGTCGAGCTGGCAGAGGAATTTGAGAGAGGGGTTGATCCTTCTCATTCCTCTGCAACTTGCTTGAGTGATATGTTGGATTAGGATGCACTGTCTGGCATCATCTGATCCAATGGAGAGCATGCTCCATCCAGATAGATCAGCACTCAGAGCACTTTACATAGAAGGGGGGAATCTCCTCAACCACCACCAATGCGCAGCATCTAACTGGATGATGTGACGGCAGCCATACTGCGCCAGAACGCTTAGCACACACCAGCTTATTGGTAGAGAGGAGACAGAATAATGAAGCCAATCAGTATCTATAGGGATGATTAAGAGGACTTTTTTTATGAATAGAGGCCAATGGGCAAATTTGGCCTACCCCTACCCTTTTTTCAAAAGACATCCTGGGATTTTTAAATGACCACAAAGAGTTAGGATCTTGGTTTAACATCTCATCCGAAGGATGTACTGAGCCGCTGCCTTCTGACAGCTCCACATACGAGGAGCTTTTGGATGTTATGGCCCACGCCACAGCCAGACTGGATCTGGCATAGAGGCATGAGGAGCAGGACGTCGCTCAAGGGAAGACTCAGCAAGCCGTTTCTGTCAGGCCTTCCATTTCTTCCAGAGCTGAAAGGGGAAGTGAAAAAATCCTGGAAGAAACTGTATTCAGCTCGTGTTTTTCCATTCTAACATGTGAATGTAGAAGGTTAACCCAAACGTGGATAAGATGACCTCTGTTGAAGAGGAGCTAGCTAGTTATCTCTCACAGGGTGAGTCATCTTCTCTGAAGGCTCCAGTCCTTGCAAGCCCAGCAGGCTGATCTGCTGAGAGATTTGGATCAGGGGCTGGTATTGTCTTCTAAAGTGGTCGCTGAATTTCACCACACCAGAGACTTGGCTCTCCGAGCTGCCAAACAAACAGCCACCGCTATTGGCCGTTTGATGGCAGCGATGGTATTGACAGAGAGGAAAATTTTTTCCTCAATTCCCTGGTCTTGCTCTCTGAACTCCTTGGCACATCCGTTGAGACAGTGGTTAGGAGGTTTAGAGAGGCGGTAGGGATAGGGGTAGGGAAACACTATAAGGTGTTGAAGCCTGGGCAGTGAGAAGTTTGGACAATGCTAGTATTTATTCTGCTCTCATTGCTTTCGTTTTTCATACAGAAGTGAAATAGTATTAGGTTCGCCCCTTTTTACAACAGTGGTGATCCTGAAGGTTGTGAGACCTTGTTGGCTATAAATTATTATATATTTATACATTTTATCAATTATATGAGTGAACGGAGTCTTTTATCGATCCAGGGAATGTTTGCAAGCAGTGTGTAAGCACTCTCCACTTATTTCTCTGATGTATTTAAATAGAGCTGAAGCTCCCCTGTGGTTTCCCTGGCCTAGTGGGTTGAGTTTAGATGGCAAGAATTTTTGGCTTTTATACTATGCTGCTCTTGTATTTGCACTCCTCCTTATGGATTAAAATAAGGTTTGCAATCTCCCCCTGTATGTAGTGGTATTGCCAAAGGTCAAGTTGATATTCTCCCTTTGGTTGGTTTCTCCATAAGAGCTTTATCTAAGATAAGCTTTATCTAAAGAGGCTGACATAGCTTAGCCATTATTCCTAGACCTCTGCTCTCAGGGCGTATAAGGCTTTCCCTGTTCTGCGAGGGAGGGAGGAAGGTTGTAAAGGCGGGACTCCCCTTTCTATAGAACAGGGGTGTCCGCTCCTGTTCCTGGAGATCTACTTACCTGCAGAGTTTAGTTCCAACCCTGCTCCAACACACCTGTCTGTGAATATCAAGTGTTCCTGAAGGTCTTAATTAGCGGATTCATTTGTGTTTGATCAGTGTTGGAGATGAACCCTGGCTACAGAGCATATAATCTTGTCTATATTCTCCTACTATTAGAAGATATTGGCCTAGGGAGTAATGCCAAGTACAGTCTATGTAAGTCATCTGGATCGCCTCAGCATTGACACACTGACTCAGGGTACGTTTCTGTAGAGTCAATCATGCTATGCACGATATGTTTGTGCATATTCACAGTTCAGTGAGGCAACCGTTCACCCAGCATGGCTTGATGGGTATTGATTTCCCCACAGCATCTTTAGAAGACGTGGCATCGAAGTTCCACTTCGAAAGGGAATGTCTAGGTTACATATGTAACCGTGGTTCCCTGAGAAGAGTCTCTTTGCCATGTTTATGACTTCCCTGCAAGTCTTCTTTAGACGAGGTGCACTTTTATATTTACAGGTGCTCTGCTTGTGAAGTCATAGACAGCCAATAAATTGGCATGTTTGTCACACATGCTTCAAACACTGGTCACAATGATGGCGTTCCCCATAGAATCTTTAGCAGACGTGGCATCCCGTTCCTTTTCTTAGGGAACCAGGGATACCTTAGTCTCGCATAGCCAGATCTCAGACTGACGGCAGAAGGTCTGGACTCTATCACAGCTTTCATTGGTCGAGGACCGCCCAAGAGGATGTTTGACTGACATGTAGACATGTAGAGAAAATGTTGAGTTGATGTCCCTGCAATAACAGACCAGCGTGCATCTATAAATTATTAATTAAAGAACATTGTTCAAGTTTACTGCAACAATGGGGCCGCGAACTTCACATACTTTTGAAAATCCATCCAAGTTTAGTTGATCCTGGTAAGCGCTCATTGTCACAGTTGTAAACATAGTTGTATACATATCTATGGTTGTAAACACAACGGCATTCTTCTTTCATGAGGGAGTTTGGTGTCATGGCATTTGTTTCCAGGCAGACCGTTAAAGAACACAACACACTCGTCTTGCGGATATCCTGTAGAATTCAACCAATCAGATGATGACTTCGAAACTTCTGAAGTGTTTCCAGATAAGTGTGCCATATGCATCAGACGTTCAGCCAATGGTCCGTGGGTGTCTGAGGCTGAGACTAGGGTTACCTAGACATTTCTCTGGTGAACACAATAATGTTACTAAAGAATGCAAAGTTTCTCTGGCGAACGTGAAACTTTTGCAAGCAAACACAAAGTTTCTAAGGGGAACAATACTTTTGTGAAAGAACATCAAGTTTCTCAGGGAAACAATTATTTTAAGAGAGAAGGTAACGTTTCTAGGGAGAACATGATAATTTTGCAAGAGAAGACAAAGTTTCTAGGGGGAACATGATCATTTTGCGAGAGAAGGCAAAGTTTCTAGGGGGAACATGATCATTTTGCGAGAGAAAACAAAGTTTCTAGGGGGAATGCAATAATTTTGCGAGAGAAGACAAAGCTTCTAGGGGGAACGCAATACTTTTGCGAGAGAAGGCAAAGTTTCTAGGGGGAACGTGATCCTTTTGCGAGAGAAGACAAAGTTTCTAGAGGGAACATGATCATTTTGCGAGAGAAGGCAAAGTTTCTAGGGGGAACGCAATAATTTTGCGAGAGAAGGCAAAGTTTCTAGGGGGAACGCAATAATTTCGCGAGAGAAGACAAAGCTTCTAGGGGGAACGCAATAATTTTGCGAGAGAAGACAAAGCTTCTAGGGGAAACGCAATAATTTTGCGAGAGAAGACAAAACTTCTAGGGGGAACACAATCATTTTGCCAGAGAAGACAAAGCTTCTAGGGGAAACGCAATAATTTTGTGAGAGAAGACAAAGCTTCTAGGGGAAACGCAATAATTTTGCGAGAGAAGGCAAAGCTTTAGGGGGAACGCAATACTTTTGCGAGAGAAGACAAAGTTTCTAGGGGGAACATGATCATTTTACGAGAGAAGGCAAAGTTTCTAGGGGGAACGCAATAATTTTGCGAGAGAAGGCAAAGTTTCTAGGGGGAACGCAATAATTTTACGAGAGAATGGAAAGTTTCTTGGGTGCACATAATATTTTTTACTGTAGAATAGGCTTGCTACGATAGTCGGTGTTGCCGGTGTTACCGGTGTCCAGACTCAACACCGGTTACATCACTTGCCCACCGTGGCACCGCCCACCGTCTTTTTGATTTTTTTATAGTAATAAAATAATTTAGTTCAGTTAGAGAACAGACAATACAAATAAAAACTGAACGTATCTGCTTAATAAAGCAGGATCCGACCGTGAGTCTCGGCAGCGGCAGGAGTCATTCATCAGATTTAAGAGTGAGGAGCAGACTGAGATGATCGCGGAAGATTTGGTTTCAAAGCGAAACGTAAAAGCGCCTATTTAAGGGAGTTTGTCATTTGTTTTGTTGTTGTGTTTTTCATTAAAAATAATAGGCTAATGAACCCACAATTCAAGCAACCCGCAGCCGAATTGGCGCTAATTCAAAACTGAAAGTAAAATGTGCACGGCCGCACAGAGCGCGCATTGTTTACTTTCGCCTGGCTCCGCGCATTTATTTTTTGCCGCGCGCACCCTCGCGCTCGTGCGGGCGCGTCGAGTATAAACAAGGGGACGAACTGTCATTCATTCATGGTGTGCATCTCAATCATAGACTGATCAATGCTTGATCAGTGCCCTGACTACTGAACTAGGGAACTGATTGAGACGCACCCATGGCCTCACAGAGCGCGCATTTACAGACGAGCTGTCATTCACGGTGTGCGCGCACTGGCGCGTTTTCAGTTCAGAGCGGTAGTGTGCATGTTACTTTAGATTTAAAAGCCTCCGCCGGTGATACCGGTATTACCGGTGTTGTCACACATCAATTAACCGGTGGGAAAATTTCCTCACCGTCACATCCCTACTGTAGAATGAAAAAAATTCTCATCCCATCTCACATTTTTTTCATCACCATGTCCCCTTGGTGGCATCGTAGTGCTTTGATGTCAACATGACATAAAAACTGTACATTTTACTTATTATGCACAAAATTACATGTTATTCCAAAATGTAACACCTACTTTTCATTGTATGATATACCCAGCAAAAGCATTATATCCTTTAGGTCTGTTGCTAAAACACTTAAAAGCAGTGCACTGTTTAGTTTGCAGTATGTTCATTGACGTTAATTCTTTTAGCAAATGTTTTAGCGAGCAGCTTTGCAAAAGAAAACAAGCAGAAACAATTATAAGGGAGACAACAATACTAGTAGTGCTACCGTAACATATGAGTACTAGTAATAATACAGCATAAGATTTTTCAAACTGAATTTAATTTTACAGGAAACTATTTTGAATATGTAATCTGCATGTTTATATTTGTGATTAAATAAAATGTACATCCAAACATTTGAGTGATGAGTATATTACTGACCAGCAATACTGCAACACCTGTCATTAGGGCCCAAGCACCGATGGTGTGAGGACCCTATTGGAATTGCTCAGCCTATTATTATTCTTCTCCCAAATGAATCACATTTTTGAGGGCCTAAACTTTGCACACGCGTCAGAAGTGGTGAAATTTTTTTGGGGGGTGAAAAGTGCCCCTCTCGCCACGTTTCACATACAGGTATGACATTCGGTACACACATGTAACAGCCCAATACCTACAAAAAAAGTCTCCTAGTAAGAAATCTGAAAACCAACAGGAAGTGAGCTATTTAGAAATTTCTTTGCAAAATTGTTGCAAATTTTGCCATTTCCAGACATTGTACTTTAATCAACTCTGTCTAGAGATATAATCAGATCATCATCATATTAGGTCAGTCTAATCTAAAGGCCTTTGCGATGTTAAATTGTGAAGATCTTGAGTTTTCCCTGGAGGGCGTGTCCGTGGCGGCCTCACAAATTTCGATGTTTCGCCATGAAACAGGAAGTTGTTGTAACTCGGACATACAATGTCCGATCTGCCCCAAACTTCACATGTTTGATAATAGTCCTGGCCTGCAGACATCTACATGACAATATTCAGTTATAGTCAAAGTGTCACCTGCTGGCAGTAGGAAGTGTGGCACATTGAAGTGACTTTGCCATTTTTCTTCTATATTTACCCGCTTAAATGCATGTCGCCCACTATTTGCTGTTTTCCTGAGGCCACCGGGTGGCGGTGGTCTCGGGTGCGAGGGCCCTTTTATCGCTGCTTGCAGCTTTAATAATATACTAGTAGACCTGTAGACCTTTAAAGACCATCTTACTGTGAGCTAGGAGGTTGTTAATCTATGGTTTTTGCTTCCGTTGAAGCCTTCAGCCCACATTATTTCAACGTATTTTTTTTTTTAAATATTCACGTTTAACAGCGGAATTTGTGGTGAAAAACTACATTACCCTAGCCTGGCTCCGCCCTCCAACATACTTCCACTCAATTTTCATTTTCCTTCAGTACTCCGTTTGGGTTTGCCGTATATTCTCTGGTTTTCTCCGGTCAAATTGTAACTGGTCCAATCAGCGAACAGAGTGGCTGAGAACGATGACGTTGATGTTGTGCGCTAGTTTCTATTGTTTCACCATGTTTTTCACTTAATAATACTGCTCCAGATTTTCATAATCTATAGCAAAAAGCTCAGTCCTGGGTTATTAAATAGGTTTTGAGTGCTTTAATATTCTCCACCTGATGCTCACATTCTATATTAATCAGAACACCTTTTTCAATACTTTAACTAAACATTAAAATTTGCGCATGTACAAAGAACTCCAGTTGAATTTAGAGAAACGGACAGTTGTGAAAAGTCAAGCAACTGAGGAAACTCAAATCACTCATCAGAAGTTATCAAGCTCTTCAGAATCAAACGCACAAAAACACAACTATGAAACTATTTATTTTTAACAGGCATTTATATGCACATATACTTCTGTAAATGAAAACCAACGGTTCTGACATTCTGCTCCTGTGTAGCAATATGAAAAAGCGTGAGCTGATTTTTTGTATCTGTTTCTCTAGAAATTCTGCACAACAGATATGAAGATGGGGGCAATAATGATTCTGTACATGAAATGACAGTGAACTCGACATTTAAAATGATAACTTCCATAAATTGTTAGATAAAATACACATATTCAGGTAGTTTACAAAATATTACAGTTAATCTAAATAAAACTAACGTATATGGATTTTGATGTTAACAGGCTTGCACACATTTCAATCACAAATGAGTGTGCCATTGATAAAATATCCAACATCTTCCATAAAAAAGGTATACATTGGGAAAAAATTTTCTAATGTAGATCAATTATCTTCTTGGAACTGAATGTAGTCAATGTCGTCTTGGATCAAAAACTGTGGGTGGAAAGGGTGTGTAATGTCTGGATTTATGAGAAAGTTGTCATTTAGTCATTGGGTGAGACAATTTTTCTTTTGCCTGGTGATGCTATTGAAAGGTAATGAATACTGTTATTGTTGAAGTCATGTGTATGTTTAATGAAAGAAAAAAAAACATTGATCTGTTGTGGGGCAAAGTTGCTACTTTGTGCAGTTTTCCACAAATTACCAAAAAATCTGATTTTTTATGCCATGAATGCATTATGACTGAGCATTTACAAAAGAGTTCACTAATTAGGTTCACATCTGGATCTAAGATTGAGAAAATCAAAAACATGGCTAGACGGCTGTTCTGTTTGTAAAATTAAAATGCTATGCTTATACTAATTTCTTATTGAAAAGATTCACAGTCCAGTTGGAAGAAATCTCGGTTGGTGTTTGTGGTACACTAACTGGTGACCTCTATAAAATCAGATCAATAGATTTCCTAGCACCCTACCAGACGGACTCCATTGCAAAATCACTACCGTTTGTTTTTCAGTTGACAATGAAGATTTTTACTGTTGTAGCCAGCTTTTGTTTTTAAATGGATCCTCATGTTGTTCCTCTGGTTCATGAATGGGGTTAATAAAGGCCTTCTGAAGCGAAGTGATGCGTTTGTGCAAGACAAATATCCATATTTAAAATTTTATAGACTAACGAGCTTCCGGCGGTCAGCGGTATGCAAGTCGACTTGTGGCACAAGAGTAACCCTTGACGCATGTGTATAGATGAACGTGGAAGCGCAGAGGATAGAGAAAAACAAGACACTAGTCATGAATTAGAGTCTAAAATGAGAATTTTTAAAGAGAAATGGCTATCTGCAAGAGGTGTCAAAGCTTGCGATGCTCCTGTACATCGTGTCATGGGTAACTCTTTTACTGTAATTCGGCTTGCATACCACTGACCGCCGGAAGCTCGTAATATTATTGCGCCGCTGCACCCATGGTACGGCATCAAAGTTCCTTGATTATTACGCAGGAATGAGAGTATAGTTCCTAGCCATATCGGCCTAGAAAATCACAACTTTTCTTTTTCCGTCGGTCTTGTACATGATGTAACTACAGAAGAGTTTTAAATAGGAAAAATATCAAAACTCTTTGGTAATTTTTTGAGCGAGATGCTAACGGTCTAATCAGATTCAATGATCTATGCTAAGCTATGCTAAAAGTGCTACCGCCAGACCCGGAGATCGACTGAAAGCAGAGGGGCTTTTCTTTCTTTTGATATATTGCATTGTTTAGATATTCATATTCATTCAAAAATTCTGGGGGCCATGAAACTTGTGAAAATGCTGGCAGTGGCTGGCAACATTTTTTTTTAAACGGTGGCGGGGAAAGAGTGAACTTTCACAATTATTTATAAAAAGATATACAGCACTGTAACGTACATTATGGATTCTTTTATGAAGCATTATACATAAAGTCTTCAAGTAGAGAGTAACCAAATTATCTTTGAGCAGATTATTACCAGAATCTAAACCAAGCCTGACCTTAATGTTTGCCTTTGGCTGTCGGCTATCTCTTGGCTACTGTTGGGTAAAGCAGAACTCCACTGAATGAAGACAGAATTTCACTGGATGCTGAAATCGCCAGCTTTCCCGATGTGAGCACAAGTCCCGTCCTCTGGCCCCGCTTCAAATGAAGAACAAGACTTGCAGAGACTGACCCACCACAGACACAGTCCTCAGAGCCTCTGCTCCCCGTCCCAGCAGTGTAAAGCTTCTGGATGTTGCGATTGGCTACTGAGAGAAAGGCCTCGACTCGATCTCCTGCTTGAGCAGTTAAGACAGCGCTGAGCAGGTAGCGTCCGTCCATGGGCGCAGTGAACACACCTGTAAAAATAAAGATTCAGATTACAGCAAAGGCACACTGTGTGAAGTCAAATCAACATATAAGTACATATTAGCATACTAGAGTACTTGAGAAATAACACACTTTAATACAATATACTTAACTGTAAATCCAATGTAATGTTTTCATTCACTTAAGCTCATCTTAATTGGAATGAAATAAAAATGTACAATAGTTTACATTTATTATTTACATCTTTATATGTAATTTAATAATTACTTCTATTGTCATTGAAATATGGTTCAAATGTACTGACAAGCTTTATGGATAAAATAAAATATATTTTATCACGTCATTTCTTATCAAACCTGCATGCCATGTATTTAAATATGTAATTACACATTTGTAATGATGAAGTGTCAATTTAGAGCATTTAAAATATAGTTTATTCAAATATATGCAAGTACTTGTGCTTTAGTATGTTAGTCAACACATCAAATTAAGTGTACTTCAAAGTGTGACAAAAGATTATTAAAACAATTATTTGTTATATGTACTTTAAAGTAAAACTTAATTTGGCATTACAAAAATGCACTTTTAAAAGTGTGTTAAGAAAGATAGTCATGAAAGTGTACTTTTATTAAGTTTAAGTACACTTAAGTGGACTTTTACCGCGTTAATATATCACATGTAAGTACAGTTTTTTAAAGATTTGATGTACACTACAAGTGCACATCAATGCAATTAAGTGCACTTTTCTTCCACAAGGGCAACTTTAGCAAACACCATAAAAATGCATGATAAAACTGTGTACCTGTTTGTGGATCGTAGTGTCTTCCATCATTTAACAGAACATTGTTGAATCTGATGATACCAATTTCTCCAGGGAATGGCACAAGTGTCAGACCAGCCGAAAACGACACATAGCTTATTACTCGCCCTTCTCCTGCATAAATACACACACATACTCACTTTCCCCTCACTCACTGACCATACAGCTCTGTAAAATGCATGGGAGGTTTAGTTACCTGTGCCCATTTGAACTGTCTTCAGTGGAATCTGTGCTGTAGATATGGAAATATAGCATATTGTAAATATCCTGTAAAATTACTTTCAGTTCTATGATAACATATTTTGAATGTTCATCCAGTGTTGGGGAAGCTGCTTTAAATTATGCATAGCTTGTGGTCTGGCAAGCTACTGTTTCATAGAACTTAAACTACAGCCAAACTAGAAGCTACTGTATTGAAAAAGTAACTACTGGTTAGCTTCACTACTAGTAGTAGCGTTGAGAAATCAACATATTTTTCAATATAAAACTATCTGACCATTTTCTTTATATTTTTATTAGGGCTGTCAAGCGATTAAAATTTGTTATCGAATTAAATTACACAATATGGCGATTAATCAATCTAATTAATCGCACATCAAATTTGGCTGAGAAATTACTCCCAAAAGATAATGTAAAATCTTAATTGTGTAAAAAAATCAAATAGACTAGTGATGCACTGAAATGAAAACTCTGGGCCGAAACCTAAACTTTTGGATGCACTTGGCCGAAAACCGAAACTGAAGCCGAAAATGGCTTCTTTTAAAAACGTATACTACCAAACCTGTTGTTGACAAGTTCTTTGGCACCGCACCCCCTCTTGAGATTTTTGCAGAACAAATGTTACATATTGCAACTTTGGTGTCCGCATCTGAAACTTTAAAATACTTCCATACCACTGACATGCTTAATCTTTGATAGGCAGACGCGTGGTAACAGCTCGACCGTGAATGAAACCCAAGCGCTTGCGCACGGATGGTTTTCGGTTTACGTTTTCGGGCTGTTTTTTTTATTTTGGCCCGAAACAGATAATGTTATTTTCGGCCGAACATTTTCAGCGACCAAAATTTTGGTGCACCCCTAAAATAGACATTACCAAAAGTAGCTTGAGGAAGAATTATGTTTGGGTGAACTATACCTTTAATGCTAGTTTTTATTAATATGTAAATATGAAGTTATACTCTAAATAAGAATGTGCCAGTAGGTGGCTGCCTTAAAAAATTTCACAGCAACCTGTTGGTTCGTGAGGGCATTACAGTTTTGAGTACAGGCACGGGCTGCACTAAACCCCGTGCGCTTCCCCCCTGAGTGCTTCAGCACAGAGAGCGTTTCCTCTAAAAGAGTAAACGGGTGACGTTGCGTCTTTTTCAAGATGTCATTTCACCTGTGCGTTTCTGGATGCGGTCGTTCCCTGGCGCCTGCTGACGGTCACAATCGCTGTCTCACGTGTTTGGGCAAACAGCACGCTGAGGCGGCATTTGTGGATAGTTCATGTTCCCACTGCGGCAACATGACTATCTCGGAACTAAGATCGAGACTCACCTACCTCCGGGAAGGCGGAGTCCCCTTACCCATCCCACGATCTAGTTCTATTCCTAACCAGAATAGACCTACTTCTTCGGATGGCCAGGGTGATCTGAGGATTACGTCTAGGGCACACCCGCTGAGTCAACCTCCGCAGGCCCCTATTCCCTCTCAAGTTCCGCAACCGGTAGAGCTCCCACGGGCGGCCAGCGGTGACTTTCGGAGCTCCGGGAGACGAGATGATGTCGAGCGCTGCATCGGAGGGGGAGTTTCAGTCCTCGGAGGATGAAGGTTCGGCTGTACTGCCTCCCTCTGGGAGAGTGGCAACAGCCGCACCGGACCCCGAGATGACTTCTATGCTTTCCCGGGCCGCCGAAAGGGTCGGGCTTATTTGGAACCCTCCACCATGTCCCGAACCCTCTAGGTTGGACGATTGGTTTCTTGGGGAGGGTCGCGCTTCTCAGCGTCCCGCCCCGGTACCTTTCTTCCCGGAGGTGCATGAGGAGCTCACACGGTCGTGGACGGCACCTTTTTCTGCCAGAAACCGGCCGAGTGACTCCTCCCCCCTCACTACCCTGGACGGCGGGCCAGCCAAGGGGTACGTGGGAATCCCGCCAGTGGAGTGGGCCGTCGCGATGCAACTGTGTCCGGCGACCGTCTCCAACTGGCGTGGTGACCCACGTCTCCCGTCCCGGGCCTGTAAGTTGTCCTCCGGTCTGACTGGGAAGGCTTACAAGGCTTGTGGACAGGCTGCGTCTGCCTTGCATGCCATGCATGACGAAAGTCACCGCCCGTTCCATCGGTCAGGTGATGTCCATGCTTGTGGTCCAGGAGCGCCATCTCTGACTCAACCTGGCCGATATGAGGGAGACTGACAAGTATCGGTTCCTGGACTCTCCCATTACGTCGGCCGGGTTGTTCGGCGATGAGGTCGCAAGCTTTGCCCAGCAGTTCTCGGCCACCCAGAAGCAGACGGAGGCCATCAAGCACATCTTGCCCTGGTGGTCCGCTGCTGCCTCCACCCCGGCAGCTCAGCCTCCGCCTTCTCATCACCGAGGACTCTGCCCGCCGCCGCCCCCGCCAGGGCACCGCAGCAGCCTAACACCAGCCGACGACGTGGGGCCGGCCGTGGGAAGGACGTCCAGCCCGCTCAGGCCGCTGCCAAGCCAGGTGGCAAGCGCCGTTGGAAGAGACCCTGAGACGGGACGCCCAGAGATGGAGGAAACTGCTCTCCAGGAGATGGCTGCAGCACCACTCCTTCCCCCGGAGAAGGGCCGCGGGAGAATCTTTTGTTCTCATTTAATTTCTGTTCCGCCGCTGGCCACAGTGCCAGCGGTTCCCAAAACTTCAACAAAAGAGCAGTTTCCGAAATCTCTGGGTGCCAAGAGAGCGCGCTTGGTGGTGGTCGACGCTCCCATGCCTCGCCACACTCAGGTGCCTCTCCCTTCGCCAGAGTGGAGACTCCATCCCCAGGTGGTCCAGCTGATACGCATTCAAGCGGCCTCCCCACACTCGCACGCCCCCTCAGCAGATGCAGGTAAGTGTTGCATAGCACACTCAGATTCCACTCCAGGCCGCTCCCATGCCGTCTGGGTCGGATCCCTGCATTCCGCCTCGCTGCCCCGCTGTGGGTACGTCTGTGGTGCCGTTGATCCCCCTTGCTCGGTGTCTGGGAGCCTGGCTAGCGCTTCCCAGCCCGTCTCGGTGTCTCCTCCGTACCATCAGACTCGGCTATGCGATTCAGTTCGCCTGGCGTCCCCCCAAGTTCAGGGGCGTTCACTTCACGACAGAAGAGAAGGAGAACGCCCCCATGCTCCGGGCGGAGATCGCAGTCCTACTGGTGAAGGATGTGATAGAGCCGGTCCCTTCAGCCGATATGAGGTCCGGGTTCTACAGCCCGTACTTCATTGTACCCAAGAAAGGCGGCGGGTTACGGCTGATCTTGGATCTGCGATTCTTGAACCGGTCCCTTTACAGGCTGCCGTTCAGAATGCTAATGCAGAAACGCATCTTCAGGTGCATCCGTCCCCAAGGTTGGTTTGCAGCGATCGACCTGAAGGACGCGTACTTTCATGTCTTGATTCTCCCTCAACACAGGCCCTTTCTGCGCTTTGCGTTCGAGGGACGGGCATATCAGTACCGTGTCTTACCCTTCAGCCTGTCCCTGTCGCCCCGCGTCTTTACAAAGGTTGCGGAGGCGGCCATTGCCCCCATGCGTGGTGTTCGCATTCTCAACTATCTCGACGACTGGCTGATCCTTGCCCAGTCGCGGGAGCAGTTGTGCGAACACAGGAACATGGTGCTCAGTCACCTCAGCCAGTTGGGACTTCGGGTCAACTGGGAGAAGAGCAAACTCTGTCCAACACAGAGGATCTCTTTTCTCGGTATGGAGATAGCTCGGTCGCCATGACAGCGAGCTTCACAGAGGAGCGCGTCCAGTCAGTGTTGAACTGCTTGAATTCGTTCAGAGGCAGGACAGCGGCACCACTGAAACACTTTCAGATGCTCCTGGGGCATATGGCATCCGCAGTAACGCCGTTGGGATTGTTTCATATGAGACCGCTTCAACGCTAGCTACACGACCGAGTCCCGAGATGGGCGTGGCACAGCAGTTCTCTCCGCGTCCAAGGGACTCCGAGGTGCCGCCAAACCTTCAGCCCATGGTTGGACCCTTCATTTCTACGGGCGGGAGTTCCCCTAGAACAAGTGTCTAGGCATTCTGTTGTCTCCACGGATGTCTCATCCACCGGCTGGGGTGCCACGTACAACGGGCTTGCAGTTTCGGGTCTGTGGACGGGGCCTCAACTGCAATGGCATATCAATTGCCTCGAGTTGTTAGCAGTTCGTCTTGCACTCAGCTGCTTCAAAGTACCGCTCAGAGGCAAGCACGTTCTGGTCCGTACGGACAACACTGCGGCCGTTGCGTACATCAACAAACAGGGTGGTCTACACTCCCGTCGCATGTCACAACTCGCCCGACATCTCCTCTTATGGAGTCAGAAGCATCTGAGGTTGCTTCGTGCCATTCATATTCCGGGCCTGCTCAATCGTGCAGCCGACAAGCTCTCACGACAGCCAGTGCTCCCGGGAGAGTGGAGACTCCATCCCCAGGTGGTCCAGCTGATATGGAGTCACTTCGGGACCGCACAGGTAGACCTGTTTGCCGCCCCTGACACGACCCATTGCCAGTAGTTTTATTCCCTGACCGAGGGGACCCTCGGCTCGGATGCCCTAGCACACAGCTGACCCCGGGGCCTACGCAAATATGCGTTTCCCCCGGTGAGCCTTCTTGCACAGACACTGTGCAAGGTCAGGTAGGACAAGGAGCAAGTCCTGTTGGTCGCTCCGTATTGGCCCAACCGGACTTGGTTCCCGGAACTAGTGCTCCTCGCGACAGCACCTCTTAGCCCATTCCTCTGAGGAAGGACCTTGGTTGGAGCGAAGGCTGTCTCCCTCCACCCTCAAAGTCTATGTTGCCGCTATCGCCGCTAATCATGAGCTAGTAGATGGAAAATCTCTAGGTAAGCACGATCTGATTGTCAGGTTCCTGAGGGGGGCGAGGAGACTAAATCTGCCTCGCCCTCCATCTATACCCTCTTGGACTAGTCTCTGGTGCTAACCGCACAGCAGCGAGCGCCCTTTGAGCCTTTGCAGTCAGCAGAGTTAAAGATTTTGTCGTTAAAGACAATACTCCTGACTGCGTTGGCCTCCATCAAGAGGGTAGGGTACCTGCAGGCCTCATTTTCAGTCAACGAATCATGCCTGGAATTCGGGCCCGGTAACTCTCATGTGATCATGAGACCCCAGCCTGGATATCTGCCCAAGGTTCCCACTACTCCCTTCCGGGACCAAGTGGTGAGCCTGCAAGCGCTGCCTGTGGAGGAGGCAGACCCAGCCCTAGCTTTTCTCTGTCCCGAGCGAGCGCCCTTTGAGCCTTTGCAGTCAGCAGAGTTAAAGATTTTGTCGTTAAAGACAATACTCCTGACTGCGTTGGCCTCCATCAAGAGGGTAGGGAACCTTCAGGCATTTTCGGTCGACGAATCGTGCCTGGAATTCGGGCCCGGTAACTCTCATGTGATCATGAGACCCCAGCCTGGATATGTGCCCAAGGTTCCCACTACTCCCTTCCGGGACCAAGTGGTGAGCCTGCAAGCGCTGCATGTGGAGGAGGCAGACCCAGCCCTAGCTTTTCTCTGTCCCGTCCGTGCTCTCCAGACTTACGTGGACAGAACGCAAAGCTTCAGGACCTCAGAACAGCTCTTCGTCTGTTACGGAGGACAGCAGAAGGGAAAGGCTGTCTCCAAGCAGAGGATGGCCCACTGGATAGTGGATGCCATCATCTTGGCGTATGAATCTCAAGACGTGCCTTGCCCGCTCGGGTTAAGAGCCCACTCCACTAGGGGTGTTGCTTCTTCCTGGGCGTTGTCTCGTGGCGCCTCGCTGACAGACATTTGCAGAGCTGCGGGCTGGGGAACACCTAACACTTTCGCTAGATTCTATAGCCTCCGTGTAGAGCCGGTATCTTCCTGTGTGCTCACTTCCCATAGTCAGTAACACCGAAGTGCCCGTTCTTGTGTCGGCTTGCTGCGCCATTCCCCTCCATATGGACCGGATACGTGCGCTAACTGCTCCAGTTGAGTTCCCCAGAATGGCAAACCCTGTTGAGTCCTCCGTTACCCTCGGCAGTCGGATGTGGCGGAGCGTCCGACGCCAGGTCTAACACTCGTATGCATTGGTGGAACGTGACCGACTGAAAGGGAACGTCTCGGTTACGTATGGTAACCCTCGTTCCCTGAAGGAGGGAACGGAGACGTACATCCCGTCGCCACAGTTGCTGTACCATCACTGCATGGCCGAGTCACTAAGTCCGGCTCCTCAGTGAAATACAGCGTGCATTCGCTCTCGCTTCCAGTTTATACCCGCGCCGCGGGTACGCCACTGTTTACTATGTATCGGTAACACTTACAGTTGCAAGAAAAAGTATGTGAACCGCTTGAAGAATCTGTGAAAATGTGAATAATTTGAACTAAATAAGAGAGATCATACACAATGCAGTTCACATACTTTTTCTTGCAACTGTACATAACAAGGTCTCGTTTGTTAGCATTGGTTAATGCATAAGCTAACAGGACCTAATACATTTTTTTTTACAGCATTTATGAAATATTTAGGTAATAAAAATACAGTTGTCCATTGTTTTGTCATGTTATTTCAGCATGCAATTAACTAATGTTAACAGATACAACCTTTAATAAAAAAATAGTAAATATAGAAATTAACATTAACTAAGGTTAATAGATGCAGCAGAAGTATTGTTCCTTGTTAGTTTACTAATGTAGTTAACTAATGATAAGTGTTACCCGTGTATCAGCTTTATCAAAAAGCTCAAACTCTGATAACTGGCAATTGCGGCTATTTAATTTAGTTTACTTAATAATTCCCCAACACTGTGTTCAGCTACAATAGTGTGTTGAATACCAGATACAGAATCAGGACTGAGGGCAGCAGCAGGAATCAGAGGATAACCTGTAAAGAACAATACAAACAGTAGCACTTTATTTTACATTCCTGTTCCCCATGCACATAGACATACTATGTACTTATTACAGTAATTACAAAAACTGGGTAATAACTAGGTACTAACCCATGTAGTTACCTTTTACTACCCAGTGTTTTCTTAGGTAAGTACACTGCAAGTACACATACTATAAAATAACGTGCAACCCAATTTTCTGGAAACAGCTTTGTAATTGAATTCAAACATTTGCAATACACACACACACACACACGCACTTACCTGGCGCTCCTGCATAGCCAGTAATGGATGTCCCGCTCCCATTGATCCCCTGAGGGGTGCGAGATGAGATTTTGGTCACTCGAGGCCCTGTTTCCCCAGACGCCATGGCAGACAGTGATGGGAGTGGTTGACCTCTCTCTATGGAAACTTTTACAGACGCTGTACCTTCAAGAACACCTGGAGAGAGGTAGAAGAGTGATGGCTGAGAAGAAATAAAGAATGCCTGACAGTTAACAGGTGTGACTTTGCTATAACACTGGTCAGCATTTTTTTTCGAAGTCGTCTGCTTCAGAGATAAAAATATTTCCAAGATATTTAAGTTTTTACATTTTATGTCTATGTATGTTGTGCAAATAGTACTTGTCACCTGTCCTGTTTATGTAACACCGCAAAATGGTTTTAGAATAGTCCCACTTTAGAATAGGTGGCCTTAACTACTATGTAGTAATAATTTGTAATGTAATAATTTGATGCAATGCACTTATTGTGTACATACATGTTTTTACATTGTACTTACATTTTAAAATTACCTGCATGTAATTACATCTGTAACTAATTTCTGTAGTTACATTTATAATTACACTGTTGACACTTCCCTTACACCTAACCCTACCCTTAAACTTACCCATACCACCACACCCTAACTTTACCCGTATCCCACCTCAATATCAGCAAAGGTGTTTTGCAATACAATATGAACTCAATAAGTACATTGCACTTATTTTTAGATGTAATTACATAGTAGATATTCAACTAAATATTCAAATAAATGTTCAACTAAATTACTGATCTGCCCGCATTGTCACTATATGACAATTGAAATGAGCTGGATGACATCACCGTTTTCTCCAGAGCAGCTGTACAGCCGAATCAAATTCTGTTGCATTATTTTCCTGTTTAATACTGTGAAGCTGCTTTGAAACAATCGCCATTGTTAAAAGCGCTATGTAAATAAAGGTGACTTGACTTGACTAGATAAGGCCACCTAATATAAAGTGGGACCTATATTTTAGCCCTATTCACTGTCTACTCTGCGCTCCTCTTGTATTCATTAAATGGAGAATCTCTTGTAACTGTCTAGCAATAAGTCTGCAAGCATTGATGGGCTCCATTTGAATTCGTCTGCACTGATCACACAAGTACAAAAATCACTTATGCAAAAATCAGTTCCTGAAGGGCCATAACAAATCCACCACAAGACAAGCAGCTTGCAAGGTTAGTAAAATAAAAAATAAAAAAGGTATTCAGGGAAGGAGACTAGAGTCGTTTTTAATGGATATCAGTTTGCTCTTACACTGCAAAAAATGCTCTTCTTACTTAGTCATTTTGTCTTGTTTCTGGTCTAAATATCTAAAAATTCTTAACTCAAGACGCATTTACTAGATAAGTAAAATGACATAAGATATTTTTACTTGTTTTCTTGAAACTAAAATCAAAATGAAGCGAGTTTTTGCTTAAAACAAGCTAAATTATCTGCCAATGGGGTGAGAAAAATAATCTTGTTTCTGATTGAAATCTTGTTTCTTGTTTCTGTCCCAAACAGAAATAAGATTATTTTTCTCACCCCATTGGCAGATAATTTTGCTTGTTTTAAGTAAAAACTAAAAACTAAAAAATTCTTATGTTATTTTACTTCTCTAGTAAATGCACCCTGATTTAAGAATTTAAGATATAAGATATTTGGACTGGAAACAAGAAAAAGATACTAAATAAGAAGAGCATTATTTTGGATTGATCTTTTAGTTTAAGATGAAAAAAATTTTTTATAAGAGAAGTCACAGACAATTGCGCGACAGGTATTATTTAATTTACAGCACTTCTCATTCATTTATATGGTATCCTCAAACAGTGATTGACTGTTGCACAGCTCTGAACGAAATTCAATAACGTCAAGGATGTCATTTGATTGGTTATCAAGGCACACGTGATAAGTTAGTTGTTAAGCTTTTTTCCAACAGTAGAGACACGGACCTTGTGTCTCTACCATCAGAGTTTAGCTTCAACCCTAATTAAACACACCTGATCCAGCTCATCAAGACCTTAAGGCTTATTAGAAAACTAAAGGACTATGTGCAAAATCAAACTATACACATCAGAACATGTAAATAGGAAAATGTTGGCGTTATTTTGTCTCTTATTGAGCAGTAGGCTAGCTGGAGACGTTTACCTCCAGTCTTTGTGCTAAGCTAGGCTAGCGGTGGGTGCGTCAGACAGAGTTATGGCACGCACAGAGATGAGAATGGTATGTATGGACTTATCTAACTTTGGGGGATACGGTGAATTAGCTAAAGTCCCAAAAAGTTGGCGTGTTCCTTTAATTTGATTAAGTAATTACATCACGGCAGCTAAAAAAGTATGTTCTATATAGTATGAGTGTGTGTAGTATGAATGTAATCCAGATTATATTTTGTCAAGCACTGTTTTTAACCTACTATATAGAAGGGAAGTATGCAGTTTCGGACGTAGCCCAGGTATGTGTGTTGGAGCAGGGTTGGAACTCAAGTCAGCAGGGCTGTACCCCTCCAGGAATTGAGTTTTGCTCCCCTGCTGTATGATTTCTAGAGCTGATATAGAGCAATTTGGGCATCAGAGTGATTTGTTGCTTTGTTGAGATTGCATCATCCATGACTTCTAGGAATAACATAATACAATCCAGATTGCATCAGTCATTGTTTTGCCTAAAAAGCAAGTTCTGTCCAAACCCAGTCATTGATTTATTCATATTGATTTGATCCATTCAAATATGTATTTTAAATTGAGGTATCTTGACTTTATTACTCACTTATCCTCACTATATCTCCCGTTCCCCATTCGCATATACTGACAAATAGCATATCTTGAAAACTAGAGCCAGTCAACACCCAGAATTAATATATTTTAACTACATTTATTTGGGAAGCATTTTGGCTGTAGATCAGTGTAATCAACAGGTTCATCTGGTTCTCTTTAGAATTCTTTTTTAATTCAGTGACACAATCTGATACAAAATTATGCTTGATGCATCTCAACTGTGTAAAGACACAAATTAACTAGGAGTAGGAAAGTAAAAGAGGCATGTTGCTAAATTCTGTGCAAAGATTTGCATAAAAGCCATACGATATGAATAAGCAGCAATAATAATCTAATATCAGAGGCGGCTCTGTGGCTTTAATTCTGTGCAAATGAAATGCTGCATCAGAGAAACCTTAAATGTAATGATCACAGAAGCGCGCACCTCCGTTTGTGCAAATGGATTGTCAGATCAGGTTAAAATCTCACACTTTAATAGTATTTATAGCACCTAAAAACAGGCTGTGTGACTATGAGGAATGATTACCTCAAGATGCAAGTCTGTATGCAAGTTCAAGAGACTATTTAAAATAAATACATATACCTCTTTAGCTATTTGTCAAGTGCCAGTGATTATCCCTCTCCAGACGCCATAGGTTACGACCCCCGATTAAAAAAAAATACCTGCATATAATTACCGCTGTAATTGATTTCAGTAATTACAGCTATAATTACTCTGTTGACCCTTCCCTTAACCCAACCTTAAACCTGTCCCTAACCTTACCCGTACGTACCCACCTCAATAGCAATACAAGTGTTTTGCAATGCAACATGAACACAATAAGTACATTATACCTTTGACGCAAGTTAATAGTAGGTTGTAGCACTTTATTTTACAGCTCTGTTCCACAAGTACATACTATGTACTTATTATAGTAATTACAATAACTGGGTAATAACTAGGTCCTAACTAAGGGTGCACCGATCCGACTTTTTCAGTCCCGATACAGATACCGATGCCTGGGCTTTGTGCATCTGTCGATACCCGATACCGATCCGATACTATTGATGAATTAATAATAAACTGTATATCTTCCACCTTATACCTTCCTTGAAGAGACTAAAGGCACCAGACTTTACTAACTAAACATAACTAAGACAAAATAACAGATGTATGTAAAGTGTTGAATTCTTATTTATTTAAAAAACAATTGTGCATTCAAATCTAAAATAGAATGTAATTAAACTTCTTTAAATAAATAAAATGTAGCAGTGGAAACAAAAAACAGTGTATTGGTCAAACATACAATAGTAATCTGACAGTTACCAAACATTTTTTACACTACAGATAATTGTTTTGGTATATAATCATATCAATATTAAAAAGTAGCATTACAAATTAACAAATAGTCTTAATTTTCTGCCATATGCAAAATATCAGCTAGCTAATAACAACTTTGTTCTGGTTTCACCTCACTCCAGTCTAAATGATTGTAGGCTAGTCCTATTTATTTTACTACACATTGTCAACAGAAATAAGCTGAAATACTGTTGATAATTAAAAATAATTCTTACTACCCACTCTTGCTTAATTGGGTGAGCACACTTGTGTTCTCATTTCAGATGCGTTCTGAGTAAATTAATAAACTGATTCATGAGTTCAGTGTTGGACAGATCAGTTGTTCTAACCAGTTGTTAAAATGATTCAGTTCAAAGGAGTCATTAGGTCGCGAATCGGACATTAGCAGATGCGTTCTGTGTGAATCCCGTCTGTTAGAACATCGCGAAAGATGTCAACACACAGAAAACACTCATGTCAGCTGGTCAGAGAAGAGTCAACATTTTTTGAGCGCAATTCACAACCAGCGATAATTCAAGGACAAAATTGTCCGAATGTGTCACGTGCAACATGGTTTCAGTCTTCTGACCTTTTGATTTGGATTAATATGTGAAATATGAGAAAGAGCTAACAGCTACCACTGATTATTTTGAAGACCCAGAGAGTGTGCGCGGGGGAGGAGCTCTCTGATCGTTCTCTCTGTCACTCAGTCACAAGCGCAGCATCTGTTCTATATCACTCGTAAATCACAATAACTCATCAAATTAGATTTGGTGGCCGTCAAAAAATGTTCAATGCAGGAAAAACCCTGAATTTGCAGTAATACCACCTCCCCTCGAAACATTTAAGTTACTTTGCAGACATTGCAAACAGCCGACGAACTAGTTGGCGTGGCAAGCGTGAAATATCTCCTCCACACAGCCGACTCTCTGGCTCGCTCCATGTTGCTTCTAGCATGCGACACACGTGAAGCTGACGAATGATGTAGGTTCTGCTGCGACGGAAAAAAAAACAACTGTTTTGTCAGTATCGCGGCCGATATTCGATCCTAATATCGGATCGGTGCACCCCTAGTCCTAACCATAAACCTAACCTTAACTCATTTAGTTACCTTATAATACCCAGTACTTTCTTAGGCAAGTACACTGCAAGTACATGTAAAATAAAGTGCAACCTTAAAAACACATCAATTTGGTCTCAGAATTGTTTGAGAAAGAATTACAATGCATTGGTGAAAAGGTGAGGCCCATTTTGACTATTTGATCTACACTAAATCTTAACAAGACTGAACATAAAAAACTTGAAAACTGAAGATATACGCCACATTTTGTAATATTCTGAAAAAAAAAAATCCTTATGAACACCTGGAAAAAGGTAGAAGAATGCTAATTGGAGGACAGAATAACAAGAAATGCATAACAATTAGCACGTGTCAAAAATGCTTCTACCCATTTAAAAAAAGATTTACATCTTCGTAAACTTAAAGCGTTCTGTGTAATCTTAATAATAAAATAATTATAGAGTTCAATGTATATGGTGCTTTGCAAGGTGGTGAGGACTGCTCATTATTATTAATATTTCATTTGAGTGAAAGAAACAAAATCCTTGTTTCGAAAAAGGTGCTATTGGATTATAATTCTGACAAATAGCTTTGGAGATTTATGTCTTACCCCATTTAAGAAGAGCTGGATGCCATGTGTGTCTGATATTTACTTTAAAAACAGATGCACAGAGGTGTTACCGACTTAGCGGTCAAGTAAACTGATTTACCTTACAAGTACTTTGGTTTAACTGCCTTAAGAGTCCAGGTGTTTTTGGGAATGCTTGTGTACTTCTCAACAAATACTTTATGCTCAATGAACAGAAGTAAGTGGAAAATTGTGCTCAGTGTGTCTTTAGCTACTGCTTGTGTACCTTTATGCACACAGATGTTCAACGTAGAAAAAGTCCTGAAGGACACGGATTTAAAAAAAGAAGGTTATTTTGTTTCTAATGAGAAACCATTCAAAATATAAGGTGCTGGGGCAACATACAAAAAAAGGTAGCTTTCGGCTAAAAATGAACTAATAGGGTCAACTTTCGGCCACTAGACTGCATTGTTAGAAGCCCTAAAAAAGCTGAGCTAACTGGTTAACAGTGAACAAAAATTGATATTATGATATTATGAGATTTAGGGAGTTGCTGCACTGATACTGTGAAATAATATTAATTAAACTGGTATGCATGCTGCTGAGATGTTATTTCTGTTGTCATTTTGATGATCATTTTACAGCTCATGTGGAAAGCGAGGTTTTTTGAACCACTGAAGCGCTGCCTTGAAGTAGTTTACTTGTACGTAATGCAGCATGATTTTTTATGACATTCTTCCATGATGCTTCCAACAAGTTGCAGTGTAAAGCTATACACTACTTCCAGTTAGTTCCTCCCTAACAATGAGAGAAATAGAGAGGGAGCAGCTTTACATGTCACACCCGCTTGCTCACATGATCTCATCCAGTGATCTCTGCCACAGAACTACATAGCAGTGACTATATACAAAAAAAACTCTCTGTGCTAAAACACACACACACATGTTGGTACTCCTTTTACAAAGACTTTCCATATGTGTAATGGGCTAATCATATTTTCTGTACCCTAACAGCACCCCTAAACACAACCCTCACAGAAAATGTTTAGCATTTTTCATAAAACATAATATTAACCAATTTGAATAACAGGGATGTGTGCATATACAATTAATACAATGATGCACAAGCCCTTAGTCATAGTGTGATGTGAATGTGAGGGTGTAACCGTGAAATGCAGGCAGTGCCTGAATAAGCCAAACTAGTAGAACTGGACAGGATATTTACAAAGTAAACAACTCATCCATTTGACATCAACACTTTCGGTCGCATAACTTCTGTGTATTGACGAAAAACCAGTTAAAATAGATGTAGAGTACAAGAAATATGATTGTTACTGTACTATTGTAGTAATTATTTTTGAAGCAATGAGCAATGCTTAAAAATACATGATGATACTTTGTATAAATTTGTGTTTTTCATATGCATTTAATTTAAAACTGTGTACATATCAAAAAGAACCTAAAGGCGTTTTTTTTCATTAACTTTTTTTCATGGACGAGTGTTTGGCGCTACCCCCCTTTTTTCAACAACCTTTTGATATGACCTCAAACTTTTATTGGACAAAAGAAACCTACCACCTTGTTTCAGAAGTCCACCACACTACTGACTTGAACATATATTGCCAAAAGTTGAGACGCCTGCCTTTACATGCACATGAACTTTAATGACATCCCATTCTTAATCCGTAGTGTTTAATATGGAGTTGGCCCACTTGCACTTGGTGAGGTAAGACTTGGATTCAGCTGCCCGGCCATGGAAACACATCCCATGAAGCTCTCTCCACACTGTTCTCTGAGCCAATCTGAAGGCCACACAAGGTTTGGAGGTCTTTAGCTATTGACTGAAAGTTGGTGAGTTCTGCGCACCATGCGCCTCAGCATGTGCTGACCCCGCTCTGATTTTACACGTCCTACCACTTCGTGACTGAGTTGCTGTTGTTCCCAATTGCTTCCACTTTGTTGCACTAACAGTTGACCGTGGAATATTTAGTAGTGAGGAAATTTCACAAATGGACTTATTGCAAAGGTGGCAACCTCTCACGGTACCACGCTTGAATTTGCTGAGCTCCTATCTGTATATTAGTCTGCATCAGGTCAGTTACTAGTTGGCATGTCTGTTATTCCTATGTGGAGTAGCGTATCAAATTAATGAAAGTATAAATCCTTTAATTGAAAGTGCCCCTATTATGTTTTTTTGAATATTCCCTTTCATGCAGTGTGTAATATAGCTGTTTGTGAATGTAAACATCCTGCAAAGTTGTAAAGTCGAAAGTGCACAATTATTGTCTTTCCCAAAAGGAAAGAATCGACTCTGAACCGCCTATACGAGTAGTTTTTAATTCAAATCTCACTGTGTCACTAGAAAATGCATTTACATAATGCCCACCTATGTTGTATGACCCGCCCTCAAACACGTCATTTTACTAACGACTTCTCAAATCTCATAGTTCAACGCAGTATTCGCAAAACGTTTGCTCTTGAAAGATGGGTCAGTACTCAGTTTATGTGGACCAGCTCGCTCCTCAGAATCACAACCTGTAAGTATGATTAATTATCGATGTATATATTTTATACCAGGTGTTCAAAATATGTAGTTTTGAGTTTTATATTGTGTAAGATTCCAGCTAACTCACGTTATTACAGTCTCACTGAAATATGTATATTAATGCAGATTGACTGTCATTCTTATTACTTTGAGTGTAGATAAAGGATGGTGAAAGATTTGTTTTGCAAACTTTAATGTTACATCAGTCATTCACGTTAGTGCTCGGCTAGCATATGTACCATTATTGATACAGTTAATACCGTTCCTGCATGTGCTCCACAATAAATTTGAAATATATGCATTGGATTGTTTATAGACACACACAGTTAATGCTGATGGTGATGAATTACAGCTGCAACATCTCATAAATGAACCTCAAAATGAGTAGTGTATTACTGAGAAACGACCTGCTCAAGTCGTTCTTGCGATGGAGGTTCGGGTTGAATAACTAGTTCTTTCAATGTTTCATCATCGGACTCGCGCTCAGATTGATATGGTAAAATCAATTTCATCGTTACGGTCTTCACAGTGTGTACAATCGCTGAGCTTTAGGAAGCCTATAGAGCTGAAGTTTATGGCAATGGGCGCTTTGTTTCCGACGGCACTGTAAGCGGTAGACCAAACACAACAGACTGGGCCATCTGACTAATCATAGCAGAGTAGTATGCAGAAAGGAGGGATTTAGAGAGACTGAATTATCCGTCTAGTCATTTGAGAATCATTGAACAATGTGGTGATGTGCAATGAATATTATGAGAAAATGAAAGTGTTTTTTTTTTTTTAGGAGACCTCCAAAACAAAATTAGGAAACTATTAGAAAATATCATAATAGGGGTACTTTAATTTAAATGTGCTCATGTGAATAGCCATAGTTCTGTTGTGTTTGTTTTATGTTTGTTTCTTTTCCTAATTGGAATTCCTCCACAACTTGTAGTATTTATTGGTCTGTGTACTTTTTCGTTCATTCGATTTTCCTTATAGAAACGGGTATTAAAAAACGGCTCCTTTTTCGTTTTTTAAACGCAACGAAAAACAAGAATTCCCCTTGATTTTTAGTTTTTCGTTCAGAGGTGGAAAATTAATAAACGGCTTGAATATTCGATTTCTAGACATGGGCGGGAATTATGCACCCCTTTCTGCTGATTGGCAGCCGAAGATCAAATTGTTCCATCAGTTCTTCCTCAGTTCAGCACAGCAGAATAATAGTCCTGCGCTGCTACGGATTCTTAACGCGTTTATTGCAGCTACATTTCATCTTTTATTCATAAAACAATCAGATTAGCAAATGGCTCGACACAACCTGTCCCGGGGCAAAGCCTAGACAGGGCTTTCTCCTGTGTAGATATAAATTCACATACACTTCGCATCAGCTGGGTATGGCAGGATATATGATGGCTGTATAGCCTACCCAGGTTGCCCAGTAAAAATAAATAAATTAAGATTTAAATTAATTTAATTAGTTGAAAATTAAATAAACACTAATAAAAATAAATAGATTAAGATATAAAATAATATCAATAGTTGTAAATTAAATATTTTAAACTTTAGACTAGATATATTGGGCCTATTCAATGTTTTTTGTACGTGTGTCTGTGTGCACAAAATCGATTTTTATAATCGACCGTCAGAGATGGGCATAAATACATGGAAATGTATTTAAAATACAAATATAAAATACTGTGTGGAAAAATGTATTTAAATACAAATACAAAATACTGTGTGGAAAAATGTATTTAAATACAAATACAGTATTTTGTTTTTTGAAAATACACAAAATACATGTTAAATTGGCGATTCAGTGCAGGTATCCCTATCAGGCTGAAATCTATCTGGGCCTATTCATTAATATGTTTTGTTCTAATGTCACAACAAGTCACAATTTCAAGTTTACTGGGTTTAACTTGATTATTTGGTTAGGGTTTAAGAAGTGTACTAAAAAACTTTCACTTGTCCTCAAAATGACCCACATCTTAATCAGTTTATATGTGTAGAAATCTATTTATTCACAAACTTCTCACGAGACGAGTGTTTGACAAATTATTCGGCAAACTACTTCCTCTCATCGCTGCTTTTTGATAGTTTGGAGAACAATTACTTAGAGTCGCCCTCTGTCATTTCACAGAATTATACAAAGGACAGCACGTCAATCATTACTTTACTGAGGAGCGCGCGCAGTAAGCAGGTTCCGGCGTACAGAGCCATGCGAATTGCGAAAGTATAAACGACTTCAACCAGTGTTGCCAACTTAGCAATTTTGTTGCTAGATTTAGGAACTTTAAATAAGTTTTATTGAGCAACTTCTGGAAAATGACTCTAATCCAAACAACACATGTACAAGCTAGCTCAATAGGCCGAGCAGTTCATTCATAATTCCTTATGATCGCTGTGGAAATCGCTGTAAAAAACGGAAGATCATTTAGGTAGCATATTTATGGAGCCCTGCATATGACATGCAGGAAAAAAATTGTAGGCTAAATTGTGCACACAATTTATAAATCGAGGGAACAAAAGAGTAAATCGTGTAGACGGTTTAGGAAATTGAGGGAACAAATTAGTAAACAACGTCACAACATCATTTAGCAACTTTTAGCAACAACTCGATCTGCCTTTAGCAACTTACCCTGAAAATGTGTTGGCAACAGTGGCTTCAACTGCACAAAGCTAAAGAGAAAGCGGCAACTGTGTGCTGATTCCACCGCTTGCCACGTTAAAAAGGCCTTTAATTCAAAAGTGTAGGCCTATTTGTCAGCGTTCCACTCCATCTCTGAGTGCGCGCGCAAAAAAACTGCCTGCCAACGTGCAAGTGTGAATTTGAATTTCCTTTGCCGTTATAATAACACAAATCACATCACACCCAATAACTCATTCGCCCTTGCTTCTTTTTCCACTCCAACATTCCAGCTATTCCTGCCCACTAAAAGCTGCACAGATATATTTGCTGACCCCGATAGGCCTATCTAATGTTAATGATTTAGAAAAAGTTCCATCAATTCACAATTTATATCATCGTTACGAATCTACGATATGTATTTTCATATATCACCCATCCTTAACATGCAGTAACGTTAATGCTTCAAACACATTTGACAAGCTACTTTAATCAACAAGTAGAATTGACCATGACATCCTTATTCCAGAAAAGTTGTGCATGAATGTTGGGGTTGGAGGGAGGGGCGTGTCTGGTCTGAACTAGTTGATGCATGAACACAGCACCCTGATAAAGAGGTTGACTGTCTCAAAGTATTTTGAGTATTTTGAAAATTCAATAGCGGATGAAAAACCCTGGCGTAATTTAAAAATACTGTTAATGTTTCACAAAATGTAGTATTAAGACTTTTTCAGGCGAGAATGCACTTGTTTAAAGCTCAAATCTGTGGTTTATTTATAAAGAGAGTGCTTTTTTGAAAATTTGATCTGGCACTTTCGGAGTTTTCAGTTGTGAGATCCAGTCGATCAGCGGGCGCTCAGCGGGCACTCTCCCCGCCGAGAGCAGCCTTAACACGGCTAGTCCTTCTGACGTTTGCCGCTGGCTCTGATAATTCGTCTTCTAACGGGCGATATTTGGTCTCATGAATCTATAATTTGTTCCCTGGCAAATCGTTTTGACTGAGGGCAAAGTGAAGTTTCATAACTTTATATGTTTAGGCTATTAAACACATAAACTGACATTTAACAAAAATAGACTGGGTTGTGTTTTATGTCACTTGTCTGAACCACATATTAATGTTTTTTTTTTATGTAAACGAAAAGAGGTAGGGTTTTTAATATTTTGTTTTGTTATAAGTATGCAAGATAATACATTGCCTGCACCACATTTGTGTGGCTATAATATGTTTAATATTTTTTAATGAAAATGAAAAGAGGCAGAGTGGTGTTTTATCATATATTTCGTTTTATTGTAGCCTAAAATATACATATATACACTGAATAACACTATCAAGAATGCTGCTGTTCCATTAGCAGAGTAGCTACCCGACTATTGCCTCCTGTCCTCGTTCTCCGGAGTTGAACTTGGCAAGCCTGAAATACCACGGAAGCAAGTCAGAAGTTTGCTAAGGCCTACTTGGTATAGAGAAATGTATATTTTAGGCTACAATAAAACGAAATATGTCATAAAACACCACTGCTTCTTTTTTTTTTTTTTTTTTTTTTTTTAATCGTAAACATATTAGCCACAAATGTCGTTCAGGCAACGCGTAGCTACATTGATTATCTTATATATTTATAACAAAACGAAGTATAAAACACAACCCTGCCTCTTTTCGTTTAGCTTTAAAAAATAATAGGCCTATATTAAACATTAATATGTGGTTTAGGTAAGGTGACCAGATTTCTGAAATGGAAACCGGGGACATTTCCTATTTGAGTGGTCAAATATCACTAAAATCTCATTTGTTATTATCTTTTAATTAAAAAAACGGTACAATACATTTTTTAAATGTTTTTGTTTGTTTATTTGTTGTTGCTGTTGTGGGCTCTCTATATTATTATTATTATTATTATTATTAACATTATTATGATTTAGTTTGATTATTAGGATTTTTATGTGGATTTAATACAATTCAACCCGAAAAAAAAAAGAAAAAAAAAGAAAACAGTTAAGGCGACACGGCAGGTGAAAACATCGTTTTTTTGTGCAGTGGTCAATTTTGAGATTTTGTGACAGTTTGCTCCCTTAACATGTAATGGTGTGTTCACACCGCCCGGCGAGAGCGGCGCGGCGCGTCTTGGACGATTTGGGCGTCGAGGAGAGTTGGAATCAGGTCAACTTTATGGTAATGAGCCATGACGCGGTTCGGCGGCAACCAATGGGAATATAGAAGTGCTCCGCTTGAAATGATTCCAGAGAACGCAGTTCTGTAAACTTTGGTTCCGACCACATTAGTTCCCCAGCAAAATAGAGGAGAGGTTGATCATTGCGGTAGCGGGTTTCCCTATAATATATATATATATATATATATATATATATATATATATATATATTCTGCGCAACGCGTTTTATATGCAACATTTTCGCGCTAGAAAGCCTTTTTTTTTCAGCGGGAATGCAATTCATTTGCTCAAAACAACACCGATTTGACCAATTGCATGAATGCTGCACTTAAACCAGGACAGTTATTGTAAAGTAGGTTGCACACAAATTAATGTTAATGTTAAAGACCAAGGCTAGCACCTATAAACTTGTTGAAATTAGACTAGCACTTCCAAGAACACAAAAGCCACACCACACTAATGGCTTTTAAATGGTTTATTTCATTAGCAAACATGCAACTATAATTAAGTTAACTTTCACATTTAAATTATTTCATGATGTTATCTTTCCTACTGTGGTCAGTCTGCACAAATGCCGATTTTAAAAATGCGAACATGATTGTTTGCTTTGCGGGCCCTTTAAATGCAGTTTTAAAAAAGACCAAGCATTCGATCTACGTCAGAGCGGCAGCGCGTCCACAGATCTTTTACAGCGTCGATGGCAGGGCGGCCAGAGCGAAGTTTGACGCTCTCGCCGGCGGCGGTGTGAACGCACAGTAAGCTACGGTGTATCCTTTCTGTACAATACTGAGAAAAACATTTCGCTTGTGTGGCATGTGCAGTACTTACCTGCACTAGGAGGATAACCACCACGGGTGCGTGATCTGTCTGGGCAAGGCCCACGCGGACGCTGCTCTTGCCAGGTCCGGCTGCTCTCACTGCGAGGGTATGCCCATTTCCTCCCTCCGTTCACGGATAACGCTCTTTTCAGAGCGCTACCATGCCCCTCGCGCGCTCCCGTTCCCCTTTCCGTCCGAGCCTCGGCGGAGCCAGTGGGCTGAGTATACCGAGGCTAGCGAGTTCACGTCGGCCCAGTGCCTGCGTGCCTCGTCTTCGCCTCAGAGAGATGTTTCCCCTGTGACGCTCGACGCAGAGGGCTTGGTCTCATTCGGCGGCAACGAGGAAGACGCACGATTACCAACGTCTCGCTCTTCCTCTTCTCACGCCGCGGACAGAAAATGCCAGAGTGGACGAGCGAACTAATGCCGGAGCTTCCCACATTACTCGCTCTCAGACTTCTGGAGATTTTGAGAGTGCGGCTTACGTTACAGACTGATGTCACTGCAGCTCGCACTTTATACAGCGGGAGAGCGTGACTTACGTCATTGCTGCCTCGCTGTCTAGCGCATAATGGCGTTGTGAATGGCGGCCAAGCCCTGCGCCTTTTTCCCTCTATATCACTTCTCTCAGTCCTATTCAGGCAACTGGAGAGGTTCAACAGTGTAGTAAACGAGCCTGTTATGAAGCACGCACGCCCTACACACCAAAACACAGTTGAGAGCGCGACTTATGTCATAGCCGCGCCCTCTGTTGGTACGGTGCACTTTCGCACACAGGGTTGCCGGTTCGAGCCCCGCTCTCACAGGTTTCTCAGTGAGTCTCAATTTAGTGAATGGCGGCCAAGCCCTTCACCACTTCTCTCAGTCCCCTATTCAGGCGATTGGAAAATCACCATTACAGTAAACAAGCCTGTTATAAAACATGCATGCCTGTACACAAAACGCTGTATTAACGGCGAACCTAATAAACAATTAAGAGTTCTTTCCTCTGTTATGACTGCAGGCAGTGTGTCCCCTACATAGGGTGTACCCCTGCATATAAGCACTGTTAATTCAGCGCTATAGAACCACTCAAAAGTCCTGCTGTGGCTGGATTACCACCACAGACTTCCTTTACATTCTCTCAATCCCCTCGGTTCAGGCGACTGGAGATGTAAATATTGCAGTCAACTAGCCTGTTGAAACGCTGTTTTTAACAACGACCTTACTAAAATACGTGCAACTAGCACATGAGCACTGTTCTCACAGATTATTGCTCTTTAGCTCGCGCTGAGAGCGCTCTATATGTAGAGCGCGCGCCCACTACAAGTGTGCGCCGCTACACATGAGTGCTGTCCGCACAGTGTCACAAACACAAACCAACCGGCGGACATCAGAACAGGGCCCTTATCAAATGGCTTTCAGAATGCTGACAAAACTGAACACAGTAAGCAGCCCTGACAGGCTGATCAGGAAGAGAGGAGGGTCGAGTCCCGCCCAGGTCGGTCCGCCTCCCAAAAGACTCCGAGTTCTCTCCCCACGGCCCGTTTTTGTTCCGGCAAGGGAGAAAAATACTGTTCTGAATGTTTTTCATGCAATGAATGTAAACTACGAGTCCGCTTTAATGCGTGCTGCCCTGCATTCTACCGCCATAAAGGAGAGTTAAAAAAAAAAAAAAGAAAAAAAAAGTTAAACAAATGAGTCTTCTTTCTTTTCTGCACCACACGGAAGTCGGCGCGCTTCTGACACTATAAAACCCCTGGCAGAGGCTTGGAAAGCCATCCCGGGTGTGTCACAGTGGGTTATAAAAACAATTCAACAAGGATACTCTCACAAATCTGTGCTACTCAGCCATCTAGAATGCCTGGGTCTCAGAATAAATACAGCCAAGAGCTCATTGCTTCCCAGGCAGAGAACCTCCTTCCTGGGAACGATTTTAGACTCAGCCCAAATGAGGGCGTGGCTATCGGACGAACGCGCTCTGACTACACAGCAGCTTGCACGTTCATTCAAAATGGGAACCAAAAGACCCCTACAACAAAATTTCAGAGAATGCTAGGCCTAATGGCAAAAGCTTCTCCAGTACTTCCGCTGGGTATGAAGCACATGCGCCACCTGCAGTACTGGCTGAAATCACGGGTTCCTTCCCAAGCGTGGCATTCAGTCCAGCTTTGGATCAAAGTGGGCCGCAGCTGTGTCAAAGCCCTGGCCCCGTGGTCACTTGGGAACAGTTTCCAAACGGATGGTGGTCACCACGGATGCCTCCAACTCGGGTTGGGGCGCTCTTTACGAGGGCGAACCGGCCTTCGGCTCATGGTCGAGCACGGAGTCACAGTTGCACATAAACTGCCTAGAAATGCTGGCAGTAGTGCTAGCCCTCGAGACTTTTTTACCACGTCTCTCAGGTCACCATGTTCTAGTCCACACGGACAACACGACTGTGGTCTCCTACATAAACCGCCAAGGCGGGCTCAGGTCGAGATGGCTCAACCAACAGGTCAGACATCTCCTCCTATGGGCAAAAGGCAAATTACATTCACTGAAAGCAGTGCATGTGCCAGGCAGACTGAACCAGGGAGCAGACATTCTCTCCAGGGGCCTCGTGTCCCTGGGGGAATGGGCCCTCCATTCCTAAACGGTTCAAATGATATGGAGTGTTTTTGGGAGGGCAGAGGTGACCTCTTCGCCTCCGAAGACAACTGTCATTGCCCAATCTATTTTTCAAAGAGCAAGGATGCGCCTTTCTCAGGCGAACGGGACAATCTGGCACCCCCACCCCAAAATTGTGGGCGTTACATGTTTGGCCACTCAAGGGGGACTCGAGAACCTCCCAGTGAGTGTCTTGAGCACCATCAGTGAAGCTAGAGCTCCGTCTACTAGACGTCTCTATGCCCTTAAATGGTCAGGGTTCTCTGACTGGTGTTCAGTCAGGAACTATATACAGTGTCATGTGAGATATCACAGATTCTCGTTTTTCTACAAGAGATGTTGGATGCAGGACACACTCTATCCACACTCAAAGTCTACACGGCAGCTATCGTCGCATCTCATATGCCTATAGCTGGCCAATCAGTAGGCAGACACGACATGGTCATAAAATTCTTAAAAGGAGCCAGGAGGCTTAACCCTCCTCGCCCTCCTACGGTGCCATCCTGGGACCTTCATTGGTCCTTAGAGCACTAAAAAGACCTCCCTTGGAGCCGTTGCAGACGGCTGAATTAAAGCCGCTTTTGCTGAAAACTGCCCTGCTATTAGCATTGGCATCTGTTAAGCATGTCGGTGACATTCAAGCGTTATCTGTGAACGCATCATGTTTAGAATTGGCTCAGGTGATTCTAAAGTCATCCTCAAACCAGGGCATGGTTATGTACCTAAAGTGCTTTCAACACCATTCAAAGCACAGGTAATCACTCTCTCTGCCCTCCCCACTTCGGAGGATAAGAGACAGTTACACCTGCTCTGCCCTGTTAGGGCGCTTAGAGCATATATTGAGCGGTCCTCCCACTTTAGACAGTCGGAACAGCTCTTTGTAAGTTTTGGTGACCGAACTAAGGGACTTCCGGTCACCAAACAAAGCCTAGCCAGATGGCTAGTGGACGTGATAGCGTTAGCATATGACACTATGGGCCTCCAATGCCCCATAGGTGTCAAAGCTCACTCCACCAGAGGCATGGCCTCCTCCTGGGCGTGGTCTAGTGGAGTTTTCTATGGGTGACATTTGTAGATCGGCAGGTTGGTCCTCACCATCTACTTTAACCAGATTCTACAGTCTGGATGTCCCTGCACTGCAGGCACAAGTCCTCGCTGTATAAAAATACTAAGATGGCCTAACGAGTATTAGACGGCCTTTTAAGCCCATCCCTGTCATAAATTGGCATTTGGGGCCTTCATATGCTTCAATGCTTACACATTCCTTATAGTTACCGGCCTCTATGAGCCCAGTAGTATAAGACTTATATATATATATATACAGTGAGGAAAATAAGTATTTGAACACCCTGCTATTTTGCAAGTTCTCCCACTTAGAAATCGTGGAGGGGTCTGAAATTGTAATCGTAGGTGCATGTCCACTGTGAGAGACATAATCTAAAAATAAAAAAAAATCCAGAAATCACAATATATGATTTTTTAACTATTTATTTGTATGATACAGCTGCAAATAAGTATTTGAACACCTGAGAAAATCAATGTTAATATTTGGTGTATTCTGTATTTTGGAAGTGACAAAACAATGCCGCACCCCGTTGAGGCTGTTATAAAGCATGTTATAAAACAGTACTTTAATTGATGATAATGTCGCTCTCCTCTGGGTTACGTTCTTAGTAGTAGAGGCTTGCGCACGACCTAGTAGCAAAGTTCTGATCGTTGCGAGATGCATTCTGGGATACCGGTCTGTCTGAAGTCTCTTCTCGATGCAACCTCGCAACGCATGACATCACCCATTCAAAGTAAATGAGAAGCGTTAACGCCGACGCCCCGTGTGAATGCGGCGTAAGGATTTGAGCGAGTTTGACAAGGGCCAAATTGTGATGGCTAGACGACTGGGTCAGAGCATCTCCAAGACTGCAGCTCTTGTGGGGTGTTCCCGGTCTGCGGTGGTCAGTATCTATCAAAAGTGGTCCAAGGAAGGAACAGTGGTGAACAGGGTCATGGGTGGCCAATGCTCATTGCATGTGGGGAGCGAAGGCTGGCCTGTGTGGTCCGATCAAACAGACGAGCTACTGTAGCTCAAATTGCTCAAGAAGTTAATGCTGGTTCTGATAGAAAGGTGTCAGAATACACAGTGCATTGCAGTTTGTTGCGTATGGGGCTGCATAGCCACAGACCAGTCAGGGTGCCCATGCTGACCCCTGTCCACCGCCGAAAGCGCCAACACATGAGTATCACATGGATGGCCGGGTGCGTCACTTACCTGGGGAACACATGGCACTAGGATGCACTATGGGAAGAAGGCAAGCCGGCGGAGGCAGTGTGATGCTTTGGACAATGTTCTGCTGGGAAACCTTGGGTCCTGCGATCGATGTGGATGTAACTTTGACATGTACCACCTACCTAAGCATTGTTGCAGACCATATACACCCTATCATGGAAACGTGATTCTCTGGTGGCTGTGGCCTCTTTCAGTAGATAATGCACCCTGCCACAAAGTAAAAATGGCTCAGGAATGGTTTGAGGAGCACAACACTGAGTTTGAGGAGTTGACTTGGCCTGATCCATGGAGGTCCCACCTCGCAACTTACAGGACTTAAAGGAACTGCTGCTAACATCTTGGTGCCAGATACCACAGCACACCTTCAGGGTTCTAGTGAAGTCCATGTCTCGACAGGTCAGGGTTGTTTTGGCAGCAAGAGGGGGACCAACCCAATATTAGGAAGTTATAATGTTATGCTCAAATGATGTTGATTTAGTGTGGTTTATTTTGTTCACACAGCTGAACTAAACATAAGATAATAAGAAATCAGTTTCAACATTATTTACTCATCAACAGGGACTGAATCAATTTGATCCACTATAAAAAAAGTTGACTTTAGCTTTTTTTATAATCTGTAAATGTTTATTCTGACTAAACGTAACTGTGACCAAATATTGTTTTAATGCTATTTTCATATTTGTATTATTAGAATTTGTATTACTATGTTCTTGTTGTGTTTGTATTGTATACAGTATGTGCACTGGAAGCTTCAGCACCAAGAAAAATTTCTTGTGTGTGCAAGCACACTTGGCAATAAAGCTCTTTCTGATTCTAATTGTACTCATTTTTAATAAGCAGGTTTAATATTTTGATACCTGTAAACAGTGTAAAAAACGTTCCTTATATTCAAGCTCAAGACGCATTGGATTTCTTTGTAGAGCCCTTGGGTATATACTTTGGATTTACTTCAAACAAAGCTAAGTTTAAAAATCGCTTACAGTAGTGATTATGTCCTGAAGTCTTATGCAATTTGGATTTTTCTACATATTCTGAACGCTGCTAGGTAAAACGGCAAGATGACTAATGTGCCCAGAACATCTCGCAAATTACGAACACAAAATCACCAAATGAGAAGCAGATGCCCACATGCATGCTCAAACATGCACAGACACACAATATAATCCCATAAAAGTCCGGACATTGCTCTTAAGCCTGTCCAGTTGTAACATGTGTGCACAATTAAAACGTAAAGGGGAAATACTACTTCCCCTGGGGAGTTACCTGCTCACAATACATAAACATTCTTCTGCATTTAAAGGAAATCCCTCTCAAAACACTACCTTATGTACACTTTAGCCTACATTTGTATGGTGGTTCATACAGCAGAAGCTTTCAAAGACTTAAAAGGACACCAGCAGAATATATGGTTTTGACAAGTAGTACTGACAAAAACAGACCAGAGGCCAGTTGCATAAACATAGCTACTTTTTTAGTCTTAAGAACTAGTCTGAACAACTAGCAGTTATCCAAGGGGAAATCAAAATAGATCAATCTACGTTTTATGTAACTGACCAGTTAATAGAAATTTGACCAATCTTCATGAAAAAACTACATGAATAACTGGTAAGACTAGTCTAAGCAGTTTATGCAACTGGCCACATTTGCTTATTAGATCATATCTTTGGACTTTTTGCCTCTTTATTGGATAGTGGGGCCAATTTTCATGGATAAGAAGTTGTAACATTACTGGTAAATTACCATTTTGATGTCTGAAAAAAACATAAGATTACCAGTATGAGCAAGTAGGAGGTCAGGACGCATTGGTGTACAAGAAGTCTGGTTTGGCCCATCATAAAGATCTGATGGAGATGATGTGATTGCTCCACACTGTTTACAGTAACATCTGTCACTCGGAAGTAGACCTGTCACGATTATTAAATAATCGTTTGATCGCGATTAATTGGTCTAATCGCGGTCATTACAGATGATCGTTATAATCGCCCACTATTAGAAGACACAAGGGGGCCCTGTAGTTAGTAGCGGGAAGTTCGGATCATTTTACAGACTCGGATCTTTGAATCTCGTTCAGCAAAATAAAAATAAAAAAAGTAATTTCGTTCATTTCAGCATAACAGGAAGAACTAATCTTTTCTGTTTCATGTATAGAACCTATGGGATTTTGCGCGCACCCGCGGCCAACAAAATGAACGGATCACTCTCTGAGACAACTCGGCAGTCCCGAGTCATATTAAAGAATCATTCGTTCATGAACGACGTACCTGCAGCACTACTTCTACCGGTCTCCCTCTGAATTCATTACGCTGAGCATTACGTTCAACTGATATTGCCCTGTTAATTTCTCCATCCTCTTGAGTTAGAGCAGCCCAGTGATTCAACAAAGATGGATTTAGTTTCGAAACCGAAAACGACAACGCCAATCTGGGCACATTTTGGTTTTACACCCGATGATAAAGGGCGGCCAAAAGACGTTGACACGGCAGTGTGTCGAATTTGTAGGAGAGAAATAGCAGCGAAAGCCGCCAACACCACAAATCTTAGGAATCACCTGAAAGCACATCACCCAACAGAGTTCGCCGAAGTTTTGAAGTCATCCACAGCCGCTCATACTTCCAGTCAGGTGACAATAGCGCAGGCCTTCGGACGGGTAACAAAATATAAACGCGACAGTATGAAATGGCGCACGCTGACCGACAGTGTCACGAGATACATCGCTAAGGAAATGCAGCCTTTTAATACTGTGGAGAAACCAGCATTTAAAGAAATGCTCCACAACTTCGACAAGCAATATGAATTGCCAGGGAAAACATACATTTCCAAAACAGCAATTCCAAATTTATACAGAGAAGTGAAGGATGAAATCCTTAAGGATTTGAAAGAAATTGATTTTTATTCAGCCACAACAGACATGTGGTCCAGTGTAAATATGACCCCGTACATGAGCCTAACAGTACATTACCTCACAACTGACTGGACACTAGTATCAAAATGTCTAGAGACAAGATACACCCCAGAGAACCATACTGCTGATACACTTTTCTGAAAGATACATATTTTTTATTGAATAAATTACTTTAATATTTAAAGGCTTTAAGTGTATTAATGTGTTATTGCAAGTGACAACTTACAAGGGATTCAATTAAATAATCACAACAATTTGTATGACAATTAATCGACAAAGCCCTAAAACAGACAATTAATCGTCATAATCGCAATTATTTATTGGACAATTAATCGTCAGTCAAATTTCATAATCGTGACAGCCCTACTCGGAAGTCAACCGAGTTAAATTGGACAGATAGTGAAACAAAAGTGCTCATTTGTGCGGATGAAGAAAAGGGAGCACGTGTTTAAAGGTGATTTACGATTATTGACAACACAACGTTTACTGATATTTAGGTGCTGATGATGTGTAAATGAGATCTTAACAGCAATAAGTCCAAATGCTGTTGCTTGCGGGAACAGTAGATGTGGTGTAGCTACCGAAAAATTATAATTTAATGAGTCAAATCAGATTACGTCAAGGGCAAATATGCAATGCACTGGACCACATCTCTGAAAGACCAAATTAATATTTATGATCAAGCGGGAGTTAAAATGCTATCAGAAAAAGGCTTTTTTTTTTAAAAAGCTATTATTCACAGCAAATTGTCTGGTGTACATTTAACTCCGCAGGTGTTAAATTTCACTCTTTTCTGGTGTATATATGAGTCCCACCAGCCCAGTGTCCATGTAACACTTTCAAAAGTGTTGAATATACACACCTCAGTAGTGAATTATTTTACACCAAAAGTGTAAAAATGTACTCTAGATTAAGTTGTTTATTACTCTCTGTAAATGTATATAAACATCAATTCAAGGTTTATGTTTAAACTGACTGGGATAAATGTCAACTTTTAATCACATCACCAAAAAAGTGTATATTAAATGCTTAAACACAAAGGTAGGAGAGTGACTTCCGGCTTCAGTTGAGTGAAAAACTGTTGAGTCTGTTGCAACCTTTGTTTTCTATGTGATTTAAGAGAATTTTATACGTTTATTTTGTTAGTTGTGTAATTGTGGTTCCAATAATGTGCTTTGTGTGGCTTTTTGTACTGCCCTTGGAATCATTAAGAGCTTTCTTTTTTTCACCAGCAGCCTTTTTCAAAAAAATTTCATACGGTCTACGTTAGCTTGTCTACTGCTGCATCTGAATTGCTCATGTAAACTAGTTGTTCGGCTCTTCAGCCCTTTGGTCTTGCATATCATGGTGGAGAAGGACAATCTCAAGTCTCTACTTAAGTGTTGTCTCACTTTAAATAAACACCCTCTATCAATTTTCCAACAGAAATAGGCCCCTGAAACTAAAAGTTCTTCAAGTACAATTTGCTAAATTACAATCATTAAAGCTGCAATATGTAACATTTTTGCAGTAAAATATCCAAAAACCACTTGGCCAGTGTTATATATTTTGTTTAGATGAGTACTTCTAATATCCCAAATGTTTCCAACTATTTGTAAATTGTGAGAAAATTGCTATTTTAACCCAGGAACCGGAACGTGTGAGGGTGTCAATTGTGTCATTTCTGCGTTACCCTCGGTTTCCAGTTTTATTTTGCAGAAAAGCTTTACTCTTACTGCAGTGTGCAACAAGTGTCATAGCTGCCGCCGATCAAACGCATAACGTCATAACATCCTTTTCAACACACCAGTGTTAATTTTGACAGCAAATTTTGATTTAGTTTTAGTCATAGTCTTATGACTAAACTGCCATTTAGTTTTAATCATATTTTAGTCACCTGAATTGTTTTTAGTTTTAGTCGACTACATATAACATTTTAGTCAACTAAATCTACAGTAGATTTAGTCTACTAAAATCGAATGAGTTTAGTTAAATTGTAATACATTAAGCATTTAAGCATTACATAACCGACTGTCACTTGAACTGACATTTTGACATCATTTTGTTTTTGACATTAAAAATACACAAAAGAGAGCTCAATTCACTTTTTTGTTTGTTTTTTAAAAACATCTATATAGTTTTTATAACGTTGTATTTCTGTTTTAGTTAGTAGGCCATATCAGGTTAAGCTAAAGCTTCAAATAAATGTGTTTATTTATTTTTTTAATTTCAGTTAACATTTATTTAATTTCAAGTAATGAAGATTTTTTTTAATGGTTTTAGTTAACTATTATAACCCTGATACTTTATTGAATATGTGTCAAATACCGGTCTTTCCTCCTGACTATGAATTAAATGGGAATTAAATTAAATACAGTTTATTGTGTGAGCAAAAACAAATATAATGCGTGACTTTTAATTATAAACAAGCTCGAAATACACATAGACTCTTATTTTGAAATGTCTGCACCTTACTATTGCAGTTGCAGGATGCTCATTCAAGTTCAGGAGATAAAATATGCATTGTTACAACCGTCTAAAACATATAACTATATAAACATTGTAAAGTAAACATTGTCATTATTCATCAGTATTAGTTCATAAACAATTGCCTGGCATGCATGTGCACTATTCATTGATTGTGAACCGCTCTGGAGCGCTGGATTGGGGATGTGTGAGCCTGTAGAGCACGCAACAGCGCTGTGTTTTCCAGTGGTTAGATCAGCACGTTCAAATCAAATGTGCTCATCTGTTACACAGGATATCAGTTCTGACTGGATCTCTTCCCTAATCGACCCTCCCTAACATTTTCGTCTCGTACGTTTTTGTCATCCAACACTAGTTTTTGTTTAGTTATCGTCTCGTTTTCGTCAGTGAAAAAAGGTTGTTGACAAAAATTATGAAGAAAATTATTTGTCAATGAAATTAACACCGCAACACACTCAGATGTATCTACTATGATAAACAGAGCTGCGTTTCCTCATTCTCATGACCGGAAAAGCGGAAATGGCGCCGGCGACTGTGGCATAATAAAAGCCCTGCTGCTTGCGAGGCGTGTGTTGCGTTCATCTTATTAACAATCGCTCCAGCAGCCTTGTTCAGCTACCACAACACACGGCCATGCTCAGCTTTATACTACAGTAACATTAATAATCGCATCCATGAACATGATTTCTGCCCTTTTCAACCAGCTGTTAGGTGAAGACCACGTCCCAAGATTCTGCGCTCAAACTTGGCGTCATCAAGCAACGCCTTTGTTTTAAATTAGGCGACCTCTAGCGGACAGAAAAGTTACATAGTACACCTTTAAGCAGAGCACGGCGCTAACAATGCCATGGTCAAGGGTTCAATTCTCAAGGAAATCGAGAACTGGCCAAATGTGTACCTTGAATGCAATGTAAGTTACTTTCGATAAAATCATCTGCCAAATGTATAAATGTAAAATTTAAGCTAATGCTTACCTGTAGGTGAATTAGTGATCCCATCCTGCCCGTCTTTTGAAAGGTGTGAATTTGCTTTAAACACATTAATGTCTCTTGTATGTGAGAATATTGTATTGTTCAGTTGACGGACGCAAGTCCACAAGGCACTAACGTGTTTGTTCAGTCCCTCTTTAATTCGTTTGAGACTGTCAGACATTGGCTCAAACCGACCGCAAATGCCTTCAATGCTAGCCACCCGTCCATCAAAACCATTAAGCAAGCCATTCATTGTCCTCACTTGCTCTTGGGTTTGCTCAAAATCAACCTTTAGACTTTCCACCCGTTGCAGCAGAATTTCAAAATGTACGGACTGATTAAAGTCTGATACAGAGTTCTCACTTTTAATCTGCTGTGCAAGAGAGCCAAACTCGTTCTGCAGTTGCTGTGTATGTTTCTCCAAGATGTCTAGGCGCTGATCATGACCTAAGACTGTGGTCAGTAGATGTGAAGTGCTGTTTTCATGTTGAACAGCATTGATTTTCTCTTCCAAGGCTATGCTTTGATCTTCCTCTTCCTTAAGTCTTTCCCTTCTTAGTTTCTCCTCAATATAGAGGCAATGTACCTCTGCATTCTTTTCTGCAAGACTAACTCTTGCCTCCAGAATATGCCCTTGTGCATCAATCTGTGCAAGGGTGGCATTCTGCTGCCTAATGGCATCTTTCAGTATCTGCTGGGTGTCCTTGAGCTTCTGGACCTCATGACTGTCCATCCCTGGGGCTTTTCCAATGGGAAGTTGGAGACGCAAGTCTTGGATCTCTTTGCGGAGTTCAACCTCTTTAGAGTCAAGGAGCTCGGACAAGCTCAAGTAAGAGGTTTCTTGTTCCTCACACTGCTCCTGAACAGACAGCACTTTGTAGTCACATGAATTCTTCATGTCTGCTATTTTGATGTCCATTCCTTGAAGAAGCTCTTCACGAAGGGCAGAAAGCTTTTCATCGATGTATGCCTGACATGGACACTCATTGGTTGCACCGGTAGAGGAGGGTTGAGGTGGTCCAGTACTGGTTGATTCTGTTAGTCGATGCATCTGTCCATCAATGTTCTGGATCCTAATCTGCAGATCTTGAATGCTATTAGTATTAGAACTGATTGTGTTGGAGAGCTGGGTAACGTGGTTTTGCAGTTCATCAGTACCTGATGAAAAATGGAGGTCTGATGGGACCACAATGGTCTCAATTCCACCCGCCTTGAGATCCTGTGGCTGTTGCAAATTCCCCAACGTGTTTAGAATGAATTTGGTAACATCTTCCTGTAAATCTAAGCGCAAGTTTGCATTGGCTGACGTTATAGCTTGCAGGTCGAGTACTGTCTGAGAAAGACGCTCCACTTCTTCTTCTAATACCTGAACTCTGCGATTCTCTTGTTGGCGATCTCCATAACCTTCCAGTTGAATGTTGTGATGCTCTTTCTGTCCAGGTTGAGACCATGGATGTGTCTCAGAGAACACTTCTGGTCCTAGAACATCCAAAATTACATGTACTTATTAGGAGTGGGAATCGCCCCATGATACAATATTTTCATGATACTTAAAGGGTTAGTTGACCCAAAAATGAAAATTCTGTCATTAATTACTTACCCTCGTGTCTTTTGACACCCGTAAGACCTCTGTTCCTCTTCGGAACACAAATTAAGATATTTTTGTTGAAATCCGATGGCTCAGAAAAGCCTCCATTGGAAGCAATGACATTTCCTCTCTCAAGACCCATAAAAGGTACTAAAGACGTCATTACAAAGTCCATCTCACCACAGTGGTTCAATAATTCAATACAATTCAAGTACTACAATAATTTTATGAAGCAACGAGAATAGTTTGTGTGCGCAAAAAAATAAATAAAAATAATGACTTTATTCAACAAGTTCTTGTCTTCCGTCTGGGCCTCTGACATGAACTCACGAAGCACCACAACGCATGCGTGAGAAATGGAAATGTCATTGCTGCCAATGGAGGCCTTTCTGAGCCATGCTGAATCTTAATTTGTGTTCCGAAGATGAACAAAGGTCTTACGGGTGTCGAACGACATGAGGGTAATTAATTAATGACAGAATTTTCATTTTTGGGTCAACTAACCCTTTAATCCACAATACAATATTATTGTGATTTTAAACATTTTGCGATATGTTGAGTATTGCAAGAATATATTGCGATTTATATTACCCTTTTTTTCCAACTGCCCAAAGGAAAACTTTGTCCACATATACATTTATCTAATAAGTTAAAGTTCTCAGTCTGTTCATTTCACATCCATCTCCTTTGTCCCTTCCTTGATTAATATTCTCCATATCGATACAACATCTTCAAGCAAAATACAATACTATGATATATAAATTTTCCCCCCACTCCTAGTACTTATTACAGTGCCACTTTAGGTAACACTTCATTTTACAGTGTCCTTGTTACATATGTTACATGTACTTACCATAGTAATAACAGTAAATTATGCATAATTTCATGCAACTAACCCTCAACCAACCATAACCCTATAGTAAGTCCATGTAGTTAATTAATATGCAACAATGACACCATAAAATGACACACTTTATTTTAATGTATCTTTGTTACACGTTACATGTATTTACTATAGTAATAACTATAAATTAGGTATAATTACATGCAACCCTATACCTATCCCTATAGTAAGTACATGTAGTTAATTACTATTACTCAGTACTAAAATGTATAATCACACCGTAACGGGGATACTTTAAAATAAAGTGTAACCTTTATTAATGAAATTATCAACACTTTTTAATTTGATTGCTCATAGAAATTAAGTTGTTCCAACAAAATTCAACAATTGAGTAGTAGCACAGGAACCAATTGATTCATGTTGCCACCCATAACCAAACCACTAGCTCTACTCTTTAGCACAATGGTAACCACAAAAACTTCAACACAACTGAAACACTTTTAAATGGCAAACATAACATCATTAAACACTAACACACATAAAAAACACATAACATAGCACTTCATTTCAACTTTAATTCTCCTTATCAAGTCCTATGCAAAGCATTCTTGGAACTAGAAATTATTTTCCCAATTTTCAGATATCAAGACAATTCCATTTAGTTCTGATTAAACCAATTAGCACAGACATTTCAGTTTAAAGGGTTAGTTCACAGTAAAATGAAAATCATCCCATAATTTTCTCACCCTCAAGACATCCTAGGTGTATAATATGACTTTCTTCTTTCTGCCAAACACAATCTGAGTTATATAAAAAAAAATATCCTCGCTCTTCCAAGCTTTATAATGTGAGTGAATGGTAACACAGATTTTGAAACCCAAAAAAGTACATCCATCCATCATAAAATTAATCCACACGGCTCCAGGGGGTTAATAAAGGCCTTCTGAAGCGAAATGATGCGTTTTTGTATGAAAAATATCCACATTTATAACGTTTAACTTTAACCACTGTCTAGTCTGTGTTATAAACTATAACCACTCAGTTTAGTTCAGACGGAAGTGTGACCTCTGACCTGACGCATGGCAATTGACAAACGCGGAAGCGCAGAGGATAAAGCAAAACAAAACAGCAGTCACGAATTAGAAGACTAAAACGAGAATTTGTTAAGGTAAATGTTGGAGGATTTCTATATAAGAGAAGAGGAGCTTGAGTTTGTTGCCCAGCCCTATTAGTTTGAACCGTGAGAGAAGTCTACTCTCACCTAAGCTTACGCTACTCCAACATTCTACGTCAGGTCAGAGGTCACTCTTCCACCGGAATTAGACTTGCGTATGGCCGATACCTGGAGCCAGTCATTATAGTTTATAAAGTTATAAATATGTATACATTTCTTACAAAAACACATCGCTTCACTTCAGAAGGTTTTATTAACCCCCTGGAGCCATATGGATTACTTTTATAATGGATGGATGCGCTTTTTTGGGCTTCAAAATCTGTGGTACCATTCAATCCCATTATAAAGCTTGGAATAGACAGGGTATTTTTTTAATATAACTCTGATTGCGTTTGGCTGAAAGAAGAATGTCATATATTTTGGGTGAACTAACCCCTTCAATGACACACAATGGGTCTCATTCACTAATAACTGAATTAAGCACAAAACGTTCGTACGCACATGAATGCAATATACTTCAATGTATTTATAGTAATGTTTAGGATGAAATATAACTTCTTGACATGATTATAAAGCCATACAGAGTAAGTTCTTTTTGCATACGTGTGGTTTCAGTTATTCCTATACTTTTTTGTAAATTTAGAAAAAAATTGATTACGAAATCTTTGGTTTCTTAAAATCGTTCGTACACAAATTTCACACACAAATTTGTGCGTACGCATGCTTAGTGAATGAGACCCAATATGTTGATGTAATGATCAACATTATTATGTCAACAGAACTCATCAAAATAATGTTTGAAACTTAAAAGGTTTAATTAAATCAATAAAATATTTTTTAACTTGCAACCATGGATTTTATTTAAGTTGTGGTAATAGGTCACATTCATTACTTTTTATGAGTGAACTAATGTAGATATTGCTTACATTTTTTCTAAATTAAAAGTATTTGAAAACACATACCCAGTATACTTTGTTGTTGACTCTTGGTGGAAGGGGCATCTGGACGTGGTTCCTCAACAACTTTGGGTTTCTCTGGGGTAACTTTCAGCTCTGTACAGTCATGACCTTGATAGCCTGGGCAACACCTCCATTCCAGTTCAGTCACTTGTTTGTAGCCTATTTTGTACATGGGTCTCAGGTGATTATGATACCTAGAAAGACAGTTATGTTATGAATTATGATGCTAAAAGCAGATATAAACAAACGTCAAGATTCAAGTTGTACTATGAACTAAAAGTATGCACTTCACAGGTACATGTAATACAATAAAAAATAGTTTTGGCCTCAGATTCCAAGCCACCTTTCTGTAACTACAGTAACATCAAAATAGAACTGTCACCAATCTCTCCCACTGCACAAGGGTTGTGGGGAACATTAGCCAAAAAGCATAAACAGATACACACTTTGAAAGTAGGGCACCTTTTGCTCATTATTTTCAACATACCACATTTAAGGACACAAGTCCTATCCTAAAATCATGCCATAGATTGGCGTGTCCAGGTTGAGAAAAGTATCTTTTAAAATCTACAGTAGTTAAACACATGTCAAGTTCTAAGAAATTTACTTTTTGTATTCTCCTTGTGAAAGTGTATTTTTTAACGTGCACTTGTGTACTTAAAATCTTAAAAATGTACTTGCAGATATTAATGAAATAAAAAGCCACTTAAATGTACTTTAGGACACTACACTTTCATGACTATGTTTTTAACACACTTTTAACAAACTTAATTTGTGTGTATATATACAGTGAGGAAAATAAGTATTTGAACACCCTGCTATTTTGCAAGTTCTCCCACTTAGAAATCATGGAGAGGTCTGAAATTGTCATCGTCGGTGCATGTCCACTGTGAGAGACATAATCTAAAAAAAAAAAAATCAAGAAATCACAATGTATGATTTTTTAACTATTTATTTGTATGATACAGCTGCAAATAAGTATTTGAACACCTGAGAAAATCAATGTTAATATTTGGTACAGTAGCCTTTGTTTGCAATTACAGAGGTCAAACGTTTCCTGTAGTTTTTCACCAGGTTTGCATACACTGCAGGAGGGATTTTGGCCCACTCCTCCACACAGATCTTCTCTAGATCAGTCAGGTTTCTGGCCTGTCGCTGAGAAACACAGAGTTTGAGCTCCCTCCAAAGGTTCTCTATTGGGTTTAGGTCTGGAGACTGGCTAGGCCACGCCAGAACCTTGATATGCTTCTTACAGAGCCACTCCTTGGTTATCCTGGCTGTGTGCTTCGGGTCATTGTCATGTTGGAAGATCCAGCCTCGACCCATCTTCAATGCTCTAACTGAGGGAAGGAGGTTGTTCCCCAAAATCTCGCAATACATGGCCCCGGTCATCCTTGCCTTAATACATTGCAGTCGTCCTGTCCCATGTGCAGAAAAACACCCCCAAAGCATGATGCTACCACCCCCATGCTTCACAGTAGGGATGGTGTTCTTGGGATGGTACTCATCATTCATCTTCCTCCAAACACATTTAGTGGAAAAGTTCTATTTTGGTCTCATCTGACCACATGACTTTCTCCCATGACTCCTCTGGATCATCCGAATGGTCATTGGCAAACTTAAGACGGGCCTTGACATGTGCTGGTTTTAGGAGGGGAACCTTCCATGCCATGCATGATTTCAAACCATGACGTCTTAGTGTATTACCAACAGTAACCTTGGAAACGGTGGTCCCAGCTCTTTTCAGGTCATTGACCAGCTCCTCCCGTGTAGTTCTGGGCTGATTTCTCACCTTTCTTAGGATCATTGAGACCCCACGAGGTGAGATCTTGCATGGAACCCCAGTCTGAGGGATATTGACAGTCATGTTTAGCTTCTTCCATTTTCTAATGATTGCTCCAACAGTGGACCTTTTTTCACCAAGCTGCTTGGCAATTTCCCCGTAGCCCTTTCCAGCCTTGTGGAGGTGTACAATTTTGTCTCTAGTGTTTTTGGACGGCTCTTTGGTCTTGGCCATGTTAGTAGTTGGATTCTTACTGATTGTATGGGGTGGACAGGTGTCTTTATGCAGCTAACGACCTCAAACAGGTGCATCTAATTAAAAAAATTAGAGCAATAGAGCAATAGAGTGCAATAGATGCTGTATGATAAATAAATGTGTATATAATGTGTGTGTATCTACAGTGGGTTGTGCTGAGTGATATTCTGTCCAGTGTGTGTTATGATCCTGATGGATCAAGAGTTAAGTAGTCTGATTGCTTGTGGGAAGAAGCTGTTCTGGAGTCGGCTGGTGCGTGTTCTGATGCTGCGGTACCGTCTGCCTGATGGCAGCAGTGAGAGCAGCCCATGGTTCGGGTGGCTAGAGTCTCTGATGATCCTCTGAGCTCTCTTCACACACCGCCTGGCGTAAATGTCCTGGAGGGAGGGAAGCTCACCTCCGATGATGCAGCTGGCCGTGCGCACTACCCTTTGCAGGGCCTTGCGGTTGCGGGCGGTACTGTTGCCGTACCAGGTGGTGATGCAGCCAGTCAGCAGGCTCTCGATGGTGCTGCTGTAGAAGCGTGTGAGGATATGGCGGTTCATTCCAAACCTCCTCAGCCGTCGCAGGAAGAAAAGGCGCTGATGAGCCTTCTTCACAACGGCCTCGGTGTGGACGGACCATGAGAGTTCCTCTGTGATGTGGACACCGAGGAACTTGAAGCTGCTGACTCTCTCCACCGGTGCTCCATCGATGGTGATGGGGCGGTGTTCTCTCTCATTCCTCCTGAAGTCGACCACCAGCTCCTTGGTTTTGCTGACGTTGAGGGAGAGGTTGTGCTCCTGACACCACCGTGTCAGAGTGTGCACCTCCTCTCTGTAGGCCGTTTCATCATTGTCGGTGATAAGACCTACCACCGTCGTATCGTCAGCAAACTTGATGATGGTGTTGGAGCTGTGGATTGCCACACAGTCATGTGTGTACAAGGAGTACAGGAGTGGGCTGAGAACACAGCCCTGAGGGGCTCCAGTGTTGAGAGTCAGTGATGAGGAGATGTTACTGCCCATTCTGACCACCTGGCGTCTGTTTGACAGGAAGTCCAGGATCCAGCTGCATAACAAGCTGTTTAAGCCTAGAGCCCGGAGTTTAATGTCAAGTATGGAGGGCACAATGGTGTTGAATGCTGAGCTGTAGTCTACAAACAGCATTCTCACATATGTGTTCCTCTTTTCCAGGTGGGAGAGAGCAGTGTGAATTGTTGATGAAATGGCATCATCAGTGGAGCGGTTTGTGCGGTATGCAAACTGCAGTGGGTCCAGTGAGGGGGAGAGAACAGAGCAGATGTGGTTTCTGACTAGTCTCTCAAAGCATTTACTGATGATGGGGGTCAGAGCAACAGGACGCCAGTCATTTAAGCAGGTGGTTTTTGACTGCTTAGGTACAGGAACAATGGTGGACGTTTTGAAGCATGTGGGGACCACAGACAGGGAGAGGGACAGGTTAAAGATGTCCGTGAAAACTCCAGCCAGTTGGTGCGCGCACGCTCTGATCACGCGGCCGGGAATGCCGTCTGGACCCGCTGCTTTACGGACGTTCACCCGCCGGAAGGATCGGGTTACATCCGTTAAAGATACGGAGAGTGCACTAACCTCTGTATCTTCAGCCGCGAGCTCTCTCTCCGCGAGGGCGTGTGAGTTCCCTCAAAGCGAGCGTAGAAGGTGTTCAGCTCGTCCGGGAGAGAGGCAGCGGTGTTCACAGTGGAGTTTGTGTTCCCTTTATAGTCCGTGATGGTGTTAATTCCCCGCCACATGCTTCTGGAGTCGGTGGTGTTGAACTGTCCTTCAATCTTGTCCCTGTACTGCCGTTTTGCTGCTCTGATGGTTTTCCGGAGGGCATAACTTGCTTGTTTATGCTCCTCCACATTACCGGAGTTAAAAGTGAAGGTCCGCGCATTGAGTGCCGCGCGAACATCCCCATTTAGCCACGGCTTCTGGTTTGGGTACAGCCGAAATGTTTTGGTCGGAACAACGTCTTCTACGCACTTCCTGATGAAACACGTTACGCTATCAGCGTAGACCTCGATGTCGTCATCAGAGGCCGACCGGAACATCTCCCAGTCCGCGTGATCAAAACAGTCCTGTAGCATAGAGTCCGATTGGTCCGACCAGCACTGGATGGTTCTGAGGGCGGGTGCTTCCTGTTTCAGTCTCTGCCTATAAGCGGGCAAAAGTAGGATGGAAGCGTGATCTGATTTACCGAATGGTGGGCGTGGGAGGGACTTGAAACCATCCTTGAAGGGAGAGTAACAGTGATCTAAGACGCGGTTCCCTCGCGTGTTGAAGCTAACATGTTGGTGGTATTTGGGTGCGATGCGCTTGAAGTTGGCTTTGTTAAAGTCCCCAGTCACAATAAACGCAGCCTCAGGATGCGCGGTTTCCTGCTCACTCACTGTCCTATACAGTTCCTTTAGTGCCCGGTCTGTGTCGGCTTGTGGGGGAATATACACAGCTGTGATGATGACCGCTGTGAATTCCCTCGGTAGCCAGAATGGTCGGCACAGAACCATGAGAAGTTCCAGATCAGGAGAACAGAAAGACTTGATAGAATGTACGTTCCTCTGATCACACCAGGATCGGTTGATCATAAAACACACACCCCCGCCTTTGCTTTTCCCTGAGAGATCTTTTTCTCTGTCCATTCGGTGCACGGAGAACCCCGCGGTTTCGATGGCCGAATCTGGAATCTCAGCGGACATCCAAGTTTCTGTGAGGCAGATAATGCAGCAGTCCCTCGTGTCTCGTTGGAAAGAGATCCGTGCTCTCAGCTTGCAGAGTTTATTGTCCAGAGACTGAACATTAGCTAGTAAAATACTGGGGAGCGGGGGTCGGTTTGCGCGGCGTCTTACTCTGATGAGCACGCCGGCTCTGCTTCCCCGTCTCCGGCTGCGTTTGCGCGGTCGGGCCGCCCAGACAAAAGGTTCCGCTGCCGTGTTTGTAAACAGCATGTCGTCGTTGATGAATTTAAAGTCCGGTTTTCGGTGTGCGATTGCCGAACCAATGTCCAAAAGTGTCTGTCTGTCGTACGTAGTAAGGCAGACAACATCCAAGACAAAAAACACAAAAACTGTAAACAGAACAAACAAAAAACTACAATGTTGTAACGGAGCTCGCAACGTAGCAGCCATCCTCGGCGCCATCTTGAGCATAATGTTGGATTTAGGATAATAAATGGAGTGGAGGTGGACATTTTAAAGGCAGACTAACAGGTCTTTGAGGGTCAGAATTCTAGCTGATAGACAGGTGTTCAAATACTTATTTGCAGCTGTATCATAAAAATAAATAATTAAAAATAATTAAAAAATCATATATTGTGCTTTCTGGATTTTTTTTTTTTTAGATTATGTCTCTCACAGTGGACATGCACCTATGATGACAATTTCAGACCCCTCCATGCATGATTTCCAAGTGGGAGAACTTGCAAAATAGCAGGGTGTTCAAATACTTATTTTCCTCACTGTGTGTGTGTGTGTGTGTGTGTATATATATATATATATATATATATATATATATATATTAACATACCTGTTTCAATAGAAATTTCATTAAATATATATTTGTTAATCACAAATGCTTGTCAGTACATTTGGCAATACACTTTAAAGGAGGACTGTGTAAATTTTAGCAGCATCTAGTGGTGAGGTTGTGAATTACAACTGCCCACCTCTCACCCCTCCCTTTCGAAGCAAATAGAGAAGCTACGATGGCTGACATAGGACAAAGAGGTCGTCGTCTGAGACAGCAGAGAGTAGCTAGCACTCTGTAAAGTCGTTTGTCCATTTAGGGCTACTGTAGAAACACGACAACACAAAATAGCGACTTTACTGTAAGGGGACCTGCGGTGTATGTAGATAGAAATGGCTCATTCTAAGGTAATAAAAACATAATGGCTCATTATGTAAGGTCTTTATACACCACTGAAAACATAGTTACGTATATTATATTGCATTTCTGTCAAAAGATCCTCATAAATACTACACACTGGACCTTTAATACTACAATAAAAAAATTATGAAAGTAAAATACTCTAAAGTTGAGTGTAACGGGGTTCGCGTGGGAAGAAGGAGACGGGAACCGGCGAACATTCAAACAAGTTTATTAAAACAAATGAACACAATATGAAAGTAAAATCGGCAGCCCCTCACGGACGACTGCCGCACACACACATAACAAAACGTAAACAAAACACAAATTATATTCCAGGCCTGGTCCTCTCTCCTCCTTCACTGGAGTCGCTCGTCCTTATATGCCTCCGTGCTCCCTCATGAGAGGACTCGAGACCGGTGTGCCTCGCAGGTGACGTTCATTCTCAATCACACATACCGATCTCGCTCGCTCCTCCCATGTCTCTCGCTCGTCCACCTCGCCACATTGAGTTAATTGCATTTAATATAAATTTAAACGGTAATATATTTTCATTGAATTGCTTTTAACACGCAATTAAGTGTCTGAAAACATTACATTCAGTTAAGGTGACTTAAGTATATTGTTTTTAAGTATATTATTTCCATAATAAGTACTCATTTTTAAAAGTGTGCAATGTTTTTTTTTAAAGTGTGCTAACATTTATACACTTTAAAAAAAGGTTTAATTTTAATGACTCGTGCCATATGTTGTAATGATCAAGTAATGACCTTTTCGATCCTTATACCTTGAATACACACAAGTGTACACATTTTAATTATTTTTTTAATTTTTCATATAGTTATAGTCACTGACTACTAAGCAGCACATATCCTGAATGTGTGCTGTATGTTTCAGAGGGAGAAGTGACAATATTTGTCCGGTGAGATTTGAAAAATCGTACTAATTCGCTGTGTAACCACTGACCGCAAAAGGAGGCATTCCTTTTTTTCATGAGCCATGCAAACATAAACAACAAAGTGCAGAATTACGTACATAATTTATTATGACTTCCTCCAACAGTGACACACATCTGGAGTGCAGCTTTAAAAGCAAGCTGTGCATGAACATGCAGGACATTCTAATTGCACCATTTCGTAAAGGTTCTCAGGAAAATTGACAAGCTAAAACTGTTTAGTGCGGCCCCTGGCACTTCAGCGGTCATAAATAATTTGGATATTGATGAAACAGTAATGACCTGCACGTCAATGGGTCCAATTTAACTGTATTGCTTGCTCTACTATAGGAGCAATTCCACTTCAATCCATTCTGATCTCATCTGATCTGATCTCTGGTGTGTGTGCAACCCCTTCGTCTACTGCATGCTCTCCTGAGACACTTACATCACTTGTTGAGTGCAGTCAGGATGATGTGGCGGACAGGGCAGGAGCTGCGGCTCCATGACGTTTTCATTCGCCACCAGCACAGCACATGTCACGTTTTTATGCACTACAAATGCACACCAGTTTCTGCAAAAGAGTGAAGAACAATAAAAACATATATTGTACACCCAAGAAAATACCCAGCTAACAGTGAACATTCTCAGAAATGTCTGGCAAAAGGTTCACTCAAAGTTATGAACAAACACAATTTTGATCAAATGTTCTATTAATCTGGTGTTTAATCGTGTTCTCAAAACTTAAGCAAAAAATTTACATTATTCCACTTTGATATTAGTCTAAATTTGAAAAAAATGTTTCAGAACATTCAGAGAACATTCAAAAGTAACAATTCCCATAAAGTCCCACAATGATAAAATGTAATGCTCATTTAATTTTTGTAGAACCAAGAAAAAACATTTTCATGGACATTTTGAACATTCATAAAATACTTTTGGTAACACTATATTTTACAGTATCTTTGTTACATATGTTACATTACCATACTAATAACAGTAAATGATGCATAATTACATGCAACTAACCCCTAACCCCATAGTAAGTACATGTAGTTGATTAATATTACTCCATACTTAATGGGAATGTTAACAGAATGTTTTTAGAGCATATTTTGTTAGCTGGGTAGTACCCATTACCAAATCCTCCAGAAGGAATTATTCATTATTTGGAACAGTAGTAAATTGAAAAGCAAGACTGAAGAAACAATATTTATTTGAAGTAGGAGCATGGTAAGTATAAGCATCCGTAACTAGATTGCTCAAAATTTTATACAAAGTACCGACGTTTGTTTACTACAAAAAGCACCAATTCGAACAAGAATATCACAGCCCTTATAAGTTGAAATCAAATACATGGTGTGCCTTTGTTACAATCTACCCCACACCGGGGTGAGTTGTAACAATTAGACAAAAGAAGCAAAAACAGCGGCCACACCATGCAATATGCTTCAAAAACAGGTTTATTGAAACAATCCAAAACAACGCATCTCTTACTGTGATTAAAAACTTACTGATCAAATCTTTGACTCAAGAGTGTGTGCATGTCTACTAGAACAAACTTACTTAACTGTAGTGTATTTATGCTTAATTAACTCTCGACTCCAGTTTACCTGTGTCAAGAACATGTTGGTCTAACAAAAAACAGTCCATATGTGTGTGAGTTTATGTCAATGTGTAAATACCGTATTTCCTCAAATAAAAGCCGGGGCCTTTATTTACCTGAACTGCAGAAGGTCACCGGCTTTTATTTGAAGCAGGCTTTTATTAGGGGCAGGCCTGTATTTCGAATTCCATCTATTTGAAAAAAATAATTGTTTTAAATAAAGCGTTTTAAATGAAAAGCGATAGCGCTCCAGAGGACAGATATCATTAGGGGCGCGGGAAGTGGGGTGGTATCAAAGGTGTGTGCGTTGAAAGAGCGGTAATATTTCCTCCAGTGGAGATCAAGCGTCTTTCTGGAGATCCGCTCATTTCTGAAGCTCTTTCCGCTCAGCACCACCGCTCAACCCAGAACTCCCTTTGTGACCTGCTGGATCAAATATAGGCCTATCTGAAATAAATAGTAAGGGCTGCCCCTGACTAAAGATTTTTTCCTTTTCTAGTTCATTTAAGCCGCGCTGCGCCTCCACCTCATGTCTGTTATAGCTATTTGCTTGTTATTTATTAAATCCGGGCAATTTGGTTGATAAAACATAGATTAAAATTAAGATACAATTTATCCATCCATCCATCCATCCATCTTCTTCCGCTTATCCGGGGCCGGGTCGCGGGGGCAGCAGTCTAAGCAGAGATGCCCAGACTTCCCTCTCCCTAGACACTTCTTCCAGCTCTTCCGGGGGGACACCGAGGCGTTCCAAGGCCAGCCGGGAGACATAGTCCCTCCAGCGTGTCCTTGGTCTTCCCCTGGGCCTCCTCCCGGTTGGACATGCCCGAAACACCTTCCCGGGAAGGCGTTCAGGAGGCATCCGGAACAGATGCCCGAGCCACCTCAGCTGTCCCCTCTCGATGTGGAGGAGCAGCGGCTCTACTCCGAGTTCCTCCCGAGTGACTGAGCTTCTCGCCCTATCTCTAAGGGAGCGCCCAGCCACCCTGCGGAGAAAGCTCATTTCGGCCGCCTGTATCCGGGATCTTGTCCTTTCGGTCATGACCCAAAGCTCATGACCATAGGTGAGAGTAGGAACGTAGATTGACCGGTAAATCGAGAGCTTCGCCTTACGGCTTAGCTCTTTCTTCACCACGACAGACCGGTACATCGACCGCATTACTGCAGAAGCTGCACCGATCCGTCTGTCAATCTCCCGTTCCATCCTCCCCTCACTCGTGAACAAGACCCCTAGATACTTGAACTCCTCCACTTGGGGCAGGAACTCTCCACCAACCTGAAGTGGGCAAGCCACCCTTTTCCGACTGAGGACCATGGCCTCGGATTTGGAGGTGCTGATCCCCATCCCAGCCGCTTCACACTCGGCTGCAAACCGTCCCAGTGCATGCTGAAGGTCCTGGTTAGAAGGGGCCAACACGACAACGTCATCCGCAAAGAGCAGAGACGAAACCGTGTGGTCCCCAAACCTGACACCCTCCGGCCCTTGGCTGCGCCTAGAAATTCTGTCCATAAAAATTATGAACAGAACCGGCGACAAAGGGCAGCCCTGCCGGAGTCCAACATGCACCGGGAACAATTCTGACTTACTGCCGGCAATGCGGACCAAACTCCTGCTTCGGTCATACAGGGACCGGACAGCCCTCAGCAAAGGACTCCGGACCCCATATTCCCCCAGCACCCTCCACAGGACGCCGCGAGGGACACAGTCGAATGCCTTCTCCAAATCCACAAAACAAATGTGGACTGGTTGGGCAAACTCCCATGAACCCTCCAGCACCCTGTAGAGGGTATAGAGCTGGTCCAGTGTTCCACGACCAGGACGAAAACCACACTGTTCCTCCTGAATCCGAGGTTCCACTATCGGCCGAATTCTCCTCTCCAGTACCCTGGCATAGACTTTCCCGGGGAGGCTGAGAAGTGTGATCCCCCTATAGTTGGAACACACCCTCCGGTCCCCCTTTTTAAAAAGAGGAACCACCACCCCGGTCTGCCATCCCAGAGGCACTGTCCCCGACCGCCACGCAATGCTGCAGAGGCGTGTCAGCCAAGACAGCCCCACAACATCCAGAGACTTGAGGTACTCAGGGCGGATCTCATCCACCCCCGGTGCCTTGCCACCGAGGAGTTTCTTGACCACCTCGGTGACTTCAGCTTGGGTGATGGACGAGTCCTCCTCTGAGCCCCCAGCCTCTGCTTCCTCAATGGAAGACGTGACGGCGGGATTGAGGAGATCCTCGAAGTATTCCTTCCACCGTCCGACAACGTCCCCAGTTGAGGTCAACAGCCGCCCATCGCCACTGTAAACAGCGTTGGTAGGGCACTGCTTCCCCCTCATGAGGCGCCGGACGGTTTGCCAGAATCTCTTCGAGGCCAGCCGATAGTCCTTTTCCATGGCCTCACCAAACTCCTCCCAGGCCCGAGTTTTTGCCTCCACAACCACCCGGGCTGCAGTCCGTTTAGCCTGCCGGTACCTGTCAGCTGCCTCAGGAGTCCCACAAGCCAGCCAGGCCCGATAGGACTCCTTCTTCAGCTTGACGGCATCCCTTACTTCCGGTGTCCACCACCGGGTTCGGGGATTGCCGCCTCGACAGGCACCGGAGACCTTGCGTCCACAGCTCCGAGCAGCCGCTTTGACAATGGAGGTGGAGAACATGGTCCACTCGGACTCAATATCTCCAGCCTCCCTCGGGATCCGGTCGAAGCTCTGCCGGAGGCAGGAGTTGAAGATCTCTCTGACAGGAGACTCGGCCAAACGTTCCCAGCAGACCCTCACAGTACGTTTGGGTCTACCGAGTCTATCCAGCTTCCTCCCCCGCCATCGGATCCAACTCACCACCAGGTGGTGATCAGTTGACAGCTCCGCCCCTCTCTTCACCCGAGTGTCCAAGACATACGGCCGCAGGTCAGATGAAACGACCACGAAGTCGATCATTGACCTACGACCTAGGGTGTCCTGGTGCCATGTGCACTGATGGACCCCCTTATGCTTGAACATGGTGTTCGTTATGGACAAACTGTAACTAGCACAGAAGTCCAATAACTGAACACCACTCGGGTTCAGATCAGGGGGGCCGTTCCTCCCAATCACGCCCCTCCAGGTTTCACTGTCATTGCCCACGTGGGCGTTGAAGTCCCCCAGTAGAACGACGGAGTCCCCAGTCGGAGCACTCTCCAGCACCCCTCCCAGGGACACCAAGAAGGTCGGGTACTCTGCACTGCTGTTTGGCCCGTAGGCACACACAACAGTGAGAGACCTATCCCCGAGCCGAAGCCGCAGGGAAACGACCCTCTCGTTCACCGGGGTAAACTCCAACACATGGCGGCAGAGCTGGGGAGCTATAAGCAAACCCACACCAGCCCGCGGCCTCTCACCATGGGCGTGAGTGCCATCCCCTCTCGAGAAGTGTGGTTCCAGAGCCCAAGCCGTGCGTGGAGGTGATTCCGACTATCTCTAGTCGGAACCTCTCAACCTCACGCACAAGCTCAGGCTCTTTCCCCGCCAGCGAGGTGACATTCCATGTCCCAAGAGCTAGTTTCCGTGTCCAGGGATCGGGTCGTCTAGGCCCCCGCCTTCGACTGCCGCCCGATTCGCTTTGCACCGGCCCCTTACGGTCCCTCCCGTGAGTGGTGGGCCCACGGGAAGGTGTCCCCACGTCGCTCCTTTGGGCTGAGCCCGGCCGGACCCCGTGGGGAAAGGCCCGGCCACCAGGCGCTCGCATACGAGCCCCAACCCCAGGCCTGGCTCCAGGGTGGGGCCCCGGCTGCGCCATACCGGGCGACGTCACGGTCCTCCTTTTTCTTGGCATCATAAGGGTTTTTGAACTGCTCTTAGTCTGACCCGTCACCTAGGACCTGTTTGCCTTGGGAGACCCTACCAGGGGCATATAGCCCCGGACAACGTAGCTCCTAGGGTCATTCAGGTACTCAAACCCCTCCACCACTTTAAGGTGGCAGTTCATGGAGGAGGATACAATTTATACAAAAAAAAACGAAATATACTTTTGTGATATATTTGTTGTTCTTTCGTGTTTTATAGACTCAATATAAACTCGTTATTTTTCTAACCCAGCTAATGCGAGCACTTTTCTCAATCCGTTATGGAGCAATTCGATTTTGATTTTGCATATTGTTTTTTAAACGTTCGTTCGAGTAGTTCATCTTTACAATATTTCAATAACATAATTTATTTTGAAGCCTGTGCTGTTTTCTTGTACAAAATAAAATAGTTTAAGTTAAATGCAGAGTGAGATGAGTAAAAAAGAGGCTAAGAGATTGTCCAGATCATTTGTGTAGCTTTCACAGACTAACACACGTCACATCTCTCATAGACTACAGTATTTAAAATATCATATATGCATCAGTTATATTCTCTATTTAATTTACAGAGCAATCCCTGCAAAGTGTTTAGGTTAAGTATAGAAGAGACTTGTGCGTCGCACTCGCAAGACTCCCCGCGGGGGGCGATGGCCAAGATGGTTTCGCTCCTTCGACCCTACTGTACATTACGATTAACTTGAATGCACATGAAATGAATGGAAATAATTTCCCCCCGGCCTTAATTTGAGACCGGCCTTTATTTTTTCATGCTGGCCACGCTCCCGGCCACTATCAGAGGCCCGGCGTTTAATTGAATACAGGCTTTTATTTGAGGAAATACGGTATTCAAAATCAATGGTGACGAATGAATGTTGATAACCTTAGGACGTAGACGTGGTGGGCCCAGAGACTGCATAAGGCACATTTTACCCAGACTTCCTCCATACAAAAGGGATGATTTTGGCTCAAAATGATTAATAAATGCACACACAATTATCCATGAACTTGATAAATGTTGCAGACATGTTTTACTAGAATTACATGAATGTGCAGCGCATATTGCACAAATAGAGACATAGTTGTGAATACAAAACTTCGATTTTGTATTAATGTGTCAGAATTTGTGCGTGCAACGAGTAAGATGTGCATTTGTGGATCCGGTGACGCGCATGCATTCATTGACTCGTTTCTGAGTAGGGTTGGGCGATGTCTAAATTGGCAGCTGACGATGTTTACAGTAAAACATCGTGATGGACGATGATATCGTCGTTTTTTTTTATTAATACAAATATAATTTACTATATCTGTATTTTACGATCTCTTTACATAAATACTATTTTCTACTTCAAAACTATATATAATTTCGTTATTTTACTAACCCAAATAATGACTCATCCGCGCTAGGTTGCACGTGAGGGAAAAAAGTAGCTTCCTTCCACTTAAGAAGAGTTGTGAACTTTTTATTTTAATAAATCTCTTTACATAAATGCTATTTTCTACTTCAAAACTATAATTTCGTTACTAACCCAGTGTTTTGTATGTTAATGTTGTTTTACGTGAATAATACCGAGTGAAGCACAAAGCTTTGTTTACAAAGGAAATAAATTCGCAGCCATGAATGGATTCATGCCGAATGGAAGAGGTAGGCTGAGCCCAATTTAAGATTTGTCAGCTTTTTTTATTCTGTTTTGCGACTTCCGTGAATTTTAACAATAGGCCTAACGTTAGTCCATTTTATCCCACATGGACATCTCGTTTCTTTTCTCAAATCTTCACTCGCGTCGCACCCATTTTCAAAGGGAATTATAAACGTTTCTTCCTTTCGTTTGTTTATAAGTCTATTATACACATTCACGTCCTTTACTGTGGGAAAGTAGAAAAACACTGTAGGATGAGTAGGCTACCTTTTTACTTAATTTTATTTAACACAGTTTGTGCTTGTTATTAGACTTGGTAAGGCGCGTCAAGTTTATTTGAATGGCGCATTTCACACACACAGGCCATTTTACTTTAGTTTTCTCTGGCAGTGAATAATCAAACAAAGCTTAAATGTCTTGACCCTGTGGAAGATAAAATTCGCTCTTCAGAACAAGTGTTGCTTTGCAACATCAGGAGAACACATGAAGACGAAGATATTTGAGAAGGTGTCTACAGCTCGTGTTTCATCTCGCGCAGAGCGGTATATGACGCATCTTTGAGGGGAAATTAGATTTTTTTTTTTTTTTTTTAACTAATATTGAATTTTCTTATATTCTTTAGGTTACCATTATTTACTGATAATCGTTTAAATGTTTTACAGGCTGTGGTGTGTTGTTTCACTGACGGAAGTGCTGAAATAAACATGCATGCTTATGAAATGGACGTTTGAGCCGTTTATTATTTCAAAATGTAGGCTATATCTGGCAAAGACTACAGTATTTAAAATAGAATATATGCATTAGTTATATTCTCAATATAATTTACAGAGCAATCCCTGCAAAGTAACTATAGAAGAGGATTAGTGTGCGTCGCACTCACAACAAGACTCGCAATGGGGGGCATGGCATCACGATGGTGGCGCTCCATCGTGATGTCAGTCAGCCGGCACAACCCTATTTCTTCAATCCTGTTTGATTAATTTGGATTTTGAGACTTTCATTTTGCCGGTTTGACCTTGCATGATCCACACACACAGCTGTCTAAGAAAACCTGCTGCCACTAGATGGCAGTATCTGCCAAAACAAACAACGGCACCGGATCCACAAATGCACATCTTACTCGTTGCCCGCACAAATTTGCATTAAACTTGCATTAATACAAAATCGAAGTTTTGTATTCACAACTATGCCTCTATTTGTACAAATCGCTGCACATTCATGTAATTCTTTATTATGCACACACAAGTTAAAAGGCATTTGTTTGTGGATAGTAAAACATGTCTGCAACATTTATCAAGTTCATGGATAATTGTGTGTGCATTTATTAATCATTTTGAGTCTAAAATCATCCCATATCATACAGACAACCCAAAATGTTTCATTGTCTGTGGTCTCACAATCCACACCACTGGCTTTCAACATTGTCTTCGCAGCTGACCTGACTGACCTTCTTTGAAACCTCATGAGTCATTTTTTTTTAAAATAACACTTCACTAGCAGGCACACCTCTTTCTTTTCCACTGTCTGGGCATTCTGTGAGTTGTATGTAAGGGGATGGTTGTAACACTTTATAAAGATATGTTACCCCACCCCTGTCAGCCAGTGTTTAGCTAGCCAAGTAGCATACTAACATAATGATTTGAAATTAGCATGTTAAAATGGATCACAATTTGCCTGAGAAACTACAATTTAATCTAATATAAGTTAACCTCTTAACTGTCACCGTCCCACAGGTGGGACGCCTGGTGCTCTTTCTTTGATCGCCTTTTTTCGTATCATGTATTTTAGTAATTATCATAAATTAGGTATCATTTGAAAGCTTACAAACTCAAATTTCATCCTGTGAAAACCGTTTTGAAATCGGACATTGTGTTACCATGGAAACGTTACTCTAAATTATTCTAGCGGGCTCCTCCCCTAGTGGGCGTGTCATGTTTCATATTACAACAATTATTTGAACTCCTTTATATTCAAAATCTTTTCCAATCTTGACAAAACACATATCATCGGAAAGGTCTGAGTCTCAAGGGTCCATATTTGGTGATTGTTTTGTGAAGGAAGTGATATTTGGACAGAGATTGAAAGAAAATACATTTAAAAAAACAATAAATGGAATTTGAATGACACCCGGTGGCTATTTTTGGTACAGCACCGAAACAAAATCTCATGGGAACTTCCATTTTTGTGATATCAACTTCAAATTTGGAACACAAATTGGTTAGACATATGGCTTTGATTTTATAGTAATTTTAGAGTAAATTCTTTTTTGTAAAATATAAATTTTATATGAAATAAAAAATATTTAGTACAGTATTTTTCATTTACAGTAAATTTAAACTTCCATAACTCTTTCATATTTTGAATTGCTTTCACTTCAGCAATAATCTGCAGAGTGTCGTCTTTAAAACAAGACCAAACTTTGGTCTATATTCCAAAGCATTCTTGAATTACAGCCCTTTAAGTTTGGATAGTGCATTTTCATGTGTATTCTCAAAAAGGGGGGTGACAGTTAAAGGGTTAAACAATCTTGTGCAAGTTATTTGTTAACAGCTTAAAATGTTAATGTAGCGCTAGTCATTTGTCCTGCATTAGTTATTAGTTTCATATTAATTATGAAGCTGTATAAGGCTATATGCAGTAAGTTCTCTGGGGGGCATGCTAGTTCGTTCATCTCGTATTCAATCTTAGTTAACAGAATGTAAAAAATGTGCCTGCATTTATTGATTAATGATGGAACATGTTTTTTGTATAGCTCATTGCATACAATTTTGCATCTCTTTCCCAAGCAGAACCATCAATAGCATAAATATGCTGACATTTACAAACAATTTGTCAGTTGCATGACTAGATCCTGTTTTAAAGTTTGAATCACGTAGGCCTATATTTATTCCCAAAAACACATTTCACCTGAGACTGACAGAAGGTTACTTACTTGTTTCGTTGTCTTGAAACAGAGCTGGAGTAAGGGCTTCCCTGGAACAGACTATACCTCGACGGAGTCCCATGAGCCAAAGGAAAGGTAATAAGACTGATAAAAACCCCTGCACACAAGTGCACGTAACATTCAAGGATGCACTTCATTTCAAATCACCTAACCAGAGTCAGCATCCACCTTTTCCAAGTATTTAAAATAAGCGCAAGCAAAAATGTTTTAAAGTTTCTTGACAGAATGATGGCAGTGAAATGTGACAGTGTTAAGTTCGCTCGAGTTCCCGCCCCGCAGAGCGCGCGCAGCTTTCTATTGGATGCTATAAAGCGGTATCAGGTTCCCAACTTTATTACTGTTCTCCCAATAAAATGTACAAAGCAAACTGATTAGACGCTGCTTTATACATGGTTATTTTGTTTAAGCCATTTCTTTAAAACGTTATCTCTCAGGAAAGTGAGGAAACCCTAGTCAAAATGAAATAAAATAAAAATGAATTAGCCGTAAAAACAGTTCCACAAACTGATGGTTGGGTTTCTGACACGCAGCTAAAACTCCATCGAACGTTCAAAAGTTTTTGATAGGTAAGATTTTTTTTTATATATATAAAATAATGATTTAAAATTACATTTTTTTACTTTCTATTTATCAAAGAATCCTAAACAAAAAATGTTTACTCAATTTTTTTCAACATCAAACATCATAAATGTTTCTTGAGCAGCAAATCATATTAGAATGATTTCTGAAGTGATTGAAGACTGGAGTAGTGATGCTGAAAATACAGCTTTGCATCACAGAAATAAATTACATTTAAAAATATATTCAAACATTAACATTTGAATAATATTTAACAATATTACTGTTTTTTTTTTTTTGTATTTTTAATCAAATAAATTCAGCCTTGGTAAGCATAAGAAACTTCTAAAAACATTAAAAATCTTTGACACAAAATTTGACACCACATGACTATTTAAGTGACACTATTTAAATTGCAGAGTCACTTTAGGTTACCTATTTATGATTACCTTTTGGTGTGGATCACGTGTTTATGTAGGCTATTATATAACACTCTTTAAGAGCTACAAAACACAGACAACTATCATAATACATTATAATATGCATTACAAAAAGTATCTTTCCTGTAAAGCAAGTTATCTGATTTCAGCGAAACCAAAAGGTTTGTTTTAGATTTTGGCATAGCACTCTAAACTGTGTGAACATGATTATTTTTTAAAAGGTACATGGTTTACTACAAATTGTGATGGCTAGACGACTGGGTCAGAGCATCTCCAAAACTGCAGCTCTTGTGGGGTGTTCCCGGTCTGCGGTGGTCAGTATCTATCAAAAGTGGTCCAAGGAAGGAACAGTGGAGAAACGGCAACAGGGTCATGGGTGGCCAAGGCTCATTGATGCATGTGGGGAGCGAAGGCTGGCCCGTGTGGTCCGATTAAACAGATGAGCTGTAACTCAGATTGCTCAAGAAGTTAATGCTGGTTCTGATAGAAAGATGTCAGAATACACAGTGCATTGCAGTTTGTTGCATATGGGGCTGCATAGCCGCAGACCAGTCAGGGTGCCCATGCTGACCCCTGTCCACCGCAGAAAGCGCCAACAGTGGGCACGTGAGCATCCGAACTGAACCATGGAAGAAGGTGGCCTGGTCTGATGAATCACGTTTTCTTTTACATCACGTGGATGGCCGGGTACGTGTGCGTCGCTTACCTGGGGAACACATGGCACCAGGATGCACTATGGTGATCGATGAGGATATCACCTACCTAAGCATTGTTGCAGACCATGTACACCCTTTCATGGAAATGGTATTCCCTGGTGGCTGTGGCTCTTTCAGCAGGATAATGCGCCCTGCCACAAAGCAAAAATGGTTCAGGAATGTTTGAGGAGGACGTGTTTGAAGTGTTGATTGGCCTCCAAATTCCCCTGATCTCAATCCAATTGAGCATCTGTGGGATGTGCTGAACAAACAAGTTCGATCCATGGAAGCCCCACCTCGCAACTTTCAGGACTTAAAGGAGCTGCTGCTAACATCTTGGTGCCATATACCACAGCACACCTTCAGGGGTCTAGTGGAGTCCATGCCATATATATATATATACACACACACACATTCACAAATCCTCTTCTGTGGCCTTAAAGGATAGTAAAGAGTGTTTCTCAAACAGAAGGCTGCATCCTACCAAGCCTGCAACCTTCCTAGTCCAGTCCTTCTGAGGCTTGTAGGCTAGCGTCCTCCTCTGCATTTAAACGCTAGAATGAGAAGGTCTAGTAAGTGTGCATGGCTATGTCACACACATTCCCACCCCCACAGCACAAAAATATTCACAGCTAAACAAAAGATAATATCTGATTTCATGTCCGAAAACAATATTTTTGTCTTACATTTCATCATAAACTAAGACAAGCTCAGTACCAACTAATTTTCCGTCAGTTTATTTTCGTGATTTTAAATGTGTGCAAAGGATTGTGGATAATTTAAGGCCATGAAGGATACATAAGACGAGAAACGAAGGCTGCCTTCCTTGGATCCTTCAAATTGAGATGGCCTTCAGCAACGTTTGATGATGAGGCAGCCAAGATTTGTAGCCTTCACCCCCTATGCCCTAGTTACTCACTTCAAAGTGACCATAAATTATTAAATTACTTCCTTGAAGTGACCATTGCATGTGTCCTTCAGTAATGGACCTACGTGAAGGGATTCAGTTGTTCACTTTCGTTTGGAACACTCCTACAAATGGCATCCCCATCCCGAAGTGCCCTTCAAGGGTGCAAAAACTGTTTGGAATTCACCCAATGTATCCAGCGAATGCGAACTTCACAATCTTACTGGTAGTAGTACGTCATCCGGGTACTTTTTGCCAACGATGAATTTGAACATACTACTCGCCTCTCACCGTTATTCACTTACAATATATAATGGAAGTAGGCATATTTTGACGCAGCATCAGTCCACTTTTACTTGTACAGAATAAGGCAGTTGCTAATAAGTGGCTAAATGGGACTAAAGAGGTTGTCAGGGATATTAAACATCACGCTGAACAAGTAAACTCATCTACTTACTAGCTCACTTTCACAGCCTCATTATGTTTATGATCGCCATCTCTTAATGTATTTTTAACTCAAACTTCCAGGGAAGATGTTTTTTAAAGACAAAGAATTGTCAGAAGCTTTATGGTGGTGATGTTGAAGTCATGCGACCACGGGGTAGTTTGTTTATAGCTTGCATTTAGCTTCTTTGAGAATCATACATTTTTGTTGATCACAGAGCCAATAGAAAAAGCCACAGAAGTCAAAATACAAAAGTGTATTTGTCAAGGCAACAATCGTAATACCAACTTCTGGGTTGGCCTATAAAAATGAATCATCCCTGCAACACTCTATAGGCATTGAGTATGTGTTGAACTGCTAGAGTGTACTCTGTATTCATACATGTGTGTGTGTGCAAAAACCAAAGTATACGCTGTTTTTTCTTTACAGACACAGGAAAAAGATAGGAAAGAAAATCCTATCTAAATGGCTTTTGTAAAAGTACGATTGCTGGAATGTTTGTTGAATAAAAAAAGAATGACAGGACCTGATGTTATTAAAAAAAACTTTTTTTCTTAAAGAAAGATACAAAATATATTAGCTTTTTTGCTTTCTGCTTAAAACAATGTGTTAAGAGTAAAAAGTAAAAAAAGATTTACAAAGAACACAAAACAATCTTTGATACTCTGATAAACTCAAAACGCATTGCCTCTGCTGTCCGCTCGTTGCATCAAGAATCTGCAAACACAACAACAAACTATTAACCTCAGTGAAAACGCAACAGTCAAGACAGAAAAAAAACTATAAAGGCCATTTCACAATTCGTTTGCAGTACATATGCGGTGCGGAAACAGCCATTGTTCTTTCACACAAGATGCGTTTCCAGTGTGTAACTGATCTATATATATATATACTTACAAGCCAAATCGAAGAATTACCTATTGTGACAATTTCTAAAAAAAATTAGTTAGAAACATCTTGAAAAAGCAAACTTTGCAGAAGTTCACTTCGGCTGGTAAACACATTCAAACTAGCCATTGATCCAAGGTAATAATGTAATAGGTAGGTGTGGCTCTGCGGCTCCACCTTCTTTGACATGGAAATCTACTCCGGTTCATTTCTTCTGTTTGGTCCAGTTTAGACAGAAGTAAAAACATGAAGACACTACAGAGCTGCATTATAGTAGAAAATGAAGGTTGTAATTCCAATTGAAAGAGACACTGACACTGCTTGCTTTAAACAATTCACTGTATAAAGTGCTATAGAAATAAACGTGTCTTGATATCCACATCACTATAATCAGATGCTTTCTTAACTGCCATTTTTGTTGTGTTTTTTTATTTTGTTTTTGAGAGGAAAGCATGCGGCACATATTTACATTATAGCAGTGTGGGTGGTGTCAGGGTGGTTTTTTTAACCCCTAAAGAAGCAATAAACAATACATCCATTGTGTCTAACAATTCAGTTTTTTTTTTTTTACATAATAGTACTTAAAAGACCTAATAATAAAAAGTGGGACCAAGTATAAGATGCAGGTGTCATTAAGATAAAAGAAAAACTTTAGACCTATAGAATAACTTAAAAATACTAACCTATTTTCAACAAAGGAAAATTACTCAATTACCAATAAATTAATAACATTTAGTGTTGTAGAACCATGTAAAACTATGGTCATTAGTGGTACACAGGAGAGAAACCCTGTTCTGACCCATGCTGATGGTAGGATGTAGTTGGAGGTGTTAAATTGTGAGGAGATGGGTCTGGACTTCATGGGAGGAGGTGATGGTATGCCAGATATCCTGTTGTTTATGTGGGCTGGGTACGTGTGGCTTGATGTCGTTGACTTTCATCCTCTAAATCCAGATCTGAACGGTAGCTGAGGATATAAATGTTCGCCCAATTCCGGTTCACAGAATTAAGCCTGTTAACTTTAGGCACTAAACTGAGGGCAAAATAGAAAATATCATCGCCCAGTCATGGTACATGTGGTGTAGCTGCAGGTTGTGGGGTTGGTTATAGTAGCTGTTTGGCTGCTGGACTTGATATAATGCTTCTCCCTTTCTGTCTCTGTCAACCTTTAGTCATTAGTGTCTGCACTCTGGGATGTTTGACGGGGGTATCTGCTATTCGTGCTGATAATGGAGGAATGGAGGTGCCCAGAGGTGGTGTGGGGGTAGAAGATATTTGACCTTCTGGTGTTGCAGGCTTCTCTATAGCAGTAAGGAGACTGTATGGTCTACTTAGTTGGCATAATTCTGGTTCCACATCCTCCTGAGTCATACTCATGTTCACTGGTTTATCAATATATAAAGGTGGCTGGACAAGATGGAAGAAAGAGGGAAAGTGACCACATCATGGGCCTTCTGTACCTCAGAACAAATCTATTCCACCTCCGGTACCTTGCTATTTTGTAGTTTTTGATTACCCTTAGTGACTTCTGCCAGGGAAATGGGAAATTACTCTCCCAAGTCCTTCAACCCTGCCTCTTCTTGTGAGGACATGTACTCAGGGTTCCGAAGATCCTCAAAGTGTCGCTTCCACCTCCAGACTTATTGCCAGGCGAGGTCAGCAAAAGCCCATCCTGAATTACATCAACCTGGAACAGCCCATGCTTCTCCCGCCTAAGAAGTCTAATGATTTGCCAGAACCTCTTTGAGGCCAACCAAAAGTCCTTCTCCATGGCTCAGTCCTTATAGCCTGGTTGCAATGTATTAACATACATTCAGAAACTGAAGGTGGTGGGTGGCAATTAAAAAGTTTAGAGCAACATAGTACAGTTTTACAATCTTTCATATTCATGTACACATCAACAGCCAAGGCAAACTGCCCCCCCATGCTTTTTTTTGGCAAATTTTATAAAAGAAATACTGCAGGTCAAAGAATTTTGTTTTGTTTTCAGACTATTGTCATCCATGTTACCTTGTTTCTTAGGTAATAAATGGTGTAGTTCTCAAACCACCAGCCTGTCTTGTGACTGCCACTTTTTGCTAAGATGCTCCCCCGAATGTATTGTAATTCACATGAGGAAAAATAAACATTATACAGAAGCCGTGGATCAGCTGCACACTGCAAATGCATCTTATGTGAAAGCACAATGAGCATGCTGCTTCTGCACCACATAGTACTGAAAACACACCATGTGTGAAACAGGAGTTATAGAGAAAACACTTCATTGATTTACCCAGTTTGCAAGGTTTACGACGGATCCGTTTAGGAGGAACTGAGGGCTCAGGCGTCTCAGGCTCAAGGCTTCGTTTCACTCTTACAGCAAGCGACGTTTTTTCAGGCGTTCTGGCTGCAAACAAAACATACACACACACACATTTCAGTCAGCATTTGTCAGCATTCACCAATTACAGAAATGATTGAGTACGTAGAAGGTTAAGGAATTTTCTATCCCCATTTGAAGGAATATGCATTGCAATGCTAAAGCACAACATTTTTTCTTTTTTGCAAAAACGCAAAAGGTGAATACATTGTAGTTTAATAACAGTTTAACCGTTTAATTTGCCTAATAAGATTCTATTCACACTGCATGACAATAGTTGACTAAAATAAAAACTGTACTTAAGAAAGCAGCTAAGACAAAGATAAATTCTAAATTGTTCTTAAGAATTGTGTTATGAAAAGTGTAAGGAAGTTACTCTCATTTTGTAGTTGTCACTGAATTTCGAATTTAGCTACAAGTCACATCATGCATAATCATGTTACAATGTATTAGTTGTAAATTATATTGATTTATATTGAATAATGATAAATTATAAAATTATTATGATTTCTTTAATGTTTGACCGTTTTGCTACATAACCATTAAAATATATGCAAACAAACTACATTTCCTATGATGAGGAAGGAAAAAAAGCTAGGAATGGCCGTCTGTACTACACCCTCTCTATGCTTGTTTGCTATGCTTTTCACCGTTGTTTTGTTTATCTTCTAAATGTTGTTCAGTAAAGTTTCCCGCAATTTGCCAATTTTATAAATCAATTAACTGACAAAAGTGAAAACTAAAACCAGATTAACCATTACTTTATTTAAATCTGAACGCAAAATGTGCGACAAAATTGAAATGAAATGATCAAGGCATCATCCCTGTCAAATTGAAAAATAAAATACAATGGGTGATTTGACATTTCATTTTCACTACAATCTCGAGGCAAGACTGCCAATATTTAAATGAAAAGGCAAACGTGAAATGAAACTGCACATACAGTTGTTACAAAGCATTTTATTAATGCTCATGCAATTATAGTGACAATTCAAATTAAAATGTAAAGATATTTTTATTTAATATCCTTTTATTTAACAGTTTTCATTTTCAAAGTCAACCTCTATGCAAATTCTATGTTAATGAGTGGGTGGGGCTTATTCAAGTAACAGAGTGTCTGAGGGTGAATGAGTGCGGAGCGCGCACAAGTTATTTAATCTATAATGTTGTGATCATATTGTATTCAAGACGAGTCACCATGGCGAAATATGTAAACCACAAGCCAGACTGTCCCAGTGTCAAACCCTAGTCCCACTGACTGCAGCCAATCAGCCCATAATCGATGAGGTTCATTCATGTATAAGCCTATTTTGCATACAGTTTTTTCTATAATGAAATAGTTAATCGGATTTTAGTTAATTGTTAATCATTTCATTGATTTATTTAAAATTGGCAGAAAATGCCTTCCATACTCTATATCCCACAATGACAAACCAAAAGCAAATCATCAAAAGTCTGGTTTTGCATTCAGAAAAAAAGTATTCAGATCCCTTCATTTGTTTTCACATTTTGGTATGTTGCAGCCTTATCTAAACAACAGAAGTAGAAATGTCCATCCAGCCACATCCAGTTAAGGGCCTGGGCTAATGTTGAGATCACCTTTCAGATCACTGTCTGTGAGCTTGGGCAATTAACTTAACCCCAAGTTTTTGCAGAGTCAGGCTTTTTCTTAAACCTGAATTAAATTGCATCATATAACAAAAGACTGTTGTACTGAGGCTCTAGTTGCTTCATGTAATCTCTCAATACTGAAGTATACATTACTGCATCACAAGCATGCTGTGCATGAGAAATACCAATCTACAATGACAAAAACACATACCAAGGGTTTTCTCAAGTTCTCTTAACTCTTCCTCGTGCTGCTGGAACTCTTGTCGTTTCTGTGTCATCGGAGGACTCTGCAGGTACTGCAAAAAAGTGCTATACTCAGACTGGACGTCTGAGGCCTTCTGCATTGCAACACGGTACTGCTGTAGTAATTCTGTAAATAAACATTTGAATATAAAAGACAGAGATTACATACAGTTTTCATCAATTAATATGAGGAGACACATCTGGGTCCTTCTTTTTATTAATCTTCATCAATTATGTCAATTTTAGCCATGTTAGAGCTATTGAAGTGGATATTTCTGGTTAAGAAAACAGCCTTTAAAGATATGTATTGTAATTGAAATCAGTCAGAAATAGATAAAGTTTAAATGAAATAAACACTTAAATGTGTGTTTTGGATGTTTTCTTTCCACAAGTCTGAAATAAGATGTGTTTTAGCCCAAATAACCCAAAATCTAAAAACTGACCAGTTCGTGTCCTGCCTTAAGTACCATAAGATTAATGTACACATTCCAACATTATTCTGAAGCCATACAATAGCCATTCACTTTTTTAACACAACTTTTATTTTTGGTTTAACGGTTATATTTAAAATGAGAGCGAGAGACAGTAAGTACAGTAAAAATTGTCTATCTTCCACTGCACCAAGAGAGAAAGTATGTTTATTACCTATCTGAAGGCTTGTATGGTTGTACTCTTTGGGTAATGGTGCTCCAAACACTTGTCCTCGAAGTTTCTCAATAGATGGAGCCTTGTTTTGTAGACCACCAAACTTCCCGTTGCTGCGTATCCGCTCCCCTTGACGCGTTAGGAGTGTGGGGCACTGCATCTTATTCTGAACCACCTACCAAATATTCACGTTTATACACGTGGTAAATATTTGATTCTATAACACAAACACATACACTCAGTCTCTTACCCCCCGACGATAGTGATTGGCAGAATCCAAATCATCAATTAGAATGGTGTCTCCAAGGAAGGCTGCAAAAACTGAAAAGAGTCAGAACACATCAATAGCGTCACTATTTGATTATGTTTGCCCTGATCACACTCAAGTTTAAAAAAATAATGCATGCCAACATCTAGAGGCTGCCAAATGTTTAAGGCAAATATGATTGTTCAATCCACGCACGCACGCACAGACACACACACCATTAGCTCATTTGATACTGGCATACTGCCAATATAGCCTCTATGCCAAGACACTTGGCTGTGATGAAAGAAAATTTCATTACATCATTCCACAGGGTGTCTACAGATATGTTAAATTTAAGACTTTAAGACCTTTTTAATACCACCTTACGTGAAATTTAAAAAATGACCAAACCTGTGATGGAAATGCACATTATATTACATACGTATATGTAATATTTAATGCAAAAAGAAAACAAAATATCCCAGAGACACAAGCATAGCATTTTGTTAACTTTAGTGGACATTATGTTTTAGTGATTTTTTAAATTCTGGGTGTCCTGTAAAGAGCACATTCAGGGATTTTCAGAGATATCATTTTGGAGGTTTCACCATGACCACTCCCTCTTCTGTCTCTAAATATGACTGGCACTGACTGAATGATCAAATTTTACAGTCTTATGGAAATATGATAACATTTTGCAATTATCATTTAAATCTAATTTTCAAATAGTTTGTTGTAAATAAATATCTCGGAAAATTATTATGGGGTTTCAAAATCAGCATATGACAAACTTACTTATGTTACTAAACAGGACCTCGATTTCATACGTCCACTGTAGTGGACATCAGAGCAACTAAAAGCACTTAAAGCATGTAAATCAGACATTTTGGAAGACACAATGAGTGAACAGGAAAATAAATTATATATCAGTATTCCCAGGAAATATTAGATGTTCTAATGAAAATGTTGCCAATTACTACTCCAATTAGTACACTTCTTTTTTTAATTTATGTATGGTAATTTTACACATATTGCATAAAGTAAAATCAAAATCATTCTGTTGTATCTTTCATTACACAGGCTAGTTGAGATGTTCACTGATGTCTACTACAGTGTAATGTAACAATAAAAGACCAATTTATCCCCACAAAGTATCATATGATATTACCAAGCTTTTTGGGGATATTAACAATTTATTCTGAAGAAATATATTCAAGAATTTACTATAGGGCTGTTACCAATCAAATTATTTTTGCAGTTGTAATTTTACACTGTAAATTATTGAATTTTATGAGATTAATGTTTTAAATACAATTTTGAATAGGCCTATACGAATAAGAAATGTTTAAACACATAACGATACATTTAAATACACTAAAGCACCAGTAGGTGGCAGTAAGTCACTTCATTTCAACCGACTGGTTCAAAGTGCTGGAAAAAAAACAACATGCGGAGTGTCTCTGGGAGAACTCAAAATATCTTACTTCTGCGGTCATCTTTGTTTTTCGTTGGTGAAACTGAACAAAACAGTGAATATTGTGTCTAAAATGTAAGTTACTTTACTACTTGTTTGTTGAACTTGTAATGTAACGTGAACTCGTGAAAGCCCTGTTCCGTGACACATTAATATGACAGTATTCTGGAAAGATTTAAAACTGAAAGAGCAATTCTTGCGCATTCAAAACTATACAAAGTTATGACAAAACACTCCCTCTCACAACATGCAACATTTTATTACACACAATGCATGTGAAGCTACTCAGCGATTAGTGTTGCCCTCAAACTCTAAATACCCATTCAAACAGATCATTCATGCTCTGATTATTTTACCTCAAATGGGAATGAATCTATTAATTTGATAATCATGGGTTAGTTTCTGGAAAGTCTGTTTTGCATCCCTGTCGTGAGAATTCATCATGCTATTTTTCATCAGTATTACCAGCAGGATCCAAGATTTATTGATCTCTGATTATTAATGAGAGTAAAAATTGGCTTTGGGTCGTAACGGATGGAATTGTTTTGGAAGTGCAGCAGGGGTGTAAGGGTATGACAGTTGCCATACTTTGGTTGCCTAGTAAGTGCCAAAATATTTATTATAAATAACAGAATGGAGTTTTAAATGATTACATTAGTTGTGAATTAAATCATTTTAATTATTAAAAGAAGAAAAAAGAAGAAGAAATATTTTGAGTTAAATAGGCTATAACAACTATTAATAACTCATTAATGTGTGAACTTTCACTCTGGCTGTCATCTAACAACCGAAGGTCAGCATTCACGCCATTAAATGGACTTGAATGAGCAGGGCATTTTTCAAAATTTATTTTGTTTTCTGAAAAAAGACAGAAGGTCATATGGCTTTAGGACAACATTAGGGATAGTAAATAAGTGGATTTTCATTGCTTTGTGTGGATTATCCCAAAAACAGAGAAAAATAAACTGTTAAGTAAATAAATAAACTCACAGGGGATTCAAAGCCAAGGTGTATTTATTAATTTTATATTTTTTTGAAACCAACTTTTTGTAGAATCATAAGGTACTTGACTATTTTTTATTAATTCATATATCAGCAGCCATATATAATCTGCCATTTTATGTCTGAATCTGAAAGGAACTTATTTTTGACTCTGGGTCTACCATAGTGTTATATGCTGTTGTCAGTGATTGTGAATTACTTGCCTTTATTGCAGCTTTCTACATGCTCAGGAAAAATGAGCAGATCTTTGACAAACACAGGATTACCAAGTGGACGGAAGAGAGACGAGCCATTCCTGATGTGAGGCAGTGGCCTAAAACAAAAAAGAATTCAGGAAAAAAAGCATATGAAAGCAATTTGTGACATTGTTTGAGATCTTTATCACTAGTTAAAAAAAAAAAAAAAATTACAAAAAAAAAGACCAATTCAGTAGTTAATAATAAATATCGACTATCACAATATAGATGTTTTTTACCAAAACATTGAAACCGAAAATGATAGGATTCATATAGGTGAAAACATACATTTCAATAAATTGAATTATACAATTAACAAATTAAGTTGCACATAAGGCTGTTTTTATTTAAACATTTTAATGACATTTAAATGGTGGCTGTTATAAAAAATTTTCATGACAGATTTATTCAAACATGAATTAATGAAGACAACAGGTTAAAGGCCCCGATACACCCGCAGTAAAGTTCTTTTCAGTTCTTCGTTTAGGGGTAAAAATAATTTTGTAATATGTGAGCAGCGATATACTGTTAGCGAACATCAAGACGCCATCCACATTGCTGAGAGCGACATTTAGATGAATATGTAAATATGTGCTGTGTGCTTTCCATTCAAAAACAAAATAAACAAAAATAAGAAATCAGCAAGCATTTTTAAGAAAGCATAAAAACAAAGCAGACATGCTTGCAATAAGCGCTGCAATTCGGCACTCCAGTAAAATCACGTCACGTTTATTTATATAGCACTTAATAATAATATATTGCTTAAAGGCAATCAGCTTTACAGCTTTAAGCATGAAAAACAGTGTCAGTGTCTCATTTCATCAGAAGTACAACTTCATTTTCTACTATAAAGCAGCTCTCTCCAGTGTGCTCATGTTTTCACTCGTGGACGTCTGAGCTTGATGGACTGAACAGGAGAAATGAACCAGAGAAGATTTCCATGTGAAAGAAGGTGGAGCCTCAGCGCCACACCTACCTATTACTTTATTGCCACACCTACCTATTACTTTATCGCCACAGACTAGGGGTGTAACGATTCGTTTTAACAACGATTCGATTCGTATCACGATTTGAGGTTGTCGATACGATTCAAGGACGATATTGGTTAATTTAGAACGATACGATCCGAAACGATTCAGTGACTTGAAATCGATTCAGTAACTTTTTAGCCAAAAATTGTGTGACTGAAATAAATATCTGGATACTGGTCAGTGCAGGTGAAGTTTCCTAGATTCCTGTTGTTTCTTGTAAGGGAATCAGGTATCAATTAATTATGGATATAAACAAACAAGTAAACAACAATTAATGGCAAATGCATTCAAATTTTATTTGAATAAAGTGCAACCAACAGTTTAAGTTGAATTAACAGGAAGTTAACCTTTTCTGCTCTCATTTTCAATATTCAATACATTTTCAATAAAAGCACAGTAAGTGCAACCAACATTTCAACAGTAGGTTAACCTGCTTCTTCTGCTTTTGTTATCCAACATATTAATATTACAATATTAATATCAAAAATAAAGTGCAACTAACTTCTCTTCAGGTTTAATTAATAGTAGGTGTACCTGTTACTTTTGCTGTTGTTTTTCAACATTAAAATAATACAAATACAATATTAATATCAAAAATAATGTGCAACCAACATTTCTTCAGGTTGAATAAACTGGCTGAACCTGCTACTACTCTCAGTTTAATAAACAAACAATATTTAACAAAAGATAAAATGTAACCAACTACTCTTCAATGACTCTAACGTTACATATTTCTTTTTCAAAAATATCAACATGATCTGACCGCAGAACACTCTCTGTAGTTCACAATGTCGCCAGCAGTACTACAAACTCGCTCTGCTGGCGCACTGGTGTCAGGAATGCACAGGTAACATTTAGCAAGGGTTGAAAGTACAGGTAGCTGTTTCTCCTGGTGGCTTGATAATTTCTCGCTGGTTGGCTTCTCCTCTGCCATCCGCCATGCTATGCTTTGTTTTCTTAGCGCTGCTGCGTGCGTTGATGTCACAGATAGGCAGAATGAATCGAGTAACGTTTAACGCCGTTATCATTAAAAGTGCTAAGAAAAAACATCCATTTAAAGTCTGACGTGCTTAAATCCAATGCGTTATTTCCTATGATCGATACAATCGATTGATTACCTTTTAAAACGATGTTAGATCGATAAATGTCGTCCGGAAGGCCAACTTGCCGAGCACAGATCGATGATGTTAGATCGTAGGAAAATAAATCGATACATCGATGTAGTAGATGAATCGTTACACCCCTACCACAGACCAATGGGAATTGTAAGATGTTTACCCGCCTGAGTGAACTTTTCTGGAAAGTTTGCTTTGGCGAGCTGTTTCGAACTCACAAAACAAACTTCACTTTGGCCTGAAATGATGTTATACATTTCACCTGAAGTACAACGGGGCCTTAAATAAACAGTAAAAAGGCACGCTGAAAATAGTGTTGAGTAAAGTTTTGTTCATGCACCAGCTGAAAACAGCATAGTCTAAAACAGGGGTTTTCAAACTTTATGATGCCAAGGACCCCCAAATATGATGAACCTTTTATGAGGGACCTCCTTCCTAAAGTCCATCTATATATTTTTATGTATGAAAAACATTTAAACTTAGATAAATAGTAAGTGTGACATTATAAATACAACAGATTGTTTCCAAACTTAAGTTAGTTATACTTAATGTTGGATGGATAAACCTGAAGAAGAATATTTTCAATTAAAAATTATTTGTATAAGCAACTTTCGCAATAAATGCATGTATGTAAGCAGTTTACGTACTGCGTTAAGAATACCGCCTTACAACCCCAGTGAGCAAGATAAAGGGGACTATAGTGAGAAACTCACTAGAAAGATACAAAGTAAACATATACAATTCTGGAATGTATACGGCAAGAAAGGAGAGAAACATTTAGAACTGAAACAGTTAGAATGTTCAGTAGACTTTATCCATTTTTGCTTTGTCTTTTTATTCTCTGAAATTTTCTGGGGACCCCTTAGAACCTTCTGGAGGACCCCAGTTTGAAAACCCCTGGTCTAAAAGATCTTGGCTCGAAATGGACTAAAAATAAGAAATGAGAACCACAGGAATACATTTTAATATTACTGTTTTTACTGTATTTTTGATCAACATGCAATTTTTTTTTATGTTTTTGAAAGAAATCTGTTATCTTTTCAGCTGAAATTGACTCAGAAAACAATAGCTTATTAATAAATTGTTAAAATGTTCAGAGGGTCACATTTATAATCCTTACTTTTGTTGGTGCACAACAAAAAGAGTTGGATTCTCATATTAAACATGGCCACATTTTCAAAAAACGAGTTGGACATACGACAGAGTATTTCTGTGCCAAAAACACTCCTTCAGGATTCAAATAAGTTTCGGAATGTTCCGAGAATGTTCAAGTATGGCCCTGTTTGACTTCATAAAAGGCAGAGTTGCTTGTATGGGCACTTCTCCCGGGTGAGTGCGTGCGCACATCTACCAGAGCGAGAGCGCACCCATCAACGAGCTTTGTTCGGGTTACGGAAGCCGTCGGCAGCGGCAGTGCATATAATGTCAACAACACGAACGTATAGTGAATCGAAAGCTATCCCGGGATAATGCCATGATGTATTTTGTGTGCGCGCGCTCGTGTCTCTTTAGCTCCGCCTACTGCGCGCCTGCACAAGTTCTGCTGTTTTCGTAAAGAAACGGTACAGCGTATCTGTCTTTTATAAATCTGATAAAAATAAAGACTCTTCGGAGATATGAAGGATGAAATACTATCTATAGGTACTCAAGAGTAACATGCGACTGGCAGAAACTGTTATGTACCCTTTAATATCATTATATAAGTGTCCGACTAGTCGACTAATGGCTTAAAGGGTTAGTTCAGCCAAAAATGAAAATAATTTAATTTATTACTCACCCTCATGCCGTTCCACACCTGTAAGACCTCCGTTCATCTCCGGAACACAAATTAAGATATTTTTGTTGAAATCTGAAGGCTCAGTAAGGCTTCCATAGGGAGCAAAGCAATTTACACTTCAGATTTCAACAAAAATATCTTAATTTGTGTTCCGGAGATGAACGGAGTTCTTACAGGTGTGGAACGGCATGAGGGTGAGTAATAAATAACATTATTTTCATTTTTGGGTGAACTAACCCTTTAAATCAGCTAGTTGAGTAGAAAAATCTTTAGTCGGGGGCAGCCCTACTCAAAACACTAAGTATCTGGAAATATATGGATATTTGAGACTGTATGTATGTGTACCTGTCATTTGGTCTCCAGAAGACTGTCTCAAGGGGTATGACTTGTTGTCGTCCTTGTGTATCATCATAGATTTTCTTGGCAGCAGATGTTGTTTCAGTAACCACACAGTCCATATCTCCCAGGATATGCCAAGAGATCACCTTCGCTGCATCATCCTCCTCCACATATGCCAGATGAGCTACCTACAGATCATTACACACACAAACATCATCACATCAACTGAAATGTCTTTTGACAGCGGTTCTCAACAGTGAGAACAAAGTGAGAAAAAACAGTGTTTTTTTTTGGATGAATGTCCGGGGCTGGATCTAGGCTTGGGCAGGGGTGGGCTGGCTCATCTGCCTTGCCCACCCAATTAGGCACAGATAGTGTTCATCTGTTTTTTTTTGTTTTTACGATTTGTGCATTGATTAAAAACAATGTGAGGTGGGAATGAAAATTTCCTGATAATTTACTTACCCCAATGCCATCAAAGATGTTCATGTCTTTCTTTCTTCGGTCGAAAAGAAATTATCAAATCAAACCAAATCAATTTGGTTAAAATCAATCAAAACCAAGGTTCAAAGCGCTTCAGAGGAATAGAATCTCATCTAGCAAAACAATTGTTAATTTTCAAAAAAACAACAACAAATGTATAAAAAAAAATTTAACCACAAATGAGCGACTTCGTGTTGTTCTTGACATCATGTTGGAAAGGTCACGTCCGTGACATGGGTGGAAGTACCAACCCAGTGCTGAAAAACTCCATCTCTCAATATTCTCCTCCAACTTTAAAATTGTCCGATATTGTCGTTTTACCTTCATTTTTGTAAAGGGCGTTTGACTTAGTCTTTGCACGTTCATTTTAACACTGGGTCGGTACTTCCACATATGTCCCATGTGTGACCTTTCCGATGTGATGGCGTCATACGTCATGCAAAAGCAGAACATTTGAGGTTAAAATGTATATAAATGTTTTATTTTATTTTTAAATGACAGATGGTTTCACTAGAGAAGACCCTATTCCTCGTCTGGGATCGCGCAGAGCCTCTGAAGCCCTTTGAAACTGCATTGATTTGGACCTTCAGTCCGTTGGTTGCAATTGAAAACCATTATTGTGGAGAAAAATCCTGGAATGTTTTCCTCCAAAAAATTATTTTCGACTGAAGAAAGAAAGACATGGACATCTTGGATGAGATGGGGGTGAGTAAATTATCAGGAAATGTTCATTTAGAATTGAGCTAATCCTTTAACAGGCCAGTGTTGATGTTTCAATAAGCATAAATATTTTCCAAGACTCATTTCACCCAACTGACTCCTGGACATGCACTTGTGATGGGATCACGATACAAAAATCAACACCTTTCCCACCAAACACACACCTTTCCCAGAACGTGCGGGCTGCCTTTGAAGGGGTCAGGAACGCTACATTTCCGTCTAGGCTGATTCTTCATCTTGGTCAAAATTGCCTTCTTGGAATTTATTAAATTCTCTATTGCTGATACCTGGACAGATACGCAAACAAAAATACAAATAAGCATCTATGGTGATTGGAATAAAACGCATGCTTCTACACATAACAAACAACAATAAAATGTTTTTTTTTTTTATGTTAATGTTCATGTGCGTGCATGTACAGACTCACAGTGGTTAGTTCTGAGATTTCTAAGCCACTTTTCACGAGCTCTGGTTTGAGCTCATTTAGTTTGTGGGATGCATCTCGCACCTGACCTGTACAAATAAATAAATAAAGTCACACATGATCTTGAGCCTACATAAAATGAATGAATAAAATAAATTAACTAATGCATAAATAAATAAATGCATGAAAATAAATAAAGGCATAAATACATAAACGCATAAAAGCATACATGAATGAAATAAATGCATAAATTAATGCATGAATGAATGAATGATTGAAGTGCCTACACTCAAGTTCAGATTTCAGTTGAACATTGGTGTCAAAGATTTCCCGGTACATCAAAATGGTTTTGGAAAGGTGATCTTTCTTCTTACTGAGAGTCACAACGACTTTCTGATATTCTGCATCTGGAATAGATCAAAATATAATTTGTAGTAAGAATTTAACAGTTGTAGCTTCTCAAAATTATGACTTCATGGTGGCATTCATTGGTGTTCAACTCATGAATACAAATCACTCCAACAAGACTTCACATCATCATGCACCGCCCACAGTGAAATCTCATTGGTACAAAATTCAAGGCAAGTCCATTTTATTTGTATAGCGCCTTTCACAATACATATTGTTTCAAAGAAGCTTTATAGAAAATCATGATTGCATTTATAAAATCTTAATTTCTTCCTGCCTTATAGTCGCATTTAGGAGATTAGAGCTGCCAATTAAAAAGTTCAAATTTTGCGACGATATAAACAATCAAGCAGTTGAGATTTGCTATATAGCAGGGGTGTCCAAACCTGCTCCTGAAGGGCCACTGTCCTAGCATAGAAATCTAGACACACCCTAGCGGCAGAAAATTTATTTTGCCGCGAATGTAGTCTAGCAACTCTCGGTAGACCTGAGAGCTGGAAAAACCAAACTCTGGTCAGGCCAATCACAGCGTGTGTAGAGTCGGCAGGCGGGCTTAACATAATGACGGCACGTCACGGCAGAGTTGCGGAGGTTCTGCGTGCTACTCGTAAACAAAGAAGCTGATGAACAGCGGTCTTTTGAATCGGCTTTGGCCGCGACTCTGGAAGACTTGGAGTTGAGCTTTTCTTTGAGAAAAGAACGGCACTGAAGTCATTCTTAAGAAAAGAAGATATGTTCGAAGTTTTGCCTACCGGATACAGCGAAAGTCTATCAACTAACGTTAGCTCGGCTTCACCTTCTTCTTTGCTCTGGTTGGTTGTGGCGCTCATGACGCTATCCAATTGTGTGCAGAGGGAATTTGAAAGACAACCATTTATCCCGCCCCTCGGATTGAGCCCTGTCAATGGTGAGTTTCCAGACCCAACATCTTTATGTGGGTCTGGCTTGTCAGGCTACCACTGTCCTGCAGAGTTTAGCTCCAGCTTCCCTCAACACACCTGTCTGGAAGTTTCTAGTATGCCTAGGGGTTAAAGCTAAACTCTGCAGGACAGTGGCCCTCCAGGAGCAGGATTAAACACACCTGCTATATAGTATTGCTGTATACCCCTGCTATACTCATATATAATGTAAATATACTGAATGTATGCAAATAAAATTAGATATACTTTTATATCTAACTCTAAATATAAAGCAGTGCAATAATAATAATAATTCTACACAGCTACATATTAAACAGAAATATTACTTGTTGTAAGAAACCGGTCACATTACATTTGATCATGGATTTCGTTATTGTAAAACAAACATTTTTAATATTGATTTTATTATGATATGGACTGAATTTGATTGGTTACAGCAATATTACAATTATAATGTCTAGCTCTTAACTGTCATACTTGTTAGTAATGTGACAAACATTGGGCTCTTTTTCTGCTGACTAACCATTGCAGAATCTGAAAGGCAGGGTGTATGGCGTGATGGTATCGCTAGTCTCCTGAATCTCAGGATGGAACTGGAGAATGTATTCAGCTCCGTCCAAACCAGGACTGTTCTCCAAAAGAACCAATTCCTATGGGACACAAACAATAACACACATTTACCAACAATGACCAATGAACAGGATAGGATTTTCTTTTAAACTGGTTCATGTCCAGAATCATTTTAGGCTGCTTTAATACCCAGTGTTAAGAAAAAGGAGTAATTTACTTATTTAAATGCATGCTTCATCTGAAAATCATAAATTTGTGTATGTATTGTGTAATTGTATATGCAAACATTATTTAAAGGGGTGGTAAACCACGATTTCACTTTTCTAACTTTAGCTAGTGTGTAATGTTCTGTTTGAGTATAAACAACATCTGCAAAGTTACAACGTTCAAAGTATAAAGCAAAGGGAGATATTTGCTTTTAAAGAAATCAATTTCTAAGGACTACAGCAAACGGCCGCTAGGGACTACTACACATTCCTCCAGGGTTGCTGACATCACCAGCCCCAATATTTACATAAACCCCTCCTCTGAGAATATGAAATAAGGAGGGGGGCGAAGCCATTTTGTATCGCCGCGGGGAAGCGTTGTTGTGGTATAGTTAGTAGGTTGGAGTGTTGTTGCCGTAATGCCGACGAAATGCTGTTATTTTCATCCGGATTGCAGGTCCACTTTGTTCAGCCTTCCTAGGGATGGGGGTGTGTTGCAGTGCGTTTAACATACAATGATATATGCATGCGTGTATGAGACCGAGGGGAACACGGTCGCATTTGCAGCAGATACATGCTGCCCATCATAAATCAAAGCACGAGACAGACAGGGGTCGGAGGAGAAGACCGGAAAATGTGACATAATGGACAATATTCGTCTGTATTTGCAATACACGATCCGGGGTTCACCTGCGCGAGACAAACACTGCCAGTGTGAGACGGGCGCGCGCGGCTCCCGCTGCACATTTCACGGAGTAAAGCTTCCACAATCTTCACGAGTTCAATGCAGGATTCTTTACAACGGCTTGTCCTGAAAGATGGATTTAAAAACAGAAGCTGTTTACGGGCCACAACCTGTAAGTATGATTTATTTTTCGTTGATGTGTTTTCCTGTAATAGTTCGTATTGTTAATTGTACATTGAAGCAAGGAAGTACACAGATGACAACGCCGTTTGGCTCTGCAAACCAGTTTGTTAAATGCTCATTCATACTTAACGTTATCTGACAAACACCTAACGTTACAAACTTTTTAAAATCTCAACAGCGAACTTGGCATTAGTGTAAATTGTTCTTTGATTAGAGCTTTTATGTATTGTTTATCTGCAGGCATGCTAAACATGGTTCTGTGTTTGATTTGGATACTATAATAAAGCCAATGTTTAGTGTTCGTTCTTGCGACAGATATTTGGCAAATCGTTCTAAAAATACAAAAGTAACAGTGCCATTCAGTAGTGATCACTATAGATCTGGAGTCTTTACTCTTGAGGACTGAACAGGTTCTGCTCGATAATCTTCACTAAAATTGTCTGGGTCTGATTCGGGCTCAAATTGGTATGGTTTTATTGACGCCATTGTACTTACCCAAAGCACAGGCTACCGGTAAAGGTAAGGGGCGTGACGTTTCCGACAAACGTGCAATAGGCGGTTAGCGAATCACAACACACTGGGCCAGCTAACCAATCTGAGCCCATTGCGTATTTTTGAGGGACTGGCTTCATACAACCCGTAAACCATCAGACCGTTTTAACAAGGAGGGACAGAGCAGTGTAGAATAAAAGGTAAAATATATGAAAAATAATGCAATTTTTTAAAAACGAAGCATGAACACATGTTACAGAGTACCCCACAAACACAATCATGCCTTCGAAAGAATGTTTTACCACCCCTTTAAAGGGGTCTACCACCAGCTGTGAGCTTTAACATGCAAAATAAAATCTTAATAATAAGTCTTGTAATAATCCACATAAAGACTTTATCTGTCCTTCTGTATTTAAAAATATTACAATAAAATCACAATAATAAATGTGCTATTTCGAAATGTTTAACAAAAATGAATGCCTTTTAACCATATTTTATTTTCAATGCTTTTTCCTGAATTCAAGTCAAAACAAGGCAAATGTACCACCATTTATACAATGTAAAAAAAAAAAAAACTATTAAAAAGTTTTTGTTAATTAATATAAAGCTGAAATAAAATACAATTTGGTTTAAAAAAAAAAACCCTTAAAATTACAAAACAGAACAAACTTTAAAATATTACCCTGGAAATGAACTGAAATAACAAAAATGGTATAAAACAAAAATACTTATACAATATTGTAAAACTATTGTATAAAATAAAAAGCTAATTCAATACAGTATATACAAACAAACACTCACGGTAATGAGAGTCTCCCCGTTAGTAAGGCTGTATGACAAACTTGTACCTCCATTCTCAAACAAAGGAACTACCATGTCTCCTGTGCCTTTAACTGTAACCACCACTTTTCCATTTATACCTTCGCCAGCAGCGTTATCGTATTGGTCCTGCAAAGTAAGAAGCAAACACACAAATGTAACCCTGTTGCGCATTTTAGGGATGTCCCGATCAAGATTTTTGTGACCCCGATCCAATCTGAGTAATTGAATATTGAGTATCTGCCCATAAAGAGTCCTGATCTGATACTTGTATTGGTGTACAGTTCAAGTACATTAAAGTTATTAAAATCATTCCAATGTATCCAAATATGTTGTGCAGAGAGTTTCTCAGGGGCCCAAATGTAAAAAAAGGGTTATCTATCGGTACGGACTCATTCCAATATAACAATTACTATATTTACTATCAGATATATTTACAGACACATCATACTTTGGCTGCACTTACAGTATATGATCATGCTATCATTAATTCAAGTGCTAATGTGCTATTAAACCATTCAAGCGATAACATGCAAAAAAAAGCCTCTGTGAAGCGGCTCTCTGCTGACAAACGCTAGAAAGGCATGCACAGAATGCCGCATCAGACAGCGTGCCAGTTCTCAAAAACAAAAAATACATACAAATTTGAGTTTTGTTGAGTAGCCTTCTAGGCACAGTCTTAAATGAGTTAAAAAGTGTTAAATGATTGTTAAGAGTTGGGATGCGGCTCAGATCTGCATCATGTGCGTCAGGTCTTAAAGTGACAGCAGCCTAATAAACTTGCTGCGGTTTGTGATTAATGTAAATAAAATAAAAACAAAAGACAAAGAGAAATCAGCTCTTGACTGAATAACTTCTGTAACTTTAATAAGGATGAATCTAGATTCAATTTATAATTATGCAGTGAAGACTGCAGTGTTTGATTATTCAATTTCTGTATATTTACCTGTTAGACCTACCTTAAAAATCGTAAAGCAGTTTACATGGGTCAAAAACAATGAAAACAATAATTATTTGTGCATGGAAAAAATCTGAACCGGCCTGGCTGGAAAAAATCTGTTGAGCCTTGATATATTAAAGGCAAACTAAATGTGTAATTTATTACAATGGTTTTATGTGAAGATTGTATTACGTTTTTTAAAGCCTATTAAATGTGAAAATTGATAGCTTTCAATTATACTGTAATGTTGAATGGCTATAATTAATAGCTAAAATACATTTAAAAGAGACATCAGTATCAGTACTGGTATCATTGATACTGGCCTTCATTCATAGTGCTTAATAAAAAGATGCAATTAAACAAATATTTAAAATATAACTTTATGTTGTTTCTACATCATTTTGGAGATTTAATGCGAAAGTATTGCAATATAAATAATATATTAAATGTAATGTAATGTAATGTAAGGTGCAGTTAGTCATGATTAATTGCAGAAAAACTGTCATCAGTTAATAAAAAAAAAACTTTATAGGCCCCAATACCAATCCTTGAGATCGGCTCAGGAAATTGCTAATTTATTTGATCTAATTGTTATATGAGAATACAGAAATGCCAGAAAAAATGCATTGCATGAATGCTCAGAATAACGGAGTAATAAAATAAAAATGACAACAAAAAAAAATGTAATAACACCACTATTTTGAGATTTGTATTTGATTTGAAAGCAATAATGAACTAAGGGGCTTTGGGTTCCTACAGGTAGTAGGTGACACATCATGTGTTAACAGTAAACAGCTCTAGAAGAGACTGAAACTCACCATGATCTTCAGATTCAAGCTGCACAGCAGTGTGCGATTGGCTTGGATGTTACAATTGGAGACAACAGGAGTTAAAGGTGGAGTCTCAGGGGCTAATTTCATTGCTTTATTGGGAACAATGTTTAGTGCAATCTAAGATAGAAACACAAATGAGTATCCTAAAGTAAGAAACGGTTAATAAAGCAGCGCATACAACAAACTGGATTAAATAAATGGTATGTTCCTACCTGTTTGCTCCACAGATGTTTGGTTTTGTCCAAAGCCAAAACAAATTGGACTACATACTTTCCTACAAGCTCTGGAATCTGCTTATCCCTGAAAAAGATATGGGTCAAAGACAAAAAATTATGTACATTAAAATTTTATATACACTTTCTCATCCATCCATCCATCCATCCATCCATCCATCCGTTTTTCAAATATTATTACTAATGTTTAAAAACAAACCTGTTTCACCGCTTTTATTAAATAAAAGATATACAATACTTTGAAGTTCTTATTTCAGGCTTTTAATGAGATGTAATGTGCTCTGTTGTATCCATTACCTGAAGCAGAAGCACTCGTCCTTTTCAGTGTCCTTGCGTTTACTACACTTCAGAGCAGTGGCCTAAAACATTAAACAAAACATTCAAAATCTCATTTCTTATTATGCTATTACAATTCAATCTGTTTGTCATTTAAATCCACAGTGTTCAAAATTCAAATCTCATCAATATTGCATATTGTTTGTACTAGTGATGTGAAATGAAAATTCTGGGCCAAAACCAAAAATTCAAAATGTAAGTGATATTTAAAAAATGCTTTTAGAAAAGTGTCTCGGGCTGAGTACCAAAACAAACTTGTAGCCAATCAGCAGTAAGGGGCATGTCTACTAATCATGGGGAGAAGAGAGCGCTCTGTGCACGTCATTATTCAAAAGAGTCAAGAAACGACACACAGGACGGACATTAGCGGAGCGACGACAGAAAGAGAGAGATGACAGATAAAAAACAAAAGTAGAAAATGTCTGTGGAATAAAAGAAGGCTTACGATCAGGCAAGAAGTAGGACCCGTGTAAATGTCAGATCACTCAAGGAGTGGCAAGGCCTGCAAACGGACGCCGAGGTTGCTTCATTTCTTCTCGATAGGCGAGTAACATTTGTTTCGTTTTACAGAACTAACATATGCTGGCTTTTGCTTGACTATGCTTGTGTGTCAGGTTTGCTTGTTTTTTCATTTGCATACGTATCGTCATTCACTTCAGCGATGATAATTACCCATTCATTTCCACACCTTATAAGCCTGGAGCAACAAAACCTCTTCCACTATCTGTTTCGTTAATTGAACTGTCGTGCTATCGAGCTGTTCATGAGAACTGTGTTAGTGTTTTTGGGATGAAAGGGATTACTTTTTCATTAAAAATTCGGCCTGGATTACCATAATAACACGCATTGCTTTCACTTATTGATGACATCATAACCTTGGCCGTCTGGCACAGCAGATTCCACCATAGTTGTTGCCTGGGTTGCGTACGTATGTTGTGGGGGCGGAGCTATCAAAATAGGTGAGAGACACTTTTAGGGTAGGGGTGTGTTTGTTTTTGGTGATTTGAAATATCAACATTGGTTACCAGAAATAGCTTACCCCACCTTTAATATTATAATTGAATTAATTGCATGAACTTTACCTAAAAACAGAAGAAAAAAAAAATGGTAAGACAAATTTTCTGCTCTTGATCCATGCTGATTGAACTGATGTGGCGAGTGATCAGTCACACCATATTAAAGACTGTGTTTTGTGAAAACCAACAAAAATTAAAAGTTGAGGCTTATTAAAAGTATTAAAAGTAACAAAGCTTATTGCAATTATTGGACGACAGGCATGCTACAAATGTTTAGTGAATTAAATAAAAGAAATAAGAATCCACATCAATATTGAATGCACAAAAAATGCACTCATTTTCAAAGGCTTCTTTGTTCATATTTACAAAAGATGCTAATAATTCTGACCAGGACTGTACAAAAATGGACTTCATTCGATGAGTCTAAGAGGTTCATTGTTGTTCACTATCAAAATTGACCGACCATAGGAAATGAATGGGAAAGTCTCTTAACTCAGGGCATTTTTTTTAAATATGCGCTGAATAAAATCAATATTTTAGCCACAATGCTGAAAAAACACACATAGGAATGAAAGAGGGAATCTATAAAACATCCAGAGTGGAACATATTTACACTATTACAGATGTTACTGCAAATTTTTTTTAATTTTAATTAATTATTCAAAATTATTAAGACCCCTAACTATGTGTATGTATGTATGTATGTATGTATGTATGTATGTATGTATGTATGCATGTATGCATGCATGCATGCATGCATGCATGCTATGCATGTATGTATGTGTATACATACAGTGTGTATACATACACATACATACAGTGAGGAAAATAAGTATTTGAACACCCTGCTATTTATATCCTGCTATCACCCTGGTCTGAAATTGTCATCGTAGGTGCATGTCCACTGTGAGAGACATAATCTAAAAAAAAAAATCCAGAAATCACAATATATGATTTTTTTAAACTATTTCTTTGTATGATACAGCTGCAAATAAGTATTGACCCTCAAAGACCTGTTAGTCTGCCTTTAAAATGTCCACCTCCACTCCATTTATTATCCTAAATTAGATGCACCTGTTTGAGGTCGTTAGCTGCATAAAGACACCTGTCCACCCCATACAATCAGTAAGAATCCAACTACTAACATGGCCAAGACCAAAGAGCTGTCCAAAGACACTAGAGACAAAATTGTACACCTCCACAAGGCTGGAAAGGGATACAGGGAAATTGCCAAGCAGCTTGGTGAAAAAGGTCCACTGTTGGAGCAATCATTAGAAAATGGAAGAAGCTAAACATGACTGTCAATCTCCCTCGGACTGGGGCTCCATGCAAGATCTCACCTCGTGGGGTCTCAATGATCCTAAGAAAGGTGAGAAATCAGCCCATAACTACACGGGAGGAGCTGGTCAATGACCTGAAAAGAGCTGGGACCACCGTTTCCAAGATTACTGTTGGTATGGCACGGAAGGTTCCCCTGCTTAAACCAGCACATGTCAAGGCCCGTCTTAAGTTTGCCAATGACCATTTGGATGATCCAGAGGAGTCATGGGAGAAAGTCATGTGGTCAGATGAGACCAAAATAGAACGTTTTGGTCATAATTCCACTAAACGTGTTTGGAGGAAGAAGAATGATGAGTACCATCCCAAGAACACCATCCCTACTGTGAAGCATGGGGGAGGTAGCATCATGCTTTGGGGGTGTTTTTCTGCACATGGGACAGGGCGACTGCACTGTATTAAGGAGAGGATGACCGGGGCCATGTATTGCGAGATTTTGGGGAACAACCTCCTTCCCTCAGTTAGAGCATTGAAGATGGGTCGAGGCTGGGTCTTCCAACATGACAATGACCCGAAGCACACAGCCAGGATAACCAAGGAGTGGCTCTGTAAGAAGCATATCAAGGTTCTGGCGTGGCCAAGCCAGTCTCCAGACCTAAACCCAATAGAGAATCTTTGGAGGAGCTCAAACTCCATGTTTCTCAGCGACAGGCCAGAAACCTGACTGATCTAGAGAAGATCTGTGTGGAGGAGTGGGCCAAAATCCCTCCTGCAGTGTGTGCAAACCTGGTGAAAAACTACAGGAAACGTTTGACCTCTAATTGCAAACAAAGGCTAATGTACCAAATATTAACATTGATTTTCTCAGATGATCAAATACTTATTTGCAGCTGTATCATACAAATAAATAGTTAAAAAATCATACATTGTGATTTCTGGATTTATTTATTTTTTTTTAGATTATGTCTCTCACAATGGACATGCACCTACGATGACAATTTCAGACCCCTCCATGATTTCTAAGTGGGAGAACTTGCAAAATAGCAGGGTGTTCAAATACTTATTTTCCTCACTGTATAACAGAGATTTCTTTCAGATTGCTGCTTTGTGTATGTTAGTGAATTCCAATAATTCGTAAGTAGAGCGCATGCATGCTCATCCACACTTAGCATAATTCCCGCATGAATTACAACTACGTAAATTACGTGTCCAGGAACGCTGTGAAGTCTTTCTGTGAAGGCTAATTGGCCATATATGCCTAATAATAAATATTCAATCAAACAAAGTGTCCACAAAAACATTTTTAGCCAGCTAAAAAAAATGTCAGGCGCTCTTCTGAAAACAGCCAGCTGGTGGCACTTGAGAACTTTGGAGGCGCAGCATTTTTCCAGCTAGACGCTTTGGTTGCTATGATGATACGGAATATGCCAGGCAGTAATGTGCTCTCATTTTGAAGAATATTACTGAATATTAAAGTGCACTAACTAGCAATATTAACTTCTTCATTGTTGTTCAGTCGTTGTACGAGTAGGATGGTTGGTTGGTGTAGTATTTTTTCCACCATTTACACGTTGTAGGGAGCAGGTGTAAATTTATTTCGTACCAACTAACGTTTTGAAAATAAAAAATGTTCATGAATCCAAAAATGTACTTCAGAACGGCTTCACGAACCATTTACACAAAAATCCATTCTGCTTGTGTTTCATGAATGAGGCCATTGTGAGAATTGGCTTAAATCTTGACCAAATTTGTGAAATTCACACTTGTAGCTTCAGTTAAGGGTCAAAATAAAGACAAAATAGAGATACTCACTGTAGAGGGTGGACATGACCCTGATGCTATGCCCTTCCAGAGCAGCATTGATAAGTTTGCTGGGCAGATATTTCTCACCGGCCCGCCCTCTTCAGACACCACAACCACTGTAAATACTTCAGGCAGCAGAAAAATGTGATTCGCATAGTACAATTTTACAATATAACATAGGCTTTACTGTGCATCCACACACCTGGGAAGACGTCTCCTGCACATAAGGTGGCAGCGCTGTCATATTCGATGCAGAGTTCAACAGGTTTGTTGGGATCAGGAATCACATTTAGTTTTAATACTGGCCCTTGAATAGCTTTCCTGCCAAACGATCCCCTGAATTCCAAATTATGCTCCCCTCTATAAAAGAAAAAGAGAGTGATAGAAAGAGACAGACAGTGAGAGAGAGAAGGACAACAGTGTATTTCATTCAGAGGCTCAAACTGAGCAAAAATATGCAATTTGGTGCAGATGCTGGTATTTATATGGTCAAAACGCAAGACGAAATTCTGATAGTTTGTAATGAAAATCAATGACATCTTTATGTAAGGAATAATTGACGACGGGCCGTTGAATTATTAGAAAAATAATGCACACCGAGCATCACACCAATGAGAGCGAGCAAGCGAGCCTGCGTCTCTTTCAACAGCATCAACTAATACGGAACTATAAGAACAGCGCCTTTATTAACGTTACCTCGCTAGTGAGAAATGTCATGTTGCTTTCAAGTTGCTAAACTATTTTACTGATAAAATCGTCAGAGCAGCGCTGACATCACGTTTCTGTGCGAGTGTGTCCGCACTGTATGTGTGCGCGAGTGAGAGAGCAGAGAGAACGGGAGAACGAGAGTAATGTGCGTTTCTTACATAATTAAACGTAATTTTGTGGAAATAAAACATGGAAATAATTTGTCCTTTTTATCTTATTGTTTACTATATTTATTTGATTGGTCAGTGTCGTTGTGGGTTTTGGTTATTTGCTGTTGTAGACTGTAAAGATATTTGAAATAACTGAAATCATTTGACGAAGTGATATAGAACTGTAATGCGGTCAAGAGAGCTGCCTGGAACTACGTTCGCTGTGCGTTTCCCAGAAAATAATTGCACACCTCAGAACGTTCATCAGCCAATCAGATTCAAGCATTCAACGGCCCCATAGTATAAAACAGCATAACAGACTACTTACATAAAATACACAAATATCAGTTTCCATTTCATATCTCGCAATAATGTCTTCGTAAGATGATATTTAAATTAGAGGTCGACCGATTCATCGGTTTTGCCGATTAATCGGCACCGATAGTTGATTGGTGGAACAATCGGTTATCGGCAAAAATCCTCACCGTTGCTGAAGCAGCTGAGACGTGTGCGCTATTATTACACAGTACAAGAGCTCTGATACCCCTTTTCCACCAAGGCAGTGCTAGAGCTAGATCGGAGCCAGAGCTAGTCCCAGTTCATAGTTGGTTCGACTGAGGAGCCTTCTAAGAACCGTTTGCTTTTCCACAGGCTAGAGAGCCACAACAGAGCCAGGTCTTACATCACTGTATACGTCTCATCTTTCTCAGCAACGCTAGCGAGGCAGTGTTGCCAAGTCCGAGGTTTTCCTGCGGAATTGGGCTACTTCATCACTGTTGCCGCGGGCTGTTTTTCATGTCCGCGGGTTGAAGCGACCCCAATTATGTGATATTTAGCCCCGGGAATGCGAATTTTAGTAGGCAACCATGCCAAAAAAACAAGTTTTACCCCCAAATGTGATTTTTACCGGGGAAACCCCCCTGAAACGCGATTGGGCTTGTTTTGAGTAGCAATTGGGCGGGTTTTGTTGTGAAAACCTGGCAACCCTGGGCAGCGGGAAACACAAACACACCAGGCTTGTTCGAGATGCATCGGCGCTGCGCAGACCGATCCACATATTATATAAAAAATAAAAAAAACGCATGAGTGAATCAAAAGCATAAGGAGTCGTGTGCTCTCGCTGGACTCGTTATCATACGGCGATCGGTCTGCACAGCACCGTTGCGAACAAGCCTTCCATCAACAATGCAAACGTTGCGTTACTATTGATTCACATGGCTTTACGATCCTACATCGGCATCAAAACACAACGAAAACACAGCGAATCCAACGCATTCATGCAGTTCGCCGTAATTTTTATAGACTGAGATTACAAACGAGCAGCAGCTGTTAGCTCCATTAGCTGCTATTTCAACAATGGCGGATCTCAAGTCTGTGTTGGTCTTGTTGTCCCCGCCCCCAGCGCCTGACGTAATCGGTTCTTACTTCTAGCCCTGTTCTAGCCCAGCAATGTTTTGGTGCTACTTAAGAACCACTTTTCCTGGCTCGGAGCTGGGGCTTTGGGTGTGGAAACACAAAGAACCGATTTGAAACTAGGCTCTGGCTCCGATCTAGCTCTAGCATTGCTTTGGTGGAAAAGGGGTATGAGAAGGGTCTGCTCTGCTGGCATTATATAGCACGAGAGCGGCCTCTAGAGGCAAAAAAAAACCCCTCACGTGTGTTTACATTACCACATGAGGCTGCGCACTGAACGGAGCATAGGAAGCAGAGCACATGCTGCACAGAGAGCTCTGACACTTCAGATGTTTAAAACACACCAACTAAACAGTGTGAATACAGAGCGCTACAGTACTTGTTGCCTAATTTCTTGACTTGATGCTGCATTAACAGGTAAATAACAGCAGTGTGTGTGTTTGTCAACGAGGCTGAGAGGACGCTAATAGCAGTACCTCAAGCAGTTAAAACAATGTTATAAAACACGCAAGTCCGACCCAAATGTTGCAAATATAAAATTAGTGATGTAAGAAAGTAAACTGCATCATCATGCTGCCGACAGAAACATAAAGCAGAAATGCATTAGTTTTTTATTAGATAATATCCTTCTAAAAGCTGACTGTTTGGATTTGTATGAAATGGTAACACTACAATAAGATTCCACTTGTAACATTGACTAAGGTTAATAAATGCTGTGGAAGTATTGTTCATCATTAGTATGTTCATTTCAACATTAAATTGTTTGAATTTGTATCTGTTAACCTTGGTTAATGCACTATGAACTAACATGAATGATCAAGGTACAATTGTATTGCTCATATTAATACATGCTGTAAAAATGTATGCATAATGCATATAGTTCATGTAAGCCAATACATCCTTGTTGCATAGGGACTTGCATAGTGTTACCTATGAAATGTACATGCATGTTTCTAGATTATTAGTAAAGAAACACATTTGACCTGTAATATTTTAATGTTTCAATTCTTTTCTGAAGAATTTATGTTAGAACTTCTCATTTTAATATTCATATTTATATGTTTTTAATTTAGCACATTTTCAAAGTTCAGCACTGTTTTAATTGTTTTTTTTTTAATCCAGTATCCATTTGAAAAACTATGGGTCGATTAATCGGTTATCGGCAAGTGCGGTCCAATCTAGTTATCGGTAAAATCCACTATCGGTCGACCTCTAATTTAAACGCTTCGTTTTTATGATCAAAACTAATTTTGATGATTTTTAAAACATATAATGCAATGCAATACAATACAATAATGATTGCGAGATGAACAAATAAACGTTCCTCAAAGGCCGGATATATCATATTTGATACTTAAAAGAAAAAAAAACATACATATACATATACACACATATGTTCTATCCTGCATATATATACACACACACACACACACACACACATACAGATCATCTTGTTGATCATTTAGAGGCCGTAGAAATTTGTAAAGTAGGCTTCATAGTGTTAAATATGTACTTACTTTGGACCACTTATACTTTCTAATATGAAGCAAGCTTTTCCTTCTGAATCTACAGGCTGAGACGTCACTGAGGACTTTATCTAAAAGAGAAAAAGAAAAAGATTCAAAATTGTATCACCTTACAGTAGTTGCATGCAGTTACATCCAAATTGATCACTAAAGAATGAGCTCTTATGTAAAAATTAGGCCTGTCGCAATAATCAATATATCGATCTATCGCACAATATATGTACATTAGGGGTGTAACGGTACACGTATTCGTATTGAACCGTTTCGGTACAGGGCTTTCGGTTCGGTGCATGTGTGTACCGAACGGTTATGAATGTAATCTTTAACAGTTAACAGTTGGCTTGTTGTAAGCGCGCAACACACTTCAATCAGAGTTCCCACACAAACATATTGAGTATTCATTCCATTTTATCACGAAATTCAAACGATAAATGCCGTTTTAACGCTCTTTAATGTGAAGTGACTGATAGACGCGTATCAGTTCAACTTCATGTGGCAGCGCGCGGCTGAATGCGATCATCTCTTCCTAAAGAATAAACAAAAATATCTCTTAAAGTATGTTGAGGATACATTACAACTTACTGAAATGTATCATATGTCGTGTAATCGCTCCATCTGTGTTTCAACCGCGGAAAGACAATAAAACAGCTTGTAAACAATGTCATGCAGAATCACTTTAACTCAGAAGTCATTCAGTGTCCACAGCTGTTAGCTCACTAGAGAAATCAACTCTTTCACTGAATACATGCACTATATTAGCCGTTATATTCATTATATTAGCCTATTTATATTCATTATATACTACTTAGCCTGTTAGTGATGTCTTGTTTATTTAATGTATGTTTAAATAAACCTGTCATGAAAATTACAGTCCCTAAATGATTATATTTCAACAACGAATAAAAATAATTAGATTTAGAAGTTAATGCAAAAACTGCCCTATGTGAAGCTTATGAGTGTTGATTATTATATCTAAAAATAAATAGCAACTGAATTTAGGCTAATAGTTTGGGCTCTGTTGTTAATCTTTAATAGCAATATGTAAGTAAGGGCTCCCTATATAGTTTACAGCATTATCTTTAAGAAACTTTTAGTTATAACTGAATACATTTAAGGACAGACACATTTTTTTTTTTTTCATTAAACCACTGTCGAATAAAATTTAATAAAAAGCAATTTTGTAAAACTGCTGTACCGAATCCGTACCGAACCGCCAGTTTTGTGTACCGTTACACCCCTAATGTACATGACCTCAATTATTTTTTGTGATGCAATATATCGCCCATTATGTTTACTTGATAATGAATGTCACCAACATTTTACTCGATTGTGCTGTCATCGTATACGTTTTCTGTGACGGAGGCGAAAGTGGTTCTCGGGCAGTTCCTTCATACACACAGAGCGGTTATCGACAGGTGGAAAAAAGGCACCATTTGAGGCATTATAGTGTTTTCCTGACAACTACTGAAGGTTTGGAAGGATAAGCCCAAAAGGACTCAATTTCAATCCCCTGTTCCGGTGCACACATAAATGTCAATGCAGAATGACTAGTGTTAAAGCCGTTTCACAAGGGAAAATGTTTATTTGCTATTTATTCAATTTTTTTTTTTTTTATTTAGTAGAATATATTTTTTACCCTTAATTTCCATGATCTAAAGAATTAAAAGGTTGTAATTTGAAAGTGTGTAGGTCTACTTGCTTTATTATGCTGTTATATTAGGATTATATATTCAGTGGCATAAAACAGTCTTAAAATGACAATAATATCATTTATCGCAATTATTTCTGGGACGATATATTGCGAAACAAAAAGCAATTATCGTGACAGGCCTAGTAAAAATACAAACTAACAGTTTAGATTTTCAGGACCCACTCTGAAGGAACTTTTGTTTTGATTCATTTTTTCAAGTGAAGCCATGATGCAGAAATGCAGATGCAGGTCCAGACTATACGTAGGTCCAAAAGTGAGAAAGTGATGGTGTTCACAAGTCATTTTATGTTTCACGTTCATGCAATTAGGATATCACAGGTTTCAGTGATCTGACATTGTGAATTGTATGTCAGTGATCAGAGGTGTATTCATTTTGTTGCATTGAGTTTGTACTTTGGAGCCTGTACTTTCAACAAAGTATTTGTTTTTGATTGTTCATTATAGAAATTACTTTAGTTATCAACAGAGGTGATACAATTTTGTATCTTTTGGCATTTTAGTTTACTCGACTCTGTTGCATATAGTTTGTTCAGAAAAAAAGTACTTTCCAGGTAGTCAAAAATAAAAATGTGTAGACACAAATCCACCAACCTCCCTTCCCTCAACTGTACCTTTAACTGTGAGGACAGAGTCTTCATCACAATGACAAACCGCTGGTCTGGTGAAGGATTTCCCCATTGATCACAAAGCTGCACGACCAATGGTGTGTCCAAGCCCTGGCCATTCATGATCTGGAAAGGCTAAAGAGACGAGTTTTATTCCAAATATTCTTACCCATAGATTTATTTTATTGCATTTCGAATGTGTGACATACCATCTCTGGCTTCTCCAGTAGAATTATCTTTGCTGGAGGTCCCGCAGTAACTTCAATTTGTACAAATTCCTTCATGTTCTGATACTTAAAGCACAACTCTCTTGGGCCAAGAGATCCTGCCATGAACCGGACTCTGCATACGGACAATTTTACAATACTGGCCTGCAAAAAGGCATACAAATAAAAAATAAAAAAAGTGAAATACCCCGTTTTTTTCTGGATTCAGTAGGTTTGTTTTGATTTTTGAAGATTTTATACATAGGAAGACATTGCACTCATTTTATATATGAACGGAAGAAAGTGCAACACGCAAATGATGGAATAAGTACCGCCTTCTAAATAAAAGAGCCAATCGCTGATTGGTCACTGCAGCTGCCGTTAGAAGCTTCCGGTTGCTATAGAAACAGTAAGTGTTTTGAGACTCTTTGCTATGGACAGCAAATGTGCATTGGTTGCCCCAGTCTGAAAAATACGCTTTTTTTAACACTTTGATTATAAGAAACTACATTTATAGGACAAATGGATATCTAATTCGGTTGCTGATTTGGAATATGTTATTTAATTGTGAGTTCAGCAAAAAGTTGTAGAAATTTCAGGATTGCCTCATTCAAATTGATAGGACTTGGTCTTGGAAACACTAAATAGTTGCCCAGAGGCATTGCAAATATGGCCGCTGAGTGAACAGACTTTCCTTGAAAGGGACTTTGTTTTCCTGGATTACTAAAATAAAATTGTAGTAATCAAAAAGCAAAAAGTCTACTTATTTGAAATCACAAGAGTTATACAATTTATTAATTTTACAAAAAAAAACAAAAAGAATTTCAGTTACATTTAATAAAATTAGATAACAATTTTTCCCCTCCCAAAATTCGTTTTAATATTTCTGGGTTGGTTGGGGGGCTGGTTCTAGATTTAAGATTTAATACAAATGTATGATCACAAAATTAATTTTAAAATAGTTTTATGCCTTCATTTGATTACCACCATTTGTGGTATGTAGTACACAAACTGATTGACTGGCAGATTACATATCAAGAACAGTTTGCCATATAGAAGTTTCTATGACTAAACTTCAAGTCATATATATAATTATTTTACTTTTTAACCAATCAACAATGGTGACGTGCCAAAAAGTGTTTTTCATTACTGTATTTTCATAACATTCTCCATACCACAGAATACAAATACAACAAATGGATAAAATATTACAATTAAAAAAATTATAATTATTAAAATAATTAAGATGTAATAAAATAATAACTAGGCAAAGGGACTTATAACACTGCACTGTCCAAATAAAAAATTTACCCGCATTTGGAAATTGGTTGGTGCCAATTCCAAACCGTAATTTCAAACCCTGTATTACACATACAAAACAACAGTTTCGCATTTGAAGTAGTCACAATAATTTGTTTTAATGTAATTTTTTTAAAATAAAAATGTCCATTTGTTTTTGCCTGTGGTTGTGCATACCTGCCATTCTATGGCCAGAGCTTCTTTATCCAGGTCATTCCCAGACACACTCAAAGTCTTCACACTTTCAGCATTTAGACAGTCTGTTTTATTCCCATACTGATCAATCACTTCCACATCTGAGAGGGAAATAGAAGTTTAACAGTGAACTTTACAGTGAAGTTTCTCTTATTTTAACAATCACAAAACTGCTGAGTGATCATCATGAGGATGAGAAAATGACAATAAATTCAGTTTGCATAAAGGCAAAGTACATTATTTCAGTGAAAAGTACTCTTAAAAAAAAAAAGTATGCTAAAGTGTATTTCTTTTTACAAGGGTAAAAAGGCAGTTTTTCCAAATACATGAGCTGGGTTAAGCTGCACTAAGCTGGGTTAAGTCCTATTTTTCAGATCGAAATCCGTTTGTCGCAATGGGTGGTTGTGGGTCTTATACTGGTGTGATGCAATCTGGTACTCCTCAAGGATCAATTTTGGGCCCTTTACTTTTTATTATCTACATTTATCCTCTTGTTCAACTAATAAGATCACTTGGTCTCAACTTTCACTTTTATGCAGATGATACCCAGGTTTATATACATTTAAAACCTGATGTTAATTTGGCTGTGTCCTTTCCTTCTCGATGTATTTGACATTAAAAAACGGATGTCTAGAAATAGTTTTTGTCTAAACAATGACAAGACAGAGGTAATGCTCAATGGATCACCCCACCAGCTACGCAAGGCTGGGTCTTTAACTTTAAGGGTAGATGGACACTTAAAGCAAAAAAAAAAAAAAAAAAAAGGCCAGTGATATTTGATGCTTATTTAACATTTGTTCCTCATGTTCAAAACACTGTCAAGACATAATTTTTTTCAACTTAGAAATGTTGTCAGATTACGTCCAGGTGGCTGAAAAGTTAATTAACATTTTTGTATTTCCTCGCATTAATTATTGCAAAATTCAGCCGCGCGAATCCGGTCTGGAAACAGGACAAGGGATCACTCCTGTCTTGGCGTTTTTACACTGGCTCCCTGTCAAATTCTGTGTTGATATTAAAATGTTCATGCTTACTTGCGCAATTGTTCCAAAACTTTGGACTTCTCTGCCTGCTGAGATTAGGCAAGCAGATTTTTTTCTGTATTTTCACTTTCATTAATGCATTGTTTGTATTATTTTTGTATGTTTTATTTTATCTTATTCTTGTGAAGCGCTTTGAGATGATACTTTTAAAGGCGCTATAGAAAATAAAGTTGTTTATTATTATTATTTTCCATTTAATTACTATTCAATTACAATTAAATGAAGTCTGATGCTTTAGAAAAATCCAAAAGCAACATAAACGTATCATTAAAGTTTCATAACAGTAGACAGTACAACTTGAGTGCTATATGCCTGAAATCATATAATAGCTTTTTGTGACAAACTTGCACTACCATTCAAAAGACTGAGGTCAGTAATATTTGTTAATGTTTTTGAAAGAAGTCTTTTATATGACATTTTTCTACCAGATGGAAAAACAAAAAGGCCTGTTCTTGCAAGGGTCAATACAAATCAAATTATTATTGTTATTATTCATTATGACGAACCTATAGATGGTACTTACGTATGTTTCCTGACAGAATTTCACCCATTTTGACAGTCGACTTACTGAGGTTGACCCGCAAACGCTCAGGCTCATCTGGGTGAGGCCTTTAGAGACACACACATAGAGAGATGCTTCTGCAAGAATATTTAGGTATATAATGAAAAACAGACATACACAGGACATGCGTGTAGCTTACACAATGAAAAACGACATGTTGACCGTGTGCTGGTCGTGGAAAGACACATCGTAGAAATGCTCCCTCTGTGCTTGAGATGGGACACATATATGTGGCAGTTTTCCCTGAGAAAGCTCTTCTGCGTTTAACTCTGCTGTCCAATTCACCTGCAAGACAAGCACAAATACACACAGCTACGCACAACTGAGTACAATAGTATGTTAGTGCAAACAGAATAAAATAATATGCAAAAACAAAATCAGATATAATCAAACTCACCTTAATCTTGCTGGTAAGTTTTGGCAGAAGGGGAACCAGTCTATTGCCCTCATCGTAAAGTTTAAAGTGCAGGTTCCCTAGTGTGTCTCCTGCCATCCAATTAACGCGCTCTGAATTTTGCAGCACCATAACATCATCAGAGCCCTCTTCCTGTCTGTAGACCTCCAAACGAGCTATTCGCGAGCTGGGTAATATGCGCAGCTGACGTTCCACACACGCCACTGTCCTATGGCTCTATGTGCACATTAAAATAATCATGTGGATGTCAAGTTAAACAGTTTAAGCAGAATAAACAGTTAATATACTTTACTATTATTAAAAATTCATTAACATTTTAACTAAGCTCTGGAACAAGATTATAATTTAATTAAAAATAATAATAATAATGAAAAAAGAAACATATGCATGAAAGTATAGTATAGTATAATAAAATAAAAATAGCTTGATGTGGACTAGTCGCTGATCATGGCCTATAGAAGGCGCAAGCGGGTTAAGAAATCTTTGAAGTCCCCTTTTAAGGCCAATTTATACTTCTGCGTCGAGTGTACGCCGTAGGCTACGCGCGTAGCCGACGCCGTCGTGAGCATTTATACTTCTGCGCTGTTGTCTGCGTCAATGTGCAGTTACACATGCAGACGCTAGTAGGCAGTGTCCTCGGGCATGTTGGTGTAATCAAGAGAACAGCCGAAGAAGAAGCAGCTTCGTGTGGAGAATCTGTACATTCATGTCGGAATATCAGCAGCAGTGAGAGAGCGGCTTTTCTTGCAGCTTGAGTTGTTGTATCTAAAGCAAATTAAGCATCTCTAGTTGATTAGTAAAGTTAAATAAGGCGATCTGGCGCTGGAATGTGTTTGTGAAATCATGCGGAGTTCGTGGCCGCTGTTTTCAGCAGCGGTGGCTCGAGCAATCGATTGCTGTTGCGGAGACTTCATTCACGAAATATACCCTAATGTGTCCCTGTTCTTGATATACAATCACTGATTAACATCTTTGGTTTTAATGAGAAAATAAATAAACTATACTCAGCGGATCTATGTATTTATTTACTACCATAAAGAATCGCTGGACTGCAAAATATTGTGTTATAGCAGACGTAAGGAACTATCATCCAATTTCTGGACACACACACACACACTCCTATCGCAGATTTTTTATTTATTTATTGACCTGAGGGAAGGGTTCTGGCAGACCAATCACAGCGCTTGCGGTCCGCGTAGAATTGACGCGTTGTTACATTTTTGGAGAGGTGCGCGTCAGGGTACGGCGTAGGGTACGGCGTATCCAACGCGTCTATGCGTAGGGTACGCCGTACACTCTGCGTGCACTCGACGCAGAAGTATAAATTGGCCTTTACGCTCCATTTCCAACAGTTAAAATGACAAATAAATGCATACTCAGAGCGCTCCACGAGATACGTTTGATTATACTATGCTCAAAATTGATTGGATGAATGCACATTTTAAACAGCTTATTGTACACATTTTAAATTTCAGCTCTAAACTAATGCGCTGATGCCGCATACATATAGATAGTTGCTCGCAAATCACGTGCAGATATTTTTCATTAATAACATAATTAGTGAATAGTCAATGTTGACTCGACTTTAAAATCACATAAAAAGTTGTTCAGCATCACATGATGTTCATAATTAGGGGTGTGCGATATAGATTGTCTGCAATAATGTCATAATTGTTGTTTTAACAATGTGAAATCTGAAATTATCGAGTATAACCCTCAAACATGTGTGTGCATACATACACTACATGATTAGATGCGCATTTAGAGTGCATACTTTCACTGTGTGATTTAGTCTATTATATAATTTAATATAGTTAATGAAAATCACACGAAGAGTGCAGATTTTCTCCAGGAATCAGCATGATAAATGTGATATTAATTTTATACAAGTTTACTAAACAAGAAGTTAATATTAAGTGACTTACATTTTAGACACCATATTGTCTGTTTTTGCTCTATTTCACCAAAGCAAATAGTTCAAAACAAAGCCACAGCACTGTAATTGCGTCTCTGGGCAACACACGGAGGAAATCCTCTTCATTGCAAAGATAAATTGTGATATTTAATTTGATTGGTAACAGACCTTTTGTGTCTTATTATGGTCACTGCTGTGAACTGACCACCACACATAATATGAAGAACAGCACAATAACACACTCTAATTAGAGTGTGAAAACACTCTAAATATCGTCTAATTATTAGTTAACGAGAAAATGTTTTGTCAATATCACACACCCCTATTCATAATAAGGTTTTGATTTTAGCTTCCAACTAGGGCTGCACAATTAATCTCAATTAACCTGAAATAGTGCTTATTGCAAATATAAAATCACAAAGGCTGTGATTATTTGCATGTTAAGTTTGGGCTTTTAAGGAGGAACGGAATAGAGCGCAATATTAGTTTTATCTCAATTGTCGGTTTCAATCGTCGGAAGTAGGGCTGCACGATTAATCAAAATTGAACTGCAATCTGTACAATCATGTAAGGCGAGTTTTGTAAAATGGGACATGCTTAATATTAAATGCCTGAAAGAGTACTTGCCCTGTTCCTCAGAAGGCTTTCTGTCCATGCGCAAGGGAAACACGGACAAGCAAAGTGAATTTGAGTTTCGGTTCCACAATGTCAAAATGTATTCACGTAAACCTAGTCGTCTATGTCTTAAGTTGAAAATAAGCAGCTGAGAGAAAATAGTATGTGCACCAGTATATTGGATCTGTGCATTAATTCTTTAAGTCACAGCTGCAAGAGAAATATTTTCTAATGTGTATTCAATCAATGCTACTGTATGTTTTTACATTTTACAATTTTGTTAATCATACACAAGTTGCATAGATTTCCTTACGTAACTTTTGAATCATGAGAAAATATCATTTGTTTTTGACATAGACGTGTGTGTAAACCAGTTTTTGTGTGTATTAAAAATAGGTTTTCTAAATGTATTGCTTAAGATATGTTGTTAGGAAAGGAGGACAAGAGTAATTGTTTCAAAAGACTGTAAGGGGAGGAACCCAAGGTTTCAAGCAGGCCGCTGCCCAACAGAGGTAATACCGTACCTACATAAGGGCTAGATTTTGATTGATGAGTATAGATATATATTGTATTTTAAGCCTTTCTCTGATGTTTCAAAGCTAATCTACAAATGCCACGAGAAGCAAATTGAGAATAAATGCCTCTTTCTGCAGTCAAGGTCATTAAGGCCGGGGAGAAGTTTAGGGAGTCAGATAAGATGTTTCCAAGTAAAATATTTACATAGAACAGAAACTATTCTGGGATGTTGGTGAATATTATGGGATGTTGATGACTAATATGGGACATCGGAAGTAGGAGGCCTTATGATAATTTGCTCATTTGTTTATCCAATCATTTTTAAAAGTCTTTGTTTACTGAAAAAATAATATGCATGATTTGACTGAATAAATACTGTTTTATTTGGAGCTCACTTCGTAGATCTCTAAGGTATTGACCAAAATAAACATGATTTTTACGAGTTTTGACTTTTTAAATGGAAAAAGCCTGCTATTATCTGCTTCCCATATCAGCCAATTAAGACAAAACACTGACAGCAAATGATCAAATCACAGCTATATTGTGCATCCCTATTAAATATACATTTCTTAAACTTTTACCTTGATTAAATGCACATGAAGCAACATGTTTCTGAATATTAAAAGCAGAAAATTCCAGAGCACAAGGCAAAAAAATGATCAAGGTGGTTATAAAATAACAGTTTGATATGTGGGGGAAAAGTACAGCAACTTACAGGAATGTTGAATTTAGCAGTAAGGGTTTGTTCAGTTTTTACAGTCTTCAGCAATAGTGGTTTGGTCAGCATGAGTCCAGAGCCAGTGTTACTGCAGTCCACAACATCCACAGGCAGATCAGGGACTCCCAGCAACTACAAACACACATTGCACCAATCAGAAGATTAACTTTAATCTCGTGCCAAGTTAAGTCTGATTCAACAAAATTTTTCAATGTAATTTAAGTTATAGAATCCAACATGTAGAACCAAACTGCCTAACATTACAAAATGAAATGTCAACTCAGGAAGAGGTATAGGACTCTGCAAGTGACTTACATTTTAGACTATTTTCAAACCCCTCAAAGTCTTGGTCTCTGTTTAGGTGGTCTTGACTACAACACTAATGTGTGCTTGATAAATGTGTGTACACACTGAATTACTAAAACTAAAGTACATAACTGGTGTGTTTGTTCATGAGTACTACCTGGCAGCGAACCACGAGTTTAGGATGAGTGGTGATATTTTGGTACTCATCGTGAACCTCCACTCTAAAGTTTGCTGGAGTCCCATTCTCGACAGAGAACACATCTTCATCCGGAAACACTTCCAGAGTGTGTGGCGGGCCTGGAAGATACATTTAATCTGGATTTTACATTCTGATTTACAGGCTTTCTTTCTGTTGCGGTTTCCGTGTTTTTTGTCATACCGGGTTGCAGAAGAATTTGAAGAGACTGGTTGTTCTGCTTCAGCCCTGGGATGTGCACCTTCACTGTTAACATCTGTTAACAACACACACGCACACAAATATCACATGCAAATCCAAGTTCTGCGCAATAGTATCACTGCAAAAATAATTAGTGTTATTAAAAAGTTTTTTTCCAAACACTCCATCTTTGTGTGAGAAAACCCTCTCAGCTCTCACAGTTAGCAAGCACAGGTCCTATGAGATTGCCATGGTCTAAGGCAGTATCTGGCACATTTGTTGGAGAATTACCTGTTGTTGTTTTTTGGGGGGAGGGGGGGTCCGTTTCCAATGGACTATAACGTTTTCTCTCTATAACGATTACTTTTTTGTTTTTCAATGACACTGGCTGTGGAATCTCAGAAACCCAACCTGGGTGAGGATGTTGGGTATCTTTTTGCAGGGATTATTGGTATATCTTATTTTGTGTGTTGCCTCTTATCTGCTGCTTGTACTTTTTATACTACATCATTTTTCTCATGGACTCAAATAATCTTTATTTATTGCGTTATGGAGGGATGTGCATTGCTTGAATTTAGCCGTTTTCTGAATTTAATGCTGTTACTGATGACATTCAGGTGTTTTGTCAAGTCAAATTTATGGAAGGTCTCTTGCACAATACATTACAAGCCAAAAAGAACCCTGTGGTAACGATAAGCCTTACAGGAAGTGTTGCATCTGTTACATCACTCAAACATGTCATATTATTTTCTATATTTAAAACCATTATGTTGCTTGATATTGAAGTATATTTGCCTGCAATTTCAAATAAATGTTATTTTGAAATTTCTATTCAAAGAATTTAGAAAAAAGTCAGTAAAAATAAAGCAGCTAAATGCAGTCTTAGGGTGTACTCACACTAGGCAATCTGAAAGTGGCCCAGGCGCGTTTGAGTCTGGTTTGGCTGACTAGTGTGAGTGCTCCGTACCGTGCCAGGGCGCAGTTCGCTTAGCCGGCCCTGGCCCGCTTGGAAGAGGTGGGATAGAGAACGGTTTGGTTGGGCTCGGGCACGGTACGCATGTAGTGTGATCGCCAACCTCGCTTGGACACGGCACAGCTGTACGCTTCTGTCATCATTACGACAGCAAACACCAAACTATTACTACTTGGATACACCTTTTCAATTAATTCAAGTATATTTAGGTTTATAACGGGCCTGGTTCTCACCTTATTGATGAACATGTATTTTAAATTCCTCTATTAAAGTCAGCTGCCTCCGTAATAATCTTATGATACGTGCGATGCAATCAAGTGAAAATCGCTGCACGGCATAAATGATAAATCTATTAGGCAGTCTATTAGCAAAAGAAGCGCTTTTCTTCTGGTCTTCTTCAGAACAAAAAGTTGCATCTTGAATGACGTAAGCGTGCTCTGGCCCGGTACGTTAAACGCAAGCTGAGTGCAGGCCAGCGGGGGAGTGGGGAGCGGGAACAATCGTTCTTGGGCACGGTACAAGGCAACCGTGCCTAGTGTGAGTACATCCTTAGTGCACACAAGAGCCTACTTATTATATTATTTAAATATTTTAAAAAATCCTAATGATTCCAAACTTTTGACCAGTAGAGTGTAGACTCATTCCTCTCCTCTCATTCTGCAAAACCCCTTCATGCATCTGTTTAATAATATGCTCATGTTGATTACACAAATACATTCTTGAGACTTAACAGTAATAACAGTAGATTGACCCCTTGACCGAAAATTGCCTGTCAAATATTATAGGTTGCATTTTAAAATATAATTAATTTTTTGAAAGTGAAATCTGAGAGGTGAATATAGAATGAATATAGAATTTTTTATAATGAAAATGTGTGTGAAATGTTTTGAATTGAAATATTCATATCTTAAATATACCATGTTAACCATGTTGAATTTCAGCCCATAAAAATGCCAGCCCTAAAAATACAATGCATTAAAATGCAAGCATGGTTAATGCAATGCATATTTTTTCAAGTAGTGCAATTCAACAAGCTTCTGTGTTTCAAAAATATTTGATCACCTGTGTGTGCACCTTTAAACCTAAACGTGAATTTCTCTGTCCAGGAAACACAAAGAAAAAGTAAACATTGTTCATTTACATATATTACCACCAGCGTAATAATACAATAATAATAATAATACAAAGCAGGTTGAAAATCTGCAAATTCTAAAACACTCCAAACTAATTATCAACCAATATTTGTTTGGAGTGTTTTAGTTAATTTGTGAGTTCGCAGATTTTCAACCTGCTTTGTATTATTACGATTTAGTTAGTTTGCAGATTATATAATATATGTAACTTAACAATGTTTACTCTTTCTTTGTGTTTCAATGTTGCGATGCCGAATTGTTCGTGATTCTCAAACTTTGGCCAGAATGATACAATTATGTAAAACACTGCTAACCTTGCTTTGTTGACTGATCTTTCCCATGGCAATCACATTTTTGATGACAGAAGTGGTCCCAAATGCAATCCCTTCATAACTCAACTTTAGTGAACTAAAAAAGAAAGACATTTTACCATTAAAAAAACACAAGGAAATGCAATTCTAAGATAGAAACTTCTCTGTAGCCGCTTCCAAACACACATTTTTGAATTTAGAAAAGCTAAGGAGCGTTGTTAGGCACAACACTGCATCTTGGGGCTTATTGCTTTAGTATATATGAAGTGAGTACACTATTTAATTGGCAGAGAATCATTTGCCATTTAAGTGATATTGCATAGTTACGAAAAGAAACAGAAAAACACAGAAAATTCTGATATTAGAATAAAACTACATTCTATTTAGGCAGCAACATTGTTTTGAAGCAATACCAATATCTTAGGTAACAACCTAAACTGTTTTTTTTTTTGGTACTGATTTACAGTACAAGTCTACAAGTAAACAAAAATTCACATTCTGTCACATCTTGACAAAGTCAAGTCAATTTACCTTTATTAAACATTTATAAAATGAAAAACATCACATTTAAGCCAATAAATGATTATGCATTTATATATAACTGGTAGGGATGCAAAATTTTTGCAAATATTCAAACATTTATTTCGACCTATGATACCGTTATACATATATTTTTTCCTTTGTTTGGAAACAACACTAAGTCTCTCGTGTAGGAATTCCTTACACATTCAAAAAAATGGTCTGATAAAAAACGGCAGGTGGGCTGCATAATGCAAATTCACTCTCTGACAATAGGTAGCACTTATGGAAAAGCAGAAATACAGCTGTTACTCCTGTACACAAAGCAGCTGCACATTGGTTAATAGCAGTAAAATGTAGGTCTGGGTATTGTTCAAAAATGTTTGATATCAATACCAATACCTTGATTTCGATACCAATTTTATTTTCCAGTTTTAACAAAATATTACACATTACCTCAAACAAAAACTTTGAGTCCGTATAAAAAAGTCAACAAACTGAACAAATAAAACCAAAGACTCATATAGGTTACTGGGGGGCGGAATATATGCCTTGAGCTCAAGCGCACAAAGGTGGCCGTAAAGGACCAGCAAAAGTAGCCTAATCTTTGTAAATGTAAAAAAGGAGACATTCATTTTAATTGTTTATTAAAGGGGTGGTAAACCACGATTTCACTTTTCTAACTTTAGCTAGTGTGTAATGTTGCTGTTTGAGCATAAACAACATCTTCAAAGTTACAACGTTCAAAGTTTAAAGCAAAGGGAGATATTTGCTTTTAAAGAAATCGATTTCTAAGGACTACAGCAAACGGCCGCTAGGGACTACTACACATTCACCCAGGGTTTGCTGACATCACCAGGCCCAATATTTACATAAACCCCTCCTCCGAGAATATGAAATAAGGGGGGCCATTTTGTATCGCCGCGGGGAATAGTTGTTGTGGTATAGTTAGTAGGCTGGAGTGCTGTTGACAAAGCCGACGAAACGCTGTTATTTTCATCCGGATTGCAGGTCCACTTTCTTCAGCCTTCCTAGGGATGGGGGTGTGTTGCAGTGCGTTTAACATACAACGTCATATTCATGCGTGTAAGAGACATGAGGGGAACACGATCGCATTTGCATCGGATATATGCTGCCCACCATAAATCAAAGCACGAGACAGACAGGGGTCGGAGGAGAAGATCGGAAAATGTGACATAATGGACAATATTCATCTGTATTTGCAATACATGAGCCTTCAGCTGCACGAGTTAAGCTGCACGAGACAGGCGAGCACGCGCGGCTACCGCGGCACATCTCGCAGAGGAAAGCTTCCACAATCTTCGCGAGTACGGGCTACAACCTGTAAGTGTGATTTATTTTTCGTCAATGTGTTTTCCTGTAATAGTTGGTGTTGTTAATTGTAGCCTACGTTGTAGCAAGGAAGTAAACATGACAGCGCTGTTTGGCTCTGCAAACCAGTTTGTTAAATGCTCATTCATACTTAACGTTATCCGACAAACCCCTAACGTTACAAACTGTTTAAAATCTCAACAGTGAACTTGGCATTAGTGTAAATGATTCTTTGATTAGAGCTTTTATGTATTGTTTATCTACAGGCATGCTAAACATGGTTCTGTGTTTGATTTGGCTACTATGTTTAGTGTCCGTTCTTGCGACAGATATTTGGCAAATCGTTCTAAAAATACAAAAGTAACAGTGCCATTCAGGAGCGATCACTATAGATCCGCAGTCTTTACTCTTGAGGACTGAACAGGTTCTGCTCGATCATCTTCACTAAAATTGTCTGGGTCTGATTCGGGCTCTTGGTATGGTTTTATTGATGCTAGCGTACACAAAGCCTGAGGCTACCTGTAGAGGTAAGGGGCGTGACGCTTTCGAGAAATGTTCACTAGGCGGTTAGCGAATCACAACACACTGGGCCAGCTAACCAATCAGAGCCCATTGCGTATTTTTGAGGGACTGGCTTCACAGAATCCGGAAACCATCAGACCGTTTTTACAAGGAGGGACAGAGCAGTGTAGAATAAAGGTCAAATATATGAAAAATACTGCATTTTTTTAAAAACGAAGCATGAACACATGTTACAGTGCACCCCACAAACACAATCAAGCCTTCGAAAGAGTGTGCTTTACCACCCCTTTAATAAACTAGTATTTTCTGAGTGCTTGTTTGGCAGCAAAGATGAAGTTGCTGACTCGTCATCTCCGTAGCCATGAACGTGCACACGCCTATAGAGGGAAATGCAACTTTCATTTGGATTACGTAAAAGTATTTGTTTTTATTTGAATTGGCCCGTTTAAACATAGACATTTCAAGCTTTCTATAGGCCTATTTGACCATATGGCTATTTGGTCATATGATGAGATTTGAAGGAAAACTAGAAAATCGCATCATATGACCCCTTTAAACTAAAGAGCAGAAAGTTGCTCCGTATTCGACTGCAAGAACTGCAGCACGTCACAAATGAACGGTAACTCAGCATATAGGCTACTTTCCTCACAGACACAGAAATAGGCCTATGGAAAGCTTGAAATGTCTACATCTAAACGAGCCAATTCAATACACATCTTATTTGTTTTTTATTTGAATTGGCTCGTTTAAGCTTTACTTTCGTTTTGTTGTTTGTTTATTTTGTGAATTAAAGTTCCATTGATTGTTTGTTGGTTGACTCCTCCTTCCCTGAACTATAAGCATTGTTGCAAGGACATTTCTAAAGTATGTACTTGGATCTCTCTAGAGAGCTTGTGCGTATATACTTTGACCTACCTACATTCCAGCTGGGGTTTAATGCCACAGGGTGGCTGGGTGGGATAGTCATACTCATCCCTAAAGTCAAGAGGAATATTGAAGGGAACTCCCACGTGGACAGGAGAAGAAATGATGCCTAGCATAAAAGATACTGCTTCACCTTCTGTTGGAGAAACACAGAGACAAAAGACAAAGAGAGAGAATTTAACATGGAATCTGACAGGAAATTGCTTCACTCCATTGTTATTTTAGTATAATTTAGATACTATTGTAATTTTCATTCAAAATATTTTTTGTCTATATAGTCTATATAGTTTTTAATCATCTTTCCTTCAGTTTTAGTTATTTTAGTACATCACGTTAAAATGAAAATGAGAAATGTTTCCTTGGCAACTAACTGAAATAAGGTTTTTTTTTTTTACATTTTATTTGTTTCAGTTAATGTTTATTTTATTACTAGAAGCAAAAATGTTGTATGTTTTTTTTTTTTTTTTTTCATTTTAGTTAACTACAATAACCCTGCTTCACTCCTAAAACAGAAGATTTTATAATTTAGCTATTTAAATTAAGTAAAAAAATTAAATTAATTTAGTTAACCACATTATTCACACCGTGTATTTTTTTTCTTTCTTTTTACATAAAATGACCGTTCATAGTGACCACAATAAAAGTCCCCCCAAAAAATATTATTTAAATATTTTTTTCTCCTAACAACAAACATTTATCAAATTAGGGCATTTATATACACAGGGTGTTGTCAGACAAAAAATAAAAATCAATGGTTTGTGCCTAGGTTTCATTCTTAGCAATCAGCTTTTTTTTTTCTTTATACATTTTATGCTTTATAAACACAGTGATGTCAGAGACACTCGACTCAAAATGCGATCACAAGTGGTCACATTACTACCACCAGGTATACACAGCTCACCTAATCACCCAGGAGCAATCTTAAAACCAAGTGTAAATGGGGCCAATGTGTGTTATACCTTTAATCGAGAAATTGAGGGTGTAATTGGGTAGTCTTTTTCCAGCCCATTCACTGGATGAGTTGTCACTCAGAATAGTCTGCAGATGCAGCGTGTACAGCCCAATCTTACTGAGATTCTCTGGAAGAGAAAACAATCCCTTAATGCATGTAATGCAACAATAAAATTACAATAACATACAAATACAAATACATTGCATGCTATATTTATGACTGTCAGCGGGGCAAAGTAATGGCAGTGAATTTATATATTCACATATGGAGATGGAATGTGGATTAAATATATATAAATGTCTGTGAATGCTAGATTTGGTAGGGTTTGTGGATTTTATTTGTGGATCAAATCCAACATTCAACTTTTTTCTATGCATCTCAGTTCATGTGCTTTTGTTTTCACCAGCATTACTTTGCCATGCTGATGGTGAAAAATATAGCAGAGGAGTGGAAATAGTCACATGACTGAAACAGATGAATATGAACATATGTGATTCATTGATTTTTACCCATGGTCTTGAACCAGAATTCCCATTTGGTTGAATGCACACCAATGTGGGAGTTAGTCTGTACATCTCCTTTAGGAGCTAAAAGGAAGAAAAGGATGCAAGCCCATTAAAATACTCTATTTCAAAAGAATATTCTACATGAACATTACAGAAGTATAATAACAATGTACATTTCAATGAATTTACATAGTTACATAAGATATATTGATGCAGTCTTTTTTCATGTGCTTTTAATGTGATCAATTAATCGGCATTCTGCAGCCGCACTATGAGACTATGACGGGTGTCCAAACCTGCTCCTGAAGGGCCACTATCCTGCAAAGTTTAATACAGGGTGTCTACAGATATGAACAAGTTAAATTTAAGACTTAAGACCTTTTTAATACCACCTTACGTGAAATTTAAGACCAAACCTGTGATGGAAATGCACATTATATTACATACGTATATGTAATATTTAATGCAAAAAGAAAAAATATCCCAGAGACACAAGCATAGCATTTTGTTAACTGTAGTGGACATTATGTTTTAGTGATTTTTGTTAATTCTGGGTGTCCTGTAAAGAGCACATTCAGGGATTTTCAGAGATATCATTTTGGAAGTTTCACCATGACCACTCCCTCTTCTGTCTCTAAAATTTTATCATTCAGTCAGTGCCAGTCATATTTACAGTCTTATGGAAATATGATAACATTTTGCAAATTTCATTTAAATCTAATTTTCAAATAGTTTGTTGTAAATCAATATCTCGGAAAATTATTATGGGGTTTCAAAAACAGCATATGACAAACTTACTTATGTTACTAAACAGGACCTCGATTTCATACGTTCACTGTAGTGGACATCAAAGCAACTTAAAAGCACTTAAAGCATGTAAATCAGACATTTTGGAAGACAAGTGAGGTCAAATACAAGTGTAGTACGTAGATGCCACATTAGCGCCTGCACGGATCAGTAGAATGAGGCATCTACGTATACATCTATGACCACGCTCATATTTGACCTCACTTAGCGGAAGTTATGGCGGAGCTCAGAGATTATCACGTTCGACTGATAAGAGGTAAAATAATAGCATAAATACTGCTCGGTTTCTCACAGAAACTGATCGTTTCGCTAGATAAGACCCTTATTCATCGTCTGGTATCGTTTAAAGCTGTACTGAAACTGTCATTTGGACCTTGAACTGTTTGGAGCCCATTGAAGTCCATTATATGGAGAAATATCCTGGAATGTTTTCATCAAAAACCTTAATTTCTTTTCAACTGAAGAAAGACATGGACATCTTGGATGACATGGGGGTGAGAAAATTATCAGCAAAAGTTTATTTAAAAGTGAACTAATCTAGCCTGACGTAGTCATACTCAATTCTAGTCAGAATTTGAGTCTGATACTGCTCCGTTCGTTGGGCTGTGATTATGGGGCGTGTTTAAACCGAACCAGGAAAGACCTCAATTGGATAGACCTACAACCAATCAGAGCAACGGAGCGACGCATAACGTTAGTTGTCAAATGTCAACAGAACTCAACTGCACTGTGTTGCCAAGTCCGCGGGTTGAAGCGACCCCAATTATGTGATATACAGACCCAGGAATGTGAATTTTAGCAGGCAGTCCAGCCAAAATAACACATATTTTACCCCCCAAATGCCATTTTTCCCGGAGAACCCCCCCCCCACCCGGAAAGCTATTGGGCTTGTTTTTGGCTAGTTTTGAGTAGCAATTGGGCGAGTTTTGCTATAAAACTTGGAACCCTGTCTGTGCGCGCTGGAATAAGTCACGTTAGAAGAAGAAGATGAGTGTAAACGATCTTTGCCGGTGTTGTAAAAAAGAATTAAAGGATACACAGAGTACTTACCAACACGATCATCATTTCTGAGAGAAGTAGTAAAGGTGAATGCATATACGAACAAGTTCTCCGTTTAGGATTAGAACAAATTCAACCCAAGCGCCTTTGATGACGTGGATGATTACGTTACTGTTTATCATCTGTCCATCATCGTCTAAAGTCCGCCCTGACAATTTCATTGGTCCGAACAGTTTCTGTTCGGGCATAATTACTTCTCTATGGATCAAGTCCAGACCGAACTGCCCGTGCAAAAAATTTTGTTGGCGGGGCTAAGTTCGTCTGGCATCCAGGCTAGAACTAATCCTTTAAGACCTTTTTAAGGCCTTATTTAAGGAAAACCTTTTTTAAGACTTTTTAAGGACCTGCGGCCACCCTGTAATATGATGTTTTTGTTCCCCTCGTTAATAGTGTTGGGATATAACTTCCTTCTGTGATCTGATGTGGCTTCTCTTGACACAGAATAAGGCAAGATCCAAGGCAAAATATATTAACTTATAGAATTCTATACAATAATAATGTCTATGAAATTAGCATTGAATTATACATTTAGTTTTTTTTATTATGAAAATACCCAAGATGGTTTGAAGAATACAGATTAAATGATATATTGTCACAATCGTGTGTTTATTGTCTTCACGTTTATTCAGTCAAAATGTTCCTATGTGTTTTTCATTCAGAAGCAGTGAAAGCTGGATGATTTTGTTGTAAGGGATTTCCTGGAACGTCATAATCCTTTACGCCAAAATCTTACAACAAAATGGTTGTCTTCTCAGTGGATAAGAGGCTCATATTTAATATTAAATACTAGTGGTTCAACGGATTACAAAACTCATGGTTCGGATCATATTACGGTTTTTGAATCAGAAATTAGATAAAGAAAGAAAAAATAATTGGGAGTGGGAGGGGGGTAACTTTGATTTTCATTTATTGCTTAAAGCTCACTTTAAGTACTCCAATACCACAGCAAAAACTACAAGCCTAACTAATAAAGTTAAAACGTTATTAAAGCCAAATGAACAGACAGTAAAAAGAACAAATACATCAATTACAAGCATCGATAAATACAATATAAAGTTACAAATAAAGTAATGTAACTAATAATAGTAGTATTTTTAATATTTTATAATATAGATAATAGATTCATCTTTGTTAAAGCTGTGTTTTGTTGTTTGATTAACAATTACAGACAACAGCAGGTATTCATAGGCTGCTGTCACTTTAAGACCTCATGCACAGATTCAAAATAAATTATACACAACCGGTTTATTTCTCAAGTCATTCTTAACTTAAGACATAACCGGCTCTGTTTACTAGAATACTTGCTGAGGTGGGTATTTTGACTTGATTTGTGTGTATGTGGGGACGCGAAAGAGGAATCAATTCAGAGTTTGTGTGCGATCTGAAGCGCGCCTCTCTCTGTGTGGCTGTGTAAAGTACCAAATTAATTTCTCCTTTGCCTTTTCCAGCACTGAAATGTTTTTTTTAAATCTATTGAATGTGTAAACTAGCAAGACAAAACATGTGCAAATGATAACCTTTCACTCTATTGCGACTAAACTTGCAATTGATCCACGAATCACATGCGTGCCGAACCGTGGGGTCTGGTATTTGATTTAGAATCTTTCCAATGAAGTATATTTTGTCAAGATTAAATAAAGACATATTACTTTACTTATAGAGTATGTATGTTCGCATGCATGTTAGAGCTGCACGATTAATCGCAATCTCAATTCAAACACCCACGCAATCTTATTCCTAAATTACCCATGTTAAAATAAATGATGGGTGTTCAATGGCACGCAGCAGTGCAAGCATTTCAATTCATTCCTATGGAATGAGCTTCACACTCACACTTGAGTACAAGCTTAGCTTCCATGGGAATGAATTGAAAATGCTCGCTCTGCTACGTGCCAGTGGACACATGACCATTGCTTCTGATGCGAATGCTCTCATTCATTTTTGCACATAGCACTGGTGCTACAGAGGTAGAAAGTTTTGTAGCACAGGCCACACAATTGTAGCACATGTATAAAACGTATGTTACCATGTCTGAAAAATGCAAAAAGTGCTATAAAATACAAAACTATAATAACAATTATTATTATTGTAATTATTATTATTATTATTATTATATTTTACAGAAAAACATAAAACCTTAGAAAAGTCTAAGGTTTTATAATAAAATATTAAATGATGATAAAAACAATTGTGTGACTGTAGTGTCATAATTTTTGTCTTATTTTATGTATTCACTGAGAAAGAAAAAAGTACTGTACACTAGGGGTGTAACGGTACACAAAACTGACGGTTCGGTACGTACCTTGGTTTTGAAGTCCCATTTCGGTATGGATTCGGTACAGCAGTTTTACAAAATTGCTTTTTATTAATTTTTATTCAACAGTGGTTTAATGAAAAAAATTGTGTCTGTCCTTAAATGAATTCAGTTATAACTAAAAGTTTCTTAAAGATAATGCTGTAAACTATATAGGGAGCCCTTACTTACATATAGCTATTAAAGATTAACAATAGAGTCCAAACTATTAGCCTAAATTCAGTTGCTATTTATTTTTAGATATAATAATCAACACTCATAAGATTCACATAAGGCAGTTTTTGCATTAACTTCTAAATCTAATTATTTTTATTCGTTGTTGAAATATAATCATTTGGTGGCTGTAATTTTCATGACAGGTTTATTTAAACATACATTAAATAAACAAGTAATCACTAACAGGCTAAGTAGTATATAATGAATAGGCTAATATAATGAATATAATGGCTAATATAGTGCATGTATTCAGTTGATTTCTCTAGTGAGCTAACAGCTGTGGACACTGAATGACTTCTGAGTAAACGTGATTCTGCATGACATTGTTTACAAGCAGTTTTATTGTCTTTCCGTGGTTGAAACACAGATGGAGCGATTACACGACATATGATACATTTCAGGAAGTTGTAATGTATCCTCAACATACCTTAAAATGTATTAATTTATGTTTATTCTTTAGGAAGAGATGATCGCATTGACTCGCGCGCTGCTGCTTTAAGTTGAACTGATACGGGTCTATCAGTCACGTCACCCCTCGCGCGCTGTATGGAATTACATTTGTTTTTAAAAAAAATTACGAAACTTTATGAAACGAAACTTTATAAAACTGAACGAAACTTTTTCAGAAACTATCAAACATATCCATTACAAAAGAAGAGAAACACATTGAAAATGAAAAAAATGAACTCAGTCGCACAAATTTAACAGGATATTCAAATATGCTTCATTCTTTGTTAATGTTTTTCAAAGATTCGTTTTCATTGCCACAGATTTCGCTTACGCTTACGCTTCGCAGTTTTTCGTTTGCTATTTTGACACAAACATCTCGTGGGGGCGGGCTTAACAGTGATCTACTCTGATTGGATAGTGAGCTTTCGATGGACAGGTGCTCTCTGACCTGGAAGTATAGACGTCACTCAGTGGCGCACACATTGGAAAACCTTCACGTTGCTTTGCATAAAGTTTATACAAGATTGTAAAGAATTTCTAAACAATTTAGTTTATTAGTTTGTAAAGATGAGCTCTCAGGAGAGACACGGAGCGGCGGCGGCATCATCTTCATCATCTTCCTCCTCCGCTTGATCTTCAAGGCAGTTTGAAGTTCTGTGTTACTGAAGTAACCAATAACATCGATTAAAGTTGTATCCATGTACAGTGTGCAACCGTTCGTTGCGGGTTATTATTGTCATTCACACGTTTGCAATGCACTGATGTGTGTGTTATGTCATTAAGTTTGATTGTTTGCTCTTTTGTACAGTTATTACTGTACAAATTATGCTGTAATAGGTCTTCTTGCACTTGTTCCTACAGGTCAAAAACAAAACAGCCCCTTTAGGATATTTAAGCCAATAATCCTTCTTTCTCTCTCTTCCTCTCCAGTTAATTTGCACTAAGTCAGCCACCATCATGATAACGACAAGCAAACCATTTTTTTAAAGCTTTATAACATATATACCATCATTCAGTGCCTACCTGGAATATTGACGTTTGTCCTGACAAATAGCATTAAAAGAAAAGAAGATTAGGCAAACATATTGTGTGTGTCTAATATATATATATATATATATATATATATATATATATATATATATATATATATATATATATATATATATATATATATATATATATATATATATATATATATATATATATATATATATATATATATATATATATATACATATATATACACACACACACACACACACACGTTACACTGTATATTGAGATACATAAAACGTTTTCTGTTAACACAGAACTTCAAACTGCCTTGAAGAACAAGCGGAGGAGGAAGATGATGATGATGCCGCCGCCGCTCCGTGTCTCTCCTGAGAGCTCATCTTTACAAACTAATAAACTAAATTGTTTAGAAATTCTTTACAAACTTGTATAAACTTTATGCAAAGCAACGCAAAGGTTTTCCAATGTGTGCGCCACTGAGTGACGTCTACACTTCCAGGTCAGAGAGCACCTGTCCATCGAAAGCTCACTATCCAATCAGAGTAGATCACTGTTAAGCCCGCCCCCACGAGATGTTTGTGTCAAAATAGCAAACGAAAAACTGCGAAGTAACTGAACTGAAATCTGTGGCAATGAAAACGAATCTTTGAAAAACATTAACAAAGAATGAAGCATATTTGAATATCCTGTTAAATTTGTGCGACTGAGTTCATTTTTTTCATTTTCAATGTGTTTCTCTTCTTTTGTAATGGATATGTTTGATAGTTTCTGAAAAAGTTTCGTTCAGTTTTATAAAGTTTCGTTCCGTTTCATAAAGTTTCGTTCATTTTTTTTTTAAACAAATCTAATTCCATAGCGCTGCCGCTTTAAGTTGAACTGATATGCGTCTATCAGTCACGTCACATTAAAGCTACACTGTGTGATATTTTCCCCCATCTAGCGGTGAAAGGGTATATGACCATCCAGTAAATATTAGTTTCTTTTCCTCCCAATTCCGATTTCATTTTAACTCCTACGGTGGCCGATTTAGTCCAAGATTAACATGGCTTCCAGTTCGATCCAGCAATCCCCCTCTTCACATTCGTCATTGAGTTGTAACGCGTGTGTCCGGGTGAAAAATACGGATAGCTCACTCAACGCAACTGGAGTCGATGCAAACACGGAGGCGATTGACATCAAACAGCCCGCACTTTATTCCCCGCGGAACCCCCACAAGAGTCCGGCACAAACTCCACTTCCGTCCACAGCATTACCCAACAAAACAAAAATAAATGAATGTTAGCAACAGAAGACAGAAAATAATCGGCACACATGGGAGCTCGAGGCGCAGTGCACACACACACACACAAAAACACACACAGAACGCAGACGCTCCAACCGGGGCGAACGCTTTTAAAGAGGCCACACTATTTTCCTACTAGTTACAGAGTGTTAAAACGCGAAAGGCGAAGCTTGAATTTACGGGTATGTCCCTCTTTGGCTAATGTACTGTCAAGATGGAGGGGCAACATGGCGACCCCCATTCGAACCCCTTACCCGTATGTATTTTCAATGGCATATTATAAACTTACGAGAATACTTTATTACTTGAAAGAAGTAAATATACATTAATGAGCACATATATTTTTGAAAGAACTAAGTGTTTTTAGCTAAGAATAAACAAAAAAAGTTACACAGTGTAGCTTTAAAGAGCGTTAAAACGGCATTTATCGTTTGAATTTTGTGATAAAATGGACTGAATACTTAATATGTTCGTGTGGGAACTCAGATTGAAGTGTGTTCCGCGCTTACAACAAGCCGACTGTTAACTGTTAAAGATTACATTCATAACCGTTCGGTACACGCGTGCACCGTACCGAAAGCCCTGTACCGAAACGGTTCAATACGAATACGTGTACCGTTACACCCCTAATGTACACTTCTCTACACCCCGAATCTATCACTGTACAGAATATTATGAAAAAATATAATTTCTGCCTCATTCTGTGATGTGAAGCATGTCAGATTACTAAAGTAAATTATTTCAAACACTCGATTAAATGTTCTCTTGGACAACATGTTTGTAAACGCTTCTCATTACAAGTTTGGAAAGATGTTTGGCAGATATTGCTTTTTCTAATGCACATTAAGGGGGCTTTCACACTGGGCACGGTTGCTGTGGTCCAAGTCTGAGCGCCATTGTTCCTGGCGCCCCCCGCAGCGTTGGTCTGGTTTCACACACAACTTGATTCTGTCGAACCCTGGTGCACTTATTCATCTTTTTGACATCAAATTTGACATCTCTCTCCCTTCTGATCAACCTAATAAACCTCAATAATTTCCTCCTTTTGGAAAGTCATAGAACCATGGATTTTTTTATTTTCTATTGGAGCAAATGGGAACACAAATTATATATTTGTTGTAGTTTGTGTTCACCACTGTATAGGTTTACCCAACTGTGACAACTTCCATTTCTGAGAACCTCAGTGTCCATAACAGTTACACTATATTTGCATACTAGTAAACTATTAGTATACTTGTACTGTACTTAACAAACCCGTTTTCAGAAACACTGTATTATGATCATCAAAATTGCATACAAAAAAAAAAACATTAATGATCATGCTCTGACTACAAATAATAATAAAAAAAGAATAAATGCGACTCACAGTGCCAGAAGACTTTCAGGTCAATCCACAGTTTCTTAGAATTGCCAGCCACAGGCAGTCGAGACATTGACTCTCCATTTTTGTTCAATACCTCCACTTTAATCGGACCTGGACAAGAACAAATTTATACTAAAATCTTAGTGCTCTTGGTAAAAGATAAGGGCATGGGCTTGCAAGTATATTTTGAGTTTTATAAAGTAAAGGTGTGAGTTAACACCTTTGGCTAATCTATATACTGTAAGTTTGTATGTGTGCGAGTTTGTTTACCCATAGGTGTCCCAGCTGGACGAGCATCGTTCTCAACCCAAGCGTTTCCCTCGGGCCACGTAACCCTCAACTGGTCTGGAAGTCTGATAACAAGTCAAAGTAATTATTAAAAAAAAATATATATATATATTTTTTTTTTTAAATCACACACAAAGGGCCAGATTTACTTAAAGGGGCTATATGCGTTTTTCTGAAATTTAATCTCGCGACTGACACCTGTGGCCAAAAAACAGAACTGCTCTTATTTTCTGCTAGCTCTCGCAGCGGTGGTGACGTCACATCCGCACTCCGCAGACAGCGCGGGAAAAAACGACCCGCCAGAAAATAGGAAAAATAGGATACAGGCTTATAGGTGCACCCACTGTGAGCGGACAAGGTGTCAGTATGCTCATCAGGAGATGTTTGAGTCATAAATGGTAAAATAAAAAGGCTATTGTTACGTTTATTTTGGGGGAAAAAGTTGCATATAGCCCCTTTAACAGGGCAATCTACCCAGAGTTAATATATACACATGCATACATACAGGTGCTGGTCATATAATTAAAATATCATCAAAAAGTTGATTTATTTCACTAATTCCATTCAAAAAAAAAATTCAAGTGAAACTTGTTATATTCGTTCATTACACACAGACTGATATATTTCAAATGTTTATTTCTTTTCATTTTGATGATTATAACTGACAACTAAGGAAAATCCCAAATTCAGTATCTCAGAAAATTAGAATATTGTGAAAAGGTTCAATATTGAAGAGACCTGGTGCCACACTCTAATCAGCTAATTAACTCAAAACACCTGCAAAGGTATATTATTATTACTATAGCTTAATGTATACTGCTTAATGTATGTTTAGTGTATATTGTCTAAAGTATATGTATATTGTAAGTATGTGTATATTGGTTAAAGCTGTGAGAACTACACTCACATTGTGTAAATCATTTATTGTTTATTGTAGAGTTTACTGTGCTGTGAGTAATTGTGGGCGCATCAGATGTGTAATCTGATGCTGCTTTAAATGTTGTACATGTCATGTCATGACTACTATGTTGCTCGGAACTGCACCAAGAATTTCACCTGCTGTTGCACTTGTGTACATGGCTGTGAGACAATAAAGTGATTTGATTTGATTGATTTGAAGGCCTTTAAATGGTATCTCAGTCTAGTTCTGTAGGCTACACAATCATGGGGAAGACTGCTGACTTGACAGTTGTCCAAAAGACGACCATAGACACCTTGCACAAGGAGGGCAAGACACAAAAGGTCATTGCAAAAGAGGCTGGCTGTTCACAGAGCTCTGTGCCCAAGCACATTAATAGAGAGGCAAAGGGAAGGAAAAGATGTGGTAGAAAAAAAGTGTTCAAGCAATAGGGATAACCGCACCCTGGAGAGGATTGTGAAACAAAACACATTCAAAAATGTGGGGGAGATTCACAAAAAGTGGACTGCAGCTGGAGTCAGTGCTTCAAGAACCACTACGCACAGACAAATGCAAGACATGGGTTTCAGCTGTCGCATTCCTTGTGTCAAGCCACTCTTGAACAACAGACAGCGTCAGAAACGTCTCGCCTGGGCTAAAGACAAACAGGACTGGACTGCTGCTGAGTGGTCCAAAGTTATGCTCTCTGATGAAAGTACATTTTGCATTTCCTTTGGAAATCAGGGTCCCAAAGTCTGGAGGAAGAAAGGAGAGGCACACAATCCATGTTGCTTGAGGTCCAGTGTAAAGTTTCCACAGTCAGTGATGGTTTGGGGTGCCATGTCATCTGCTGGTGCTGGTCCACTGTGTTTTCAGAGGTCCAAGGTCAACGCAGCCGTATACCAGGAAGTTTTAGAGCACTTCATGCTCCTGCTGCTGACCAACTTTATGGAGATGCAGATTTCTTTTTCCAACAGGACTTGGCACCTGCACACGGTGTCAAAGGAACCAGTACCTGGTTTAAGGACCATGGTATCCCTGTTCTTAATTGGCCAGCAAACTCGCCTGACCTTAACCCCATAGAAAATCTATGGGGTATTGTGAAGAGGAAGATGCGATATGCCAGACCCAACAATGCAGAAGAGCTGAAGGCCACTATCAGAGCAACCTGGGCTCTCATAACACCTGAGCAGTGCCACAGACTGATCACCTCCATGCCACGCCACATTGCTGCAGTAATTCAGGCAAAAGGAGCCCCGACTAAGTATTGAGTGCTGTACATGCTCATACTTTTCAGTTGGCCAAGATTTCTAAAAATCCTTTCTTTGCATTGGTCTTAAGTAATATTCTAATTTTCTGAGATACTGAATTTGGGATTTTCCGTAGTTGTCAGTTATAATCATCAAAATTAAAATATATAAACATTTGAAATATATCAGTCTGTGTGTAATGAACAAATATAATATACAAGTTTCACTTTTTTGAATGGAATTAGTGAAATAAATCAACTTTTTGATGATATTCTAATTATAATGACCAGCAACTGTCTGTCTGTCTGTCTGTGTGTGTGTGTGTGTGTGTGTGTGTGTGTGTGTGTGTGTGTGTGTGTGTGTGTGTGTGTGTGTGTGTGTGTGTGTGTGTGTGTGTAATATTTTACTGTAAAAACTTGTCAAATGTATCGTCTTTGGAAGTAAAATCAAAAACCATATTTATGGTAAAAAAAAAAACACTAAAAAGTATTACGGTGAAATACAGAATAAAAGGCTGGTCTTACTTTGCAAGCTCATTCTCAACGTTTTCCTTAATGGCTGTGGTTGTGGCCAGTCTGTCGATCTTAAAGATGGGAATGATTCTTTGCTCATTATACAACTCCTTCGGTTCCTACAGAAACACATCACAGAGACTTATACCAAAGCAAAAAGCCACACAAAAAAAACAAAATGTTCTGAGCTTGTCCACAAGTACAAAACACATTGTAAAAACTACCATGTTGAGTTTGAACAGCAGTGAAGGACCCCCCACTAATAATTAACCACTGCAAAGAACCAATTTTTTTCTTGTTTTCTGGGGGGAGCAAAAACTTGCTTCCTTTTGATTTTTACCCCCCGAAAACAAGAAAAAATCTCTTATGTAATTTTCCTTATCTAGTAAACACTTCTTGATTTAAGATATTTAGACTGGAAATAAGCCAAAAACACTTAATAAGAAATGCATTTTTTGCAGTGTATGGATGACTGGACAAAATAATGAATTTCCTCACCAATGTAATTTCGACGTGTCCTCCTGTGGCGTACACATCACCTTCATGGTCTCCGTAAAGCAAGAACTGAACTATAGAGCCAAATAAGATGGGCTGAGTTTTCACTGATTTCACCTGAAAATGTTAAAGAAAGACATTTGAGAACCCTAGAAATACAACATCTGACTAATAAAATGACTCGTAAAATTTCATAAAATGGCCTGACTCATATACATATTTTTATGTTATTCGTTGTTTACTGACTCTCCTAAAAGATACTAATTAGTTACAATATAATACACTTATACAATATAATGTCTACACTTATACAATATAATGTCTTACAACCCCTGACACTCATATTCATCCAGTTTTTTCCACTTCACAGCAAATAAACATTCCAGAAATTACACAAAATATTTTAAGTTGCTGAACAAACTGTCTTTGTGAAATAAATGAAAATTAAATTAACATACAACATGGAATCACTAAAATAAATATAAACACATTCACACATCGGTTCTTGAAATTTAAAAATCAAAATGAGAATTGATTAAAATCCAGAAATCAATATTTTCACCCCAGCCCTAAAAGTTATGCAACATGTTACTTCTTAGGAAGTAATGTAATATAGCTTGTAACATTGATTTTTAAAAGGAACACCCCTACACAGGTGTTGTCTATGACTGTGTGGAAATGTGAAAACTACTAGATCTCACTAATTGTCCTTTCTTGTAAGTCTTGCCGTCCCACTTAATGGCTTGGAATTGAGCCCAGGGTGACTGAAGCCGTTTGGGCACATCTTCACGTGTCCTCGCACCCAGAAATCCCTGAAACATCACCTGCAAACACACACAAAGACAATCAATTGTTTGCCATCTAAATGCGACGACAAAACAATACTGTGACACAAACCTTCTTTTTGCAAACTCTCACTTTAGCCCGAAACACACTTGGGAGTTACATACACATTCCACATTCCAAAAGTTGTATCTGTTAATATTATATTTTATATATCTGAATATTAACAATGAACAGTTGTATTTTTATTAACAAACAAACAATGAAAAAGTCAACAAATGAAAAAGTTATTTAACCTGTTAAAGGGTCCTATAATGCGCTTTTACAAAATCTTGATTTTGTTTTTGGGGTGTACTAGAATACGTTTTCATGGTTGATTGTTCAAAAAAACGCATTATTTTTCATACATTTTACACAATTACAGTACCTCTTTCACCAGTCAAAATGCCTGTTATGTCGAGTCTTAAATTAGTTAATTAATGTCTTAAATGAACTTAAAGAGTTGTAAGAAAATTAGATGCGCATGACAGCACGTCAGATCCACATCATGTTCAGCAGCGGCAGATCATTAAGTTACAAAATTATAGCATTCATAAGGTTTAATCTACATTTAATTTATTATTTATGCAGTGCAGACAGTTTGATAACTTTATTCAATTTATGTATAGTGAGGCCACAGGTCAATACATTTATTGTAACGGGTTAATGTGAAGATTGTTATAAGATCACTTATATTAAAAGTTATTTTTTTAAAGCCTAAAACATTTTCAAATTAATAGCTTTCAATGAAACTGCAAAGCTGAATGTCTATCATTAATGCTTTTTAAAAATTCTATTTCATAGAGACATCAACAGCTGTATTCATAAAAAAGATGTCATTATAACAAATATTTAAAATATACTGTCTTAAAGTTGTTTCTACATTAATTTTGAGAGAAACTGTGAAATTACTACAATATAAAAATCGCTGATGTTTTAATCACAATTCTTTTAATCGATTGACAGCACTAATGAAAATTTGATACCGTCACATGCCCAGCCACAGTAATGCAAAAGCATGTGTTAAGCATGTTCGATGGAATCACACATAACACACTAATCGAGCAGTTACATTTGCGCTTTTCTTTGCATACTTGGTCTCACACTGGCAGACACATACACACCTGCTTATCAAAGTGCTCATGACATTCTTTTAGCCAGAGAGTAAACTCCCTCTGAATCTTCACTCGCTGCTCCTGGATAAAATAGAACAGAATGTGTATACTGGGCTTTGAAGCGGTGTAAAAACATGTGTCTTTCAGAGTTCAGGAGTGTGTTTCTGTACCTGGCCATTGTGCACTCTGGTAAAAATGGTGTCTTTGTCATTGAGTTGAAGCTCCAGGTCCATGAAGGTAAGTTTGTTGGTGCTGACTTGGAATCGGTCATTGGCGAAGAGAACTCCTGAAATCCGGTTATAACACTCAAGCGGCACTGCACCTTTCTTAGGCCTTTTACACCACTCAAACCTAACAAACATACAAATAATCATTTATGTTAGGTATCATAGATATTTCTGTAAAGAATGCGTTCTTGTTTGCCCTCTAATTCCACTCCATCTAACTGTTTCTGAACGTAAGAATGTGTCCTGTGCGAATGTCCCATAAAGCAGCATTTCCCAATCACTCCAAAAGCCCCATCAATAAGTCCCCCTTCATCCACAAGTCTCTCCAGTCTTCAGTTATACATGCTCCTTAATTATTATTTTTTTTCCATGCACATTTGACCAATTCCAAACCAAAGTGGAAAAAATGCCTTATATTCAGATGTGGATAATTATTAGTTTGTTTTTTTCTACAATTAAAATGTGACAAAAAAAAGAAAAGGAAAAAAAAAAGCGAGATTAAACTGACAAAAAGTATATAAATGTCCATAAGAAGTATTCAACACTCTAGAAATGTAACAGTTAAAATGTGACCATTGAATTTAAGAATTAAGAACAAGGAGAAAAAAAAAAAAGAAAGAAAAAAAAACATACTCCGAGACAGAGGTGTAGGGAATGAGCCGCCCATTCCAGAAGCACTCAAAGATCGGCCGCTTGCCACGGCCTTCGGGATTCAAAACTATACAATCTTCATCCTCATCCTCAGAAGGACCTAAAACACAACCACACAAACCTATATATAAAAAAAATATCTCAGCAGTCAAACTGTAATCAGCTATAATTATAGCATTTCTTTCATCACTGACATTAGTGTGGAATGGACAATTTATTATTTATTATTATACTGCATTATTGCTGCCATTTTTCTAAAGAAAGCATTACAAAGTAAGTCTCTATATGCACACCAGCAAACTGTTTATTGAGGAGATATGCTAAAACTTTTGGAAACAACAGGAATTTACAATTTACACCTGGCTCTGAAATGGATGAAAAAACAAAGACAAAATTTGTATGCATGTGTTACTCCAAGATTACAGATGACAGTGTCACAGTGATAGTGTAAATGAAAACAAACTGTCCAAAATAACCAGAAAGCTTTTTAAAAAGGCCATATGGCATTTTATATATTATTATAGGGTCATATCATTACCCTTTTAGTCTTGATTTTGTGTTTGGGTAGGACTGCAACAACCAAGCGATAAAAACGATAATTGATCATGAAAATAATCAACAACAAATGTCATTATCGATTAGTTGCGTCTGCTCACCATGCACTGAAAACTTCCACCAGTTTCAAATTACAGCACTGAATAACGCATTTCTATGAACAAAATGCATCTAAAAATAGTGGAGGAAAGCTGCGGTTGGAAAAGATCCAAGCTGCCCAAAACATGAGAAATTTAAGAATCAAGTTAATGCATTAGTTAATGCTGTCAGGTGCTTTGACAGATGTGTGTGCTGTTTAATGTGTGATACGTTTCCTCTGAGCAAAACTTTGATTTTACGATGATTTCCTTATCTGTAAATGTTACAAATTCACACAAGTATTTAAATTTTGTATGAAGGCTCTAGACTTCGGACTTTACTGAGTTTTTCATTATTTTTTATGCAGGGATTTAAACTGTCCTTTTGCTTTAAAGCTCTTTTGCATTTGGCATAGAAAGATATATTCACTATACATGTTTTCATTGCATTCAGTTGGCACGTTTGTTTGAAGGACAGCATTGGGTAAGATGTGGAATAGTGCGTTTTGTCAGAAAAAAAATAAAATAATAATAATAATAATAATTGGGGCTTTTTTTTAACCCGATTAATTGAAGAAATAATCGACCAATTAATCATTTATCATCAAAATAATCGTTAGTTACAGCCCTATTTTTTAATATTTGAATAGGTTTTGATGGGATGGATTCTGGAATCCACAGCCACTTCAATATACTGAATATCTTTTAAGTGATTTGTAATGAGTGATTTGTAATCAAGTTAAATCAAGCTTTTAAGATTTACGTAGTTATAGAATTGCATGTCTTTTCACTGGAACATGCTCGCTCTTTGTTTGTGAGAGAAGCACCCAACATGTTAAAACAAATATTTACTCTTCTGAACCTGACAGCCTAGGTCACTGGGGTTACCCAGTCTCCTACGTGACCAATTCTTACTTTACTTTTCATCTTCAAATCACTAGATAACAATGACAAAAATTGTCTGAACCTCTTAAGTATATCGGTAACACTTTAGAATAATGGTCATTAGTTAACTACATTAGTTAACATTAACTAACAATGAACTGCACTTATAAAGCGTTTATTAATCTTTGTTAATGTTAATTTCAACATTTACTAATGCATTATTCAAATCTTGTTAACATTAGTTAATGCACTGTGAACTAACATAAACAAACCATGAACAGCTGTATTTATATTAACTAACGTTAACAAAGATGAACAAATACAGTAACAAATGTACTGCTCATGGTTAGTTCATGTTAGTTAATACATTAACTAATGACCATTATTCTAAAGTGTTACCAGTATATCTTATCAGTATCTTTTAGGGAAAGTTTCCTGATCAGAGCTAGAGCTCGACCAACTCCAACCTTGAAGAAGCTGTCTGTGTGTGTGTGTGTGTGTGTGTGTGTGTGTGTGTGTGTGTGTGTGTGTGTGTGTGTGTGTGTGTGTGTGTGTGTGTGTGTGTGTGTGTGTGTGTGTGTCCTTTTGTTACAGGAACTGATGTTTATGATGTGAGCAAATGGCACACAGGGGAGATTAAATGACAATCTGACAGACAAACTGGAGCCTAGAAACTCAGATTCGTGACCTCAGTGAGTCAACGTTGTGCATAAAACACTATCTTGGTTGTCTTCTGGATAATCAATGGAGATATGCTTCTGACTCTTAGCCCACATGTGGATAAGTTTATCTATGTCTTAATCACTTAAGGTTGAATGATTGTAATTGGTTTAGTTTAGTTCCCTGTTAAGAGTATAATTGCTGCTGTATTGAGTGTTTACTCAGAGTGGCCAACGAACCCCATGCGTTGTGTTGAAGCTGACTTTTGCTGATGAAACCGCACTCTATTCTAAATTTTCTATTGTATTCTAAATCAAAATTTTCTTCAATTGATTGCATCTCTCGGACTCCTGATCTTCATTTATCATATCTGGTCCTCAGGTCTTAACTGTTAATTCTCCTACAGTTTCCATGCTTGAATGTTCACATAATATACTTTGTGGCAGAACCTCTCTTCCCAGTCTTGCGGTTTAACCCAGATATACTTCATTTTCTGCTCCATCTCGCAGTCTTGTCCACACAGCTTTCAAAGTTGGATGAGCTCGACACGTGCAGTACATTTGCTTTTCTATACTATACAACAGTGGTTCCCAAACTGGGGTATGCGTACCACTGGGGGTACGTGAGGTGACAGAGGAGGTACGTGAACAAAATGCTGAGTTTTGCTGTTCATTTAATTCTGCCCCACCTTAAAATAATATTAAAACCGAGCATGTATTTCTAACAGGCACAGGGCTGGACTGGTAATCTGCATACCGGGCATTTTCCCGGTGAGCCGACGCACTTTGGGGCCGATACAAGTTTTTTTTTGCCACTGATACCCCTTTTCCACCAAGGCAGTGCTGGTGCTAGTTTGGAGCCAGAGCCTAGTTTCAATCGTTTCTTTGCGTTTCCACACCCAAAGCACCAGCTCAGAGCCAGGAAAAGTGGTTCTTAAGTAGCACCAAAACATTGCTGGGCTAGAAGAAAGAACCGATTACGTCAGGCGCTGGGGGCGGGGTCAACAAGACGAACACAAACTTGAGATCCGCCATTTTTGAAATAGCAGCTAATGGAGCTAACAGCTGCTGCTTGTTTGTAATCTCCGTCTATAAAAATTACGGCGAACTGCATGAATGCGTTGGATTCGCTGTGTTTTGATGCCGATGTAGGATTGTAAAGCCATGTGCATAAATAGTAACGCAATGTTTGCATTGTTGATGGAAGGCTTGTTCGCAGTGGTGCTGTGCCGACCGATCGCCGTATGACAAGTCCAGTGAGAGCATACGACTCCTTATGCTTTTGATTCACTCATGCAGGGTTTTTTTATCATATGTGGATCGGTCTGTGCAGCGCCGATGCATCTTGAACAAGCCTGGTGTGTTTGTGTTTCCCGCTGACTCGCTAGCGTTGCTGAGAAAGATTAGACGTATACAGTGACGCAAGACCTGGCTCTGTTGTGGCTCTCAGCATGTGGAAAAGCAAACGGTTGTTAGAAGGCTGACAAACCTACACTGCGTTTCTGCTGCTCTAAGAAGTGATGAACGGCACTTTGACTTTGACTGAATTTTGTTTAATACAATCGTGTGATATGGGAGCATTACAGGTTCCATAGTGAATCAGCTGAAAACAGTAGCGAGCATGTAAATACATGACGAGGTAAACTGGAAAATGGCAATACACACAACTACAAACTTGTCACAGTCTAGCACAGCCTTTCTCAAAGTGGGTGCCGCGGCACACTGGGGTGCCCCCTGACTTTGTCAGGGGTGCCGCCAAAAAATTACGTAGGCTAAAAAAAAAAAAATATGAAATTTCATATATAAAATATATTTGAATTTACATAAATACATTCTTCTTCTTTTTAACCCTTTTGCACGTACAATCACACATTCACACATGTGATTAGACCGGCAGTGCATCACGTTCATTCAAATGTAAATTCAAATGTGCTTTCGCGTTGGCTTACACTGAGCCAGAGACAGGCGCGCTCAGGCTTGTCATATATCACAACTTTTCAGTGTTTTCAGCCACATAATGTTTATTTTAGGTTTCATACATATACGTACTAAAAAAACAATACATTTAGAGTTTGTAAAATACACAATGATGAAAAATGAAGAGGCAATAATAATCCTTTCCATTATAATTAGTTTTATTCATATCAGATACACATTGTGTAAGTAACTTTAAAGTTTACTCTATTCTTCTCCCAGTTCACCTGTCACTTACTTTTATGTATTTTGGGAGAAGTGGATGAATTCACGTCTTGTAAATCCAACAGATCCGATTTTGTGGCGGCGTCCATCGTGCATACAGCTCAACTAACGCGATCGTTTTAAAGGTGTTTAAACGACAAAACACTTCCACTTGTATATATTTGACAATCGGAATATCAGATATTTCAGGCCATATCTAACAAATTTGTGAATATTTTGAATAAAAAAGGAAAAATGACATAAAAGCAGATCATCATTCATTCAGCTCTGTTGTTGCTGCGGTGTGTCACGTGACAAGCAATGACGCGTCACCATGGAAACCATAAAGTGACACATTAATAATGGTCGCTTTGAAAAACTCACGCTGGAGGGTCAGCCAGAATGTTTTAAATTTACGTGTGAAAGGGTTAAACATATGAGCGGATTAATAAAATTGTAAATTAATTTTAGATAAATAGCCTATATATATATAAAATTAACCATAAAAATCCGTCTCACATCAGTGACTGTCATGACGTCCCCACCGGGGTCGCGTGACTGTGCAGTTGGCTACATTGTTTTATAATTTAACCGCGAAAATACATTTTATTTCACAAAGAGCAAGAAACAAGCAACAGCAGCATGGATCGTTTTTTAAAAAGAAAAGCCCCACAAGAACCGGACAGTTTTTACTGTGAAATGGAGCCTCAGCCTACTACTTCCTCCACCAGCTCTGAGTCGGCACCAAAGGTCGCAAAGGTAGACAAGGCTAAAAAGAGAACATACAATGATAATTACCTAAAATTTGGCTTCATCAGTACTGGGGATGCAACATGCCCTCTCCCTTTGTGTCTAATATGTGGGATGAAACTGTCAAACCAAGGGATGGTTCCGAGCAAACTTAAAAGACACCTGACCACCAATCATCCATCACTTGCTGACAAGGATCCTGAATATTTTGTTAGAATGAAAAGTCAACAAAGTCGTCAAGAACAAATGATGATTAAATCCGCTAAAGTCTCGGAGAAGGCACTGGAAGCTAGCTACCTTGTAGCTGAAATAGTAGCTAAAACAAAGACGCCTCACACTATTGCAGAAACTGTAATTATGCCAGCATGTACAGCAATAGTGAACAAAATGCTAGGGCCTCAAGCTGCAAAAGAAATTTCAAAGGTCCCACTGTCGGATTGTACAATAGGGAGGCGAATCAATGAAATGTCTGTGGACATTGAAGATGTCGTTTTGGGGAAAATCAAGACAAGTGGACATTTTTCTTTACAACTTGATGAGTCAACGGACGTGAGTGGGCACGCTCAGCTCTTGGCAAATGTTCGGTTTGTGGATGGGGACAGTATTAGAGAGAATTTTTTATTTTGCAAACTGCTGCCAAACAAAACAACAGGAGAAGAAATTTATCGTGTGACAACTGAGTATCTTGAAAAGGGAGGATTGAGTTGGAAGAACTGTATTAGTATCTGTACTGATGGTGCAGCTGCAATGACGGGCTGCGCAAAAGGTTTCATTAGCAGGGCCAAACAGCAAAACCCTGATATACGAACAACCCACTGCTTCCTTCACAGAGAGGCACTTGCTTCAAAGACTCTCCCAAAAGAACTTTCGGACGTGCTTGACAGAGCAGTGGACCTTGTTAATTTCATAAAGGCGCGCCCGTTAAAGAGCCGTCTGTTTTCGATTCTGTGCGAGGAAATGGGGGCAGAGCATCAGAGCTTGTTGCTACACACGGCAGTCCGCTGGCTGTCACGGGGGAAGGTTTTGGGCCGATTGTGCGAGTTAAGAGAAGAACTCAGAGTCTTTTTGACAGAAGAAAAATCTGCATATGCAGAGCTGCTTGCAGATGAACAATGGTGCCTAAAACTCGCGTATTTGGCTGACATCTTTAAGCACCTCAATGAGCTAAACATAAAAATGCAAGGCAAAGAAGAAAACCTCCTCTCCTCGTCTGACAAACTGCGTGGCTTCAGATCTAAGCTCACACTCTGGCGTTCCTTTGTGGGACAGGGCAGGCTGGATATGTTTCCCCTGTGCAATGTGCATGTAAACAGCAGTACAATTTCTGATCTCATAACCCAGCATCTGAAATCTCTCGATGAGCGATTTAATCATTATTTTCCATCGGAGTCTTATGCACAGTTTGACTGGGTCCGTGATCCTTGGAGTTCAAGCGCTCTGGAGAGTGCAAAGGACTGGCCACTGCCAACACAGGAGCAACTGATGGAGATCAGGGAAGACCGCACATTGAAAATGAGATTTGGGGACATGGAATTGGACAGGTTTTGGATTTCAGTGAAAAAAGATTATCCAGTGGCTTCAAGTAGCGCTGTTGCTATTTTGCTACCCTTCTCCACAACTTATCTGTGCGAACTGAGCTTTTCAAGCCTGACGTACATCAAGAACAAGTACAGGGAGCGACTGAGGACTGTGGACCAGGAGCTCCGTGTCTGCCTCTCATCCATCCCTGCCAGGATAGGGCGGCTGTGTGCGTTGCACCAGGCTCACGTCTCTCATTGATTGTGGTCACCCCCACCCCCGGCTTGTGTGAGCGCGTATGTGCGCTGCATGCGCGCATGTAGATCTTTCTCCATCTCTCGTTGCGGATTATTTTTTTGTGTGTGTGGGTGTATGTGGGTGTGTGTGCATGCGCATATGGCACGGATGAAAACAAGCACTATATGGAAAAACATTCCTGCTTATCTCTGGTGCATGGAACATGGATCTTTTTCTTATCGTATTGTATCTTATTTTATTTATTTTTGTTATGTCTGCCACTTTTTATTTTATTTTAACTGCATCCTGCACTTCAGTTTAGTTCTCCTGGTCAGGATTTGTTGTTGGGTTCTTGTATTGTGCGGTCCACCTCTTACGGTTTTATGGCATTTGTGTCTCTGATTAATTATTTTGTGAATTACTTTGCAAACCTGTGTTTTTAAAGGTGCTATAAAGTTGCTATACAGTTGTTATTATTATTGTTATTTACAGTTCGTATTATGCTCTGTTCATTACTGTCCTGTCTAAATAAACAGGACATTTGCATTTAAATTTGGGTTATGCAGTGTTTTTAAATTATATTTTAAACTGGGGTGCCTTGAAATTTTATGCACTTTTGAAAGGTGCCCTGACTGAAAAAAGTTTGAGAAAGGCTGGTCTAGCACAACCACAATTTGCCTTGCAGCTACTAACAGTGAAGAAATATGGTGTTTTGAAAGAAATGTATTTATTAAAAATGTTGCTATTATTAATTACATTATTTTTATAGAGTCTGTTCTCGTATTTTCTACATGTGTTTACAATCTTTTTTTATTACAAATTCAATAGTTTATTATTATTTATTTATTTTAGAAACCATATACCCATGATAATGAGAAGCATGGCTTTACCTGTGACTACCATGCTCTTACAGTTAAATGAAACTGGCCTACAGTTAAACTCAGTTAAAATGTCATTAGGGAAATTAAAGGATAATTCAACAAAACAGCTTTAAAGCCTAGATCCCATGAATTAACCCTCGGGACCCTAAGGCTATTTTGTGTCCCTGAAGAAGTTTGACATGATCTGACATTTGTGTGGGTTTTTTTTAGTTGCTTTAGCATATTAAAGGCTAAAGTTTTATTACACTGTATTTAGCACAAACAGGGCTACAGTAAAATGCGAGCAACAGGTACATAAAAGTTTGTCGTTTTTGAAAAAAAAAAAAAAACAATGTTAAAATCACTGAAATAAGGTAATCTAACACACTTTAAACATTTGTTCACAAGGCTTTTCAGAACTGGGTGTTGTTGCCTAGAGTTTTTTCTTCAAAACGATGTGAAAACCATTTTGATCACTTATTCATACAAAACAACAGTCATTTAACTTTTGTAAGACACTTATTGTTTAATTTAAAAGTAATCTGACTATAAATTTACATAAAGACTTAAAGGAGAACTCCAGGGAATTTTTGAATTAATCTTGATCGTTATGCCTTTGTGAGTACTGTCTATAGAAAAAAAAATTAACCGGTTTGGTGCTTGCAACACGGAGCTGTTACAGTTAATGCCCAGGGCTCCTACTCAGCTAAAACGGCAGTTATGGGGGCATATACATAAAGAGTGTCCTTGTGCCTCTTAACAGACACAAAATTGAATTAAAATGTCTGTCCAACATGAACAGGGCCCTTACATGACAACGAGATGCGTTTAGCCACTTAGCCATTGTTTAAATTCACCTAAATAGTGTTTTAGATGGCTAGCTGTAGTCTCGCGCTGAAGTCCCATGGGAACACAGTTGTAGCCGGAAAAAGGCAAATTGTGAAAAAGGTTTTTAATAAATCCAATGGAATTTAACTAAATGTTATTTCAATGAGAATCTCATGAAAGATAGATATCAGTGTCTTGCATAAATTAGGTGTTAACTCTTGAAAAATGTTATTGTTTTTAAAGGGGTAGTTCAACTCAAAAATGTGATCGTTTGCGCACTCTAATGTCATTCCAAACCTGAATGAATTTCTTTCTGTGTAACATAAACGAAAATCAGAAAAATTGAAAAATTGAGTCTGTGTTTTTTTTTTTGTCCATACAATATTCAACGATAGCCTATGGTTTGGTTGCCAACATTCTTCAAAATATCTTTTGTGTTTAACGGAAGAGAGAAAGTCATACAGGTTTGGAATGACACGAGAGTGATTAAGTGATGACAATATGAAAGCAGTAGATTTACTGTACTGTATCCTAGATCAAAATCAGTGCTTTACTGTCAAGTGCATTTCTGTGTGACAAAAGTGCATAGAATATCAGCACAGAATATCATATCATTCGCCATCATTTTTGATTTTGGTTTTGCATGTGGACGGTCAGCGAGGACATCCATGATGACGAAATTTACATCACATTAGAAGGTGCGCGGAACGTGGACAGCAGAAGTATGCTTTGGCCTTTTAGTTTGGTCTCTATGAAGCCCCTCCTTCTGAAAAGTACAGTGTGCTCTGATGGTCGGCTGGACCAGTGTGGACTTCAAGTGTGTTTGGGAAATGTCTGATTTATACTTCTGCGTCTGATCTGCCTGTGGGCTACACGTCGATTTTCATTTATACTTATACACTCGACGCAGAAGTATAAATTGGGCTTTACCGTACCTGGAATGAAATTCAACAAACTACTAAAGCAATTCACCCTTGGCTGTGAGTTTGATTGACAGGCGATCTGACCAATCATAATAGGCCATTCGCCGAATCGGCCATTTTTGTCCGTCAAAGCAGTCAAGAGAGTTTGTAGATTAACGTCGGTGGACTTGAACATGAAAAACGGGGTGTACTGACGTCTTTCCGCAGTTGAAACAACATTCCTTCTGAAGTACATTCATGTTTATTTGATTCTATAAATTAACTAGATGGAAAAGATGATCGGCTCACGAGCAGCTTTAACTGAGGCACTACAGCGACCTGTCACCACACATTAAAGAGACACACAACTGTATTTATTGTTTACATTTATTTAAAAATAACTATTTTAGAGTTGAGTCTGTTTCATATTAAAAGTAACCTGCTCTGTTCTGTCTGTCAGTGCGTTGTCAGTATCCTCTTTTCTCTGCGATGTTTTTCACTGCATGATAACGTGTGTGTGTGTGTGTGTGTGTGTAGTGTGAGAGCGCGGCTTGTCAGACACAGCAACAGTAACTAAAGGAGGCGGGTCTTTGCGAACGGTCAATTCAACCAGGCCCTGACACTTTTCTGGTGCATGCCCTGGGTGGGATTTATTTAAATGAGAAAGACTGACGTGTACGTTTCCAGAAGAAAGACTACAATCGAGGCGTTTCAGGGAGTTCTTAATGATATAGTAATAGACCCTTTAGGGTGGACTTTGTGCTTTGAAACTTTTCAGACCTTTTTCATGCTCAAACAGCCACATTACACAATAAAGAAAAATGAAAATGCATTAATGAAAAAGCATAATAGGTCCTCTTTAAATTTAATTACCGTCACTGATTCACAATACCTGCTGAGGCAGCATATGGATCCATTGGGTATGTTTCTCGATCGTAGAGGAATGGGTGATAACGGATCAATCCCTCCACTAAAGAATCTCTGGCACCAGTGGCTTTAAACTCAAAAGTAGAAACACTGGAGTTGACATACAGAGTCTGCATATCATTATCCACATCCCTTAAATTCACCACACGGGGGACTCGAGTGGAACGCTCAAACAAACTGATCTGAGAATACAGAGAAAGAGAGCTTCAGGAAAAAAACAGGGTCATTCTGATGCATAAAATGAGCTTAAAAACTGAATGATCAATGGATTTGGTGCCACAAATACATGTGCATCTTTACCTGAATGTCAATGCTGGAGCAATTGTCAGTTTTTCTAATTTTTCTCTTGTCATTTCCATCAATTCCATGTATATAATAATGGTAAGTATGCCTGAAATAAAACAAACGGCATTAAATGGCCATCACGGAAGTTTATCATTTGCACATTTTTCAAGAGCAAGAAGACGCAAGATCTTTCACGTCTTGTTGTGCTTGAAAGGACATTCACACAAAATGTCAAAAAGAAAAATTAATTTACAATATGGTTCCATTTGTTGACATTAGTTATCTACATAAGTTACATGAATTAACAATGAAATAATACTGTATTAATCTTAGTGATTTCAATATTAAAGGACAACATTTACTAATAGATTAAAAAAAAAAAATCAAAAAGTTGCATCTTCAACTAACATAAATTAACAATGAACAGCTGTATTTTAATTTTAAAAATGTTAACAAAGATGAATAAATATTGTAACAAATGTATTGGGACCTTGTTGTAAAGTGTTACCAAATAAATTAAAACATGTGCTAGCTATAGAAGCAGCATGAATTGCTATTTGCAGAAAACTGTAGTACATCACTTTTAATACAAATGCACATCTCACAATTCTAAAGGACACATCAACTATGTATTATCATAGTCATTGTTTTTTTTCCCCCACATAACTGAATGAGTTTGAGATTAATTCATTAAAAGCAATTGGCTCATAAAAGACAATTCTATTCTAATTCAGATTCTAAGAGGGTCTCAAGGTGACAAGATGTCTCAAGATGTTTTAGCATTAAAATGAGCTAAAACAAATAAAAATGAAGATTCCGGCCGTGCTACAGTGTAATTATACATTTAAGTACTAAATAATATTAGGGCATGGATCGCGTACAAATGACAAGGTTGTCAAAATTATCCCTGTTCACACGGATCTGTGAAAACGACTAAAAACGCTGTATTATGCATGCCAGGCCAGTAACTGGTGATGTCACTTTGTAAAGAAACACTACGCACATATAGACTGAACACATAATACGCATGCGCTCACCGTTTTCACAAATTTGTGTTTTTGTAGTTGACACGATAACGGTTTCTAAAACCCGTTTTCAAAAGTTTACGTTTTCAGACCCCCAAAACGCTGCTGTCATATAAATGAACATGATAAGTGTTTAAATGCCCCCTAAGGGAGGAGTTTGTGTATGTGTTTTTCGTACATACGCTAACTCTCTGGTCCACAGAGTGAAATTCTGTTTGAGGTAGGTGACGTGTTCAGTCTGGATTCCAGTGATGACAACTGCAGTGAAACTCTCCTTTCCATCTTCTTCAATCACAATAGACTGCAAAAACTGCTCTTCGCCGATATTCACATGCGAGCAATCCCCAGGCTGCAAAAGAAAACACATACATTTAAAAACAAAATCCAGGTGCTAACAATAGCTGGGTTTCCATCCAAACGTGAAGCAAATCTTTTCAAAGTTCGCAAAAAACAAACAAAAAAAACATGCAAATTAGGTACGTTTCCATCAAGCTGTTTAAGTGGACGACAGTGGTATTGGTAACCTAGAAACCAACAGTAAATAAAACACTGCGAACGAGTCAGCTCTATGAGCCGGCTCCTTTAAGAGAACAGTGAGAGTCGGTTCCCATCTGAGAGCGCTTTCCCTTTTTGTATATTAATACAAGACAGAAGAATATGATTATCCTTTCGCTACACTGTTCAGCCACACATCAAGCAGTCATTAACTGAATGCAATTTTGATGTGTATGTGCGTGTGATCGAGCAGTGTGGCGAAAAGATCATCCTTAATATCGGGTCAGAAAACAAGATGAGTAACACACGCGCAAATGTATACGGTTATTACGGAGCTGAGCCAAATGAGCTGGTTCGGTTCTCTAAAAAGTGCCGGAATTCCCATCATGAGGAAACAGTCGATCAGTCAAGTGGGTTTAATGTTCGCCACGTCAAAATGTATTCTGCAAATACGTTTCCATCCTCGCAACTCTTTTTCGCACAAGTCAAAAACCACCTCGAGCGAGCGTAAAAAATTAAGGGATTTTTTCTCTCTTTTTTTTACTTTGTCGTTTCCATTACTCGTTTCTGATGCAGTACTTCAAAATGCACATAAAAACAGGGTGAAGGTTCATGGGTGATACATGAGATGACATGCATTTCACTCACCTTCCTGTTTCTAATGAAGCCAGAGTAAATGTCTTCCTTGTTTAGCTCCTTGCGCTCAAAGTCTTCTTTAGACATGACAAATTCATGAACATCTGGAGAGCCAGCAGGTTTACTGATCATCTGAAACACATTACAAGAATAGTAACCCAAAATTTCTCTCATTTGAACATGTGACAAAGGGGTTTTTAAATCAAAATCATCACCCCTTCCACAAAGCCATTTTATGGTTTCAGAAGAACTGGAAATCAATGTACGAGTCCATTTAAAACCTTTTTTTTTTTCTGTTGTTGTATGTTATTGTATGTCAACTGTTACTGTATGTAAAGAGACCAACATGAGGGCGAGTAAATAATGAAAAATAAGTAAAAAATAATCTGTAGTAACATCACTATATCCTGTTTTAAAGACCCCAAGGTTTGTTCAAGTTAGCGTGAGCTTACAGACTGTCCATGGAAACTCTAACAAACAATTTATAAAGCTTTGCATCTACAGTGACTTTGCATGGTTGATTTTAACTGAAGCATTCATGATCATGCAAAACTTGTGTGTGGACAGTCAGTGAGCTTGAGCTGAATGAAACTCTGACTTTTCCCGCATGGACATGCACCATTGCACAGAGAAGAGAAGTGAAACATGACTGTGGATCAGACCACTTAACCAAAACCTGGTCTATGGACACTTCTTTAAAAATATTTCATTTAACATTGCTAAATGAACATATCTGTTCTGCTTTATTGAAAACTGATGTAACAAATCTAATGTATTAATTTGCAAGTATGATATTTGCTGAAAAAATGTGAACAAACTGCATGCAAACATACCCTGACAGACTGGCCGATGTAAAACACAGCCTGTTTGCCTCCAACTCCAAAATATGAGATGTCACTGTTCAGACTGCGTGGAACCGGACTTGGTCGCTCATAACCGGGGTTTTCGCTATGTCCACAACAAAGAAGCTGATGGTTATCAAGGCAATCTCTATAAGACAATTAGTATTTGAATCTGAATCTATGTCTGCATTTACATTAGATGGCTCAAGTGACCCAATTCCGATTTTTTCCTTCCATGTGGCACAGATAGGATATGACCCATGAACGTGTAAGCAGGAAAAAAAGCACATAGCAGGAAAAAAAAACCCATTCCGATATGGGGAAATAAATCTGATATGAATCGTGTATGTCAGGTGGACACAAATCACAGCCGTTACAGCAGTGATCATTGCTGCATTTGCCCTGGCTGCAACAAGGGCTCTCCTCTTTCTTCGCCTTAAGAGACCAATGTTTTGCTGACCTTTAACTCTAGCCGTTTTTACTTCCTTTTCAGCCTAAGCTTTTCCAGGTCAGTACGCCAACCATGGGTTGTTTCGCCATGAGTATAGTGTAAATGCAGATATTGAATTTGGGTCACTTTTAAACGAAGAAAAAAAAAGCTGGTCATCAAAAAAAACAAAAAACAGATATAGTCAACAAATCCGAATTGGGCATCAAAACCTGCAGTGTAAATGGTGCCTATATTAAGCATCATACAATGAGCACAATTCATCTGGATATTATTTCAAATACGAAGAGGGTATTTTGGATACAAATAACCTTGTTTAACATTATAAGTACCAGCATAACTAGAATTATGAGTAGTTTTGGGTTAGCTCACATATCATGATAAAAAAAAAAAAAAAAAGGTTTTAGCAGGTTTTATGAAGAGCACACCTATGAAAAGTGTCATTTTCTCGTATAAACTTTGACAGACGGTAAACGGCCCAGTTGTTCAGCTGTTTAGATGTCATTCCACATCCATTATCCATCACCACAACAGCAGGTCCTCCCTGAGACTCATCGAACAGCTGAAAAACACAGAGTGAACAAAACATCTGGATCATGGAGACTAATAGTAGGTCAAAGTGCACTAAGTGCCACAAAAAGTACATAACTGCATAATTCACTGAATGCTATTTTGCTCACATGACTATAAAATGTGTAATAGCGGATGTTTTTATGTGGTTGTTTTATCGCAGAGAAAACGCAGGAAAATGCATAAGCATGACCAGCAGCCTTTTCCAGTCAAACACAAAGATTGTTTTAAACCCCAATGAGTTAACTAGCTAAATACATTTTTTATAAACAGCAGACATTTTGTTATTTTTGGGGTGGAAAAACAGTGTTTTACTGTACCTTTAAATAAAAGCCATAGTGTACTACAGTATGTGATCTACTGCTCAATAGTTTAGGGTGAGCAAGACTATCTTTTCTTTCAGAAAAAAAAATTATACTTAAATGCAACAAGGCTGTATTAACTTTATCAAAATCGATCACAAAAAAATTCTCCACAAAAATATGAAGCAGCACTGTTTTCAACACTAATAATAAGAACACATGTTTCTTGAAGGAGGATCATGTGACACTGAAGACTGGAGTCAAATTCAGCTTTGCATCACAGGAATAAATTACATTTGAACATACATTTAAAAAACATTTTAAATAGTAATCAAATTTCACAGCATTCCAGTTTTTACCATATTTTTGATCAAATAAATGCAGCCTAAGATACTTTTTTCAAAAACAATATGGTTTAACAATTATGGTTTAAAACTTTTTCTAATACGTTTGATAGGACATGTAGACACTGAAACTTGATCTCCCAATCAGGACCAAAATAGGTAAGTATTAAGTCTGCGTTTAAAACAAAGAAAACAAACGATGGCAGAATGATGGCTAGTATGCAGGAAACTGTCTATTTGTGCCGTGTGTGCATGTCAAAAGATTAAATACGATTTTAAGCTTGTGACATGTAAATGCGCACATCATCCCGAACACTATGTTTAGATTGAAGCAAAAAGTGTCCATGTAAATGTTGCTACTGAAAATGAATAACTTCCAGTCACACATTTAGGATGTATGCCACTGACAGAGAAAGTTCAGTAGGGTTTGTAATAAAGAAAGAGGGTCAGTGTTAAATTCTCACCAATCTGATTTCAATTCTCCTGATTTCCGTGTTTTTTCCTGTGGCTGACAGCGCGTTATCAATGAGCTCAGCAAAAGCATAGGCTGCAACACAACAAAAAGAGAAACACAGAACACATCAAACTGGCACCATGTACATTAGGATTGTGCCGATAGACAATAGCCATGCCCATTTCCATTACCCTTCAAAATGCGCAAATTGAAACTGCGAACTGAAAATACATGCAAAGTAAATGCGTAATGACTGGGCAGGTTCCATTCGCTCTCAAGACAGCGGCTATCACACCAGTTCCTAAAAAGACTGGGTGTGATGCTGAAGACTTATCCAACTATAGGCCTATAGGAAATCTACCTTTTCTTTACATAAATATCTGTCTGCAAATGATCTATTAGAAACATTTCAGTCTGGATTTACATCAGGACACAGCACTAGGGGTGTGACGAGATCTCGTGCCACGGAGCGTGAGAGTGAAATTAGCATAGAATATGCCACCTCTACGTTTACATTACATCATCCACTTTCGTTTTGCTTATATATATATATATTTATATATATCCTTTTGAGGAGATCATTCGAAAGTTTGGTTTCATTATGCTGCCAATACACACATTTATGTCAGTATGCACTGACATTTCCAGACTTGGACCTTCCCTTCCCTTCCCTCTCCTCGCCCATGTCGGGAAGGCTTGTTCACGCCCTTATTATGTCTAGGCTTGATTATCGCAAAGCACTTTACTCTGGTCTTCCTGATGAATCCATTAAGAAATTGCAATATATTCAGAATTAATGGGTACGGAGTCATACAACTGTTCACCAGCATATTTTCCCCAGTGTAGTTTATCAATTACACTGGCTTCCCATATAGCTGCGTATCGATGTTAAAACTCTGATTTGAACATATAAAGCTATTCATGGGATATTCTCTGCATATCTCTGTAAAATAGTTACTCCTTTTACTCCAACTCTTTGTTTCAGTTCCAAGGTTATGAGCAAGCTTTATTTCAAACACCGACTTTCAACAACAACTTGTTTAACACAAAATACTTCTCTTCTCATTTTTTCCACTACATATTAGCCATAAGAGAAATATTAAGAAAATAAATTAAGACAGTTATATAGCGTTATCAACATATGTTTAAGTAGATTAATCTCACGTCGTCTCTGAGAGAATATGCAGTGTTAATGCAGCCTCAGAGGCACACTCATTTAGTTTTTACTTTCACTTTCTATAACGGCTGTGGTTTCTGTATTAACTGTGGCTTGAGACTTCTTCACATAACTCACACAGAGTTTGCACATTGCGTGTGCAATATCCACTGGCTCGCCTTCATGGTTTAAAACTGAAATATTTATAATATTGCGATATGACATTTTTCTTTATCACCAACTCCATCTTTGCTCGCAAAATGATGGGCAATGATTCACATTGTGCGAGTCATTTCCTGTGATGATAAAAGTAAGTAAATAATCAAAAAATAAATAAATAAACAAGTAAATTAATGATAGAATAAATTAGAAAAAATGCCTAAGCAAAAAAAGGCACCCTCACACCCAACGATAATATTGTGTATCGGTGATCTCACAAACTGACGATAGGACTATGGGAATGTATATGTGTACATGTATGCCAGCACGGCAGAGGTGAGCATGCAAACTTACGCAACGCTTTCTGTCCTTCACTAGCGTAGTACTCATACATGCCACATTGCACTAGAGTATGGTAGTGCGGCAGATACTCAATCCGCTCTTGAGTCGCCATAGACAGCTGCTGATTCACAGACTTCAACAGGTGCAAGGTTTTCCCATCGACCAGCTCCTCTGTTACATCAAAACACATACAATGTCAGTACATATTTATTTTTATTTATTTATTTGGATCCCCATTAGCTATGCCCAAGAGCACAGCTAGTCTTCCTGGGGTCCACACAACACAAAAACATACATTGTTTATTATAACATACACAAAAGACATACAAAATGTAAAGATTAAAAATGCTATCAAAAACAGAAAAAAATAATAAAATATGTTTTAATTTTTTATTTATAATTATTTTATATAATTATATAATTATATATATATATATATATATATATATATATATATATATATATATATATATATATATATATATATATATATATATATATATATATATATATAATTTAAAAAAAAGTACATTTTCATTTTTATACGTAAAACTATGTCAAACAACTAAATGAAAGTCAATAATAATTTTAAATATTTACTTATTTTTTACAGTTTACATTATAAAATAAAATTTGTCTCAGTTTGGCAACACATTTTATAAAATATATATATATATATATATATTTTTTTTTTTTTTTTTTAAACGTTAAAAAGTATATATGTAAATTAAAAGAATACATTATTTACTTTTTACATTTTTAAAATAAAAAACTACACTGAAAAAACTGTAAACAAAATGAAAATAAGTAAAATACAATAATTTAAATCAAATATTTTCTTTACTTTTGTACAGGTTTGAAATAATATAAAAATTATATGAAAATGAAAATAACTACAATGTTTATTTGAAAAAAACTTTGAGAGCTCTTACTGTTTACATATATACTGTTAAGCATACAATTATTAATAACAGGACACATTTTTAATTATGACAAATAGGCATCTTCTGGCTGAAAATTACACAAAAAGGTGACAAAAGAAAGCAAGCCATTGTGTTAGATATTAATGAAGAATATTAGCTTCTTTTTTTTACACTGACAAAATATTCCATGTCCACAATTATTCATACCCTTTCTCGATAATCCATGGCAAAGCCTTTTTATTTTTCATCACAGCTGTCAAATGTTTTTTGCACATTTCCACTGGGATTTTGGACCACTTCTCTTTTTCATAATCTCCAGGGGCCTCATTTATAAACGTTGCGTACACACAAAAGGCGGCGTACACAGCTCTCTACACAATAATTTGTATTTATAAAAAGCAAACTTGACGGGAAAATGTGCGGTCCTTCACGCAAGCTCTGACCCAGGCGTACGCACAAAAACGGGTGAAATGAGAAATGGCGACACCGTCGGCAGATGGAAGAAACGTGAAAGTGTGTGAAACTGTAGACCGTTGTGTAAAAGAAATGCCTCTTATATATAACATGAAGACTTCACAAAGCAAGTCATACAATTAACAGCCTACACGAACACCCGTTTGATCGATCTGCAGTGCAAAACAAACAAAATACAACAGAAATGCAAATTAACACATATTTGCAAAAAGAAGAGTGAAATATGTTTTGCAATATTATGCAATAATATTGGCATATGCAATTCATCCTCATAAATAATATGGTAAACAGACGAAATAGCTAATGTACAAAACGAAGCGATAGATAGATAGATAGATAGATAGATAGATAGATAGATAGATAGATAGATAGATAGATAGATAGATAGATAGATAGATAGATAGATAGATAGATAGATAGATAGATAGATAGATAGATAGATAGATAGATAGATAGATAGATAGATAGATAGATAGATAGATAGATAGATAGATAGATAGATAGATAGTCCACTGGGGAAGGTTGTTTTCATAGTAAAATTTCTTCATCAGCTACGGAATCATGGTATTCATGCATATGCCTTTAGTTTTATTTTTGATAAAATAATGTATGACGTATGTCTCAACCATTCAGAAAGCTGCAAGACATTACATTTGCACTGAACTATTTCCCATTTCCACGTAGATTATTACCAACATCTGTAGCTTGTCAGATGCAATTAAATGGATGGAAATAAAATGCCCTATCACAATGCATAATGACGCACAATGGCTGATCTTGCACTAGAAGATGTGGCAAATGGAAGGATTCGGAGTGAACGCATCTTCACACAGCAAGAAGACTTGCTGGCAAACGAGGACACACTCTGGCGATGGAGCGCTAGACGCTTTTTTGCCTCGACTTTGATGTCCGACCATTTCTTGTTTATTTCGGCCATGGTCCGAGGTTGTGAGGCTACAGCATTTACGGCGTCTGCAACTTTTTGCCACTCAAGTGCCTTTTTGGCATTAGTAATGCCCACACTGTGCCCTCCAAAACAAAATTTTTATCCTCTTTTCAACCTTGCCAACGATAACTTCAACTTCACATTGAGTGAAGTTACGTTTTTTTTATTTCCTCTCTGTGTTTGCCATGATTTCGCAATCGATGAATATTAACTTGTGGGCGTTTCACGGACTATTTATGGGCAACTATGGGCGTGACATGAAGCCGCAAAAGCTGTGCTACATTTTTAAGGGAAAACTGTGTAGGATGTGAGTGCGCACGGTTTTATAAATCCAAATATTTCTGTGCGTACGCACATCCTATGTTTCATCCGTACGCCACTTCTGACGCAAATCCTACGCAAAGTTTTATAAATGAGGCCCCAGTCCCTTGAGGTTGGAAGGCTTCCTTGCCATCACTCTGGTCTTCAGTTCTCTCCACAAATTCTCAACTGGATTCAGGTCTGGACTCTGGCTTGTTCGCTCCAAAAAAATGAGTCGTCAGACCATAGAATTGATGACCAAAAGGCTGCTTCTTTGTCCAGGTGAGCTTTTGCAAAGGCAAGGCAAACTTTTCTGTGCTTGTCTTGAAGTGTAGTCCTCCCTGGTCAATGTCCATGGAGGCGAGCCTTGTATAGTGTCCGCTGGAGTGTCTGCCTTGAAATGTTGTTACCCCAGCATTACTCAGAATATTCAGGATGGCTTTGCTGGATACTTGAATTCTTCCTAGCCTCCTGCACAACCAGTATTTAATAATGCTTTGCACAGTGGCCACTGGTACTTGTAAAAATTTGTAAACACCTTTGTAGTCGTTCCCTTTCCGGTGAGCATCCACAATGTGCAACTGGAGGTTCACAAGATCCTTGGTGTTAACCATGACTAGCAATTGACTAGAAACTGACTAGACAACAGGTCTACCAGCTGTTCTGAATTTATAGTTGATTAGATGAACATGCCAGGAGTTACCAGGAGCATTTAGAATGGAGCACAAGATTGCATCTACTGAGAATTGTGCGATAAGGTTTAGGATATGAATAATTATGGGCATGGAACATTTTGTCAAAATGTAAAAAAAAAAAAAAATTAATTGATATCTCTAACACAATGCCTTTGCCCACTTTCCAGTGTCATTTCCAGTCAGAAGACACCCATAAAATTCCCCTAGGTGGGTATGAATTATGTTGGGCTCAACTTGTAAATACAATTCAAATTTTTAAATGCAATAAAAACATTTCTATTTAAAAACTGCAACCAATAAAATGACAATAGGTAAATACATATTATGGAATAGCTTTTAGAGGGCTTACTGTAAAGTTCTTGGTCAATCTGTCTTCGGTCCGTCGTGCTAATAACAAAAGTCTCGTTTGTCGACAGTGAAAACTCCTAAAATGGAAAGAAACGCCTGTCACTGAACGTAAACGTTAACAAGGTTTATGACAGAGATGTCGTGCTACTGCGCGCGGTTAAATTGCGTTACCCTGGTAAACAGAGCAGCTGTTTTACCTGTCTGAGAGCCCGCAGAAAGCCATTGTAATCCGTGTTCGTGATGTCTAGCGTCCTCACCGGCGTAGCGCTTCTGTCCGGGCGGCAGTCATAAACACAAACCGATTTTGATGGCTTTTTCAACCGGTCTCTCTCCGCTCCGCTCTCGGTCATGTTCTTTTCGTCACACATTACTGCGTAGGCAGCAACCTCGGATACTTACTCATAAAAACAAACCCTAACTCATCGCTTCGTCACTGACATGTTTATCTTAAGGTTTCAATTTGTTCTGTCATTCACCGGGCTAATGTTTAGCATAAAATTCACGTGTAACTGGTTTTTATTTTAAGGAGGATATCAATTTAAAGATTTCGCGCCAGGAGCATCACCCAAATTCCTTCGTGCTGCAACATCGTACTTCTTCTTTTGGCATTTCATGGCGGTTGGCAAACAAACGACAGGTGCATTCCCGCCACCTATTGGGCTGGAGTGTGGACCATTGACGGAATTAGAAGAACTAAATAAATTAATGAATGAATGAAAGAAAGTGAAAATATTAATAATAAAATAAATAAATAAATTATAAGAAATTATAAAGAAACTTATATATATACACACACACACGTGTGTGTGTGTGTGTGTGTGTGTGTGTGTGTGTATGTGTATGTGTGTGTGTGTATGTGTGTGTGTGTGTGATATGTGTGTGTGTGTGTGTGTGTGTGTGTGTGTGTATATGTGTGTGTGGTGTGTGTGTGTGTGTGTGTGTGTGTGTGTGTGTGTGATATGTGTGTGTGTGTGTGTGTGTGATGTGTGTGTGTGATATGTGTGTGTGGTGTGTGTGTGATATGTGTGTGTGTGTATGTGTGTATGTGTGTGTGTGGTGTGTGGTGTGTGTGTGTGTGTGATATGTGTGTGTGTGTGTGTGGTGTGTGTGTGATATGTGTGTGTGGTGTGTGTGTGATATGTGTGATATGTGTGTGTGTGATGTGTGTGTATGTGTGTGTGATGTGTGTGTGTGATATGTGTGTGATATGTGTGTGTGTGTGTATGTGTGTATGTGTGTGTGTGTGTGTGTGTGTGTGGTGTGTGTGTGTGTGTGTGATATGTGTGTGTGTATATGTGTGTGTGTGTGTGTGTGGTGTGTGTGTGTGTGTGTGTGTGTGTGTGTGTGTGTGTGTGTGTGTGTGTGTGTGTGTGTGTGTGTGTGTGTGTGTGATGTGTGTGTGTGTGTGTGTGTGTGTGTGTGTGTGTGTGTGTGTGTGTGTGTGTGTGTGTGTGTGTGTGTGTGTGTGTGTGTGTGTGTGTGTGTGTGTGTGTGTGTGTGTGTGTGTGATGTGTGTGATATGTATGTGTGTGTGTGTGATATGTGTGTGTGATATGTGTGTGTGTGTGTGTGATATGTATGTGTGTGTGTGTGTATGTGTGTGTGATATGTATGTGTGTGTGTGTGTGTGTGTGTGTGTGTGTGTGTGTGTGTGTGTGTGTGTGTGATATATGTGTGTGTGTGTGTGTGTGTGTGTGATATGTGTGTGTGTGTGTGTGTGTGTGTGTGTGTGTGTGTGTGTGTGTGTGTGTGTGTGTGTGTGTGTGTGTGTGTGTGTGTGTGTGTGTGTGTGTGTGTGTGTGTGTGTGTGTGTGTGTGTGTGTGTGTGTGTGTGTGTGTGTGAGAGAGAGATTTTATATATATATATTTCTCCAATTTGTCGGAGAGCATCCTTTGCATCTTTTGTGTTATGCTGATGAAAAGTATCATACAGCGCATAATGCTCAGCAGAACCTGTTGACGGATGACCATTGATATCAGGTGAGTCTTTTTTCAACTTCAACCACGGTAAATTGACTTTGAGTTTCTTTTCTCTGCTTGCTATGATATTCTCCAGGGTAGCATCAGCTAATCTTCCTTCATTTGGATTGAAGGGTAGTCTTTCAGGATCTCGTAAGTTAGTATGTGTAACTAATCCCCGGGCAAAGTCATAGACCACAACATTTGGGAAATGTTTAAATGACAATAACATGTCTGCGTAATCTCGTGGGCTTTCAACTCTAATGTTGAATTTTACAGAATTCACTATCCCACAAGGACACATAATCACGGCCCAGCCACCTGGAAATAAGAAAAGAACGCACAATTAGTGTGAATGGAAGAAGGGCTCTATTCAAGGACTCGTACAGTAAAAAAAAAAAAAGAAGAAAAAGAAGAAGAAAAAACAGGAGAGGCAGTTTGTAAAGAAATTCAGAAGCATGGTGACTTTGATATACAGTCCTGTAAATTTTCTTCACATCAAGAATCAAATACTAACCAGACGCTCCCCAAATGTTCTCAAACACTTTGTCATAAGTGCTCCTTGTTCTCATTTCTGCCCTCAAACGGAGGATAAGATCCATTTTAGAACCTTTAGAGTCTAGGCCACATTGCTCTAACAATTTTCTCAAAGGCTCGACCTGTGAAAATAGAGATGCCACATAATAAGCAACAAAGTGACAAACCATTAATCATATTAATAGTGACTGTACATATGATTTTTCAGCCATTTTGCCTAAAATCATCTTAAAATGCCTTTAATTGCTCATTGTTGCAGTTGGTCTAACACCCTCAGCTATGTTGGCATGTTTTATTGGTTTGTTTGTGCTTGGCCCCGTTAATTGCTGCTCGCAGTTATATTTAAACCATGGATTCATAGTGTTTTTTGCATTTTATACCATGGTCTGTCTGAATATTTGATTCTGATTGGCTGGAAGATGTGCAATAAAATGTTTAATGCACAGGTAATGCATTAAACCAAGTAAGTTTAATCACTGTTCTATATTAATGCATCGTTTTCATTGAAGCACACGGCACTCACACACAGAGATCAGAGATTGTGGTGCACACAAACAGAAACATTCAGTAGCACAGAAACTTTGCTTTGCTACCGAATCATTTCTTAAAGGTCCCGTTCTTCGTGTCTTTTTGAAGCTTTGATTGTGTTTACAGTGTGCAATACATGGGCGTCGGAACCATTGTATGTGGGCCACTTTTTACGATCAATGATATTGGACTCACTCACTTTTATCATCTCTAACATTCAGCACATGTCTGTTTACCTACCCCTAATCGATAAACACTTATTATTAAACACGTTAGATGCTTTATTTTTCACTTTACTAATATTTTCTTAATTTTTATTGAAAATAAATGCCTTTCCGATCTGATATGTGATGGGAAAAGGGAGAAGATTGAGTTCGGCGAAAGGCGGACTCGAACCGTGGGTCGATTTGAGTCAAAACTAGATGCTGTGTGTCCTACCCCTACACTACTGACGTTCTCAATAATATGGCGATTTTTCAGTGATACGTTTAGCAAGCAAAGCGGTATATTTGTACTTAAAGGGTTAGTTCACCCAAAATTGAAAATAAAGTCAGTAATTACTCACCCTCATGTTGTTCCAACCATGTAAGACCTTCGTTCATCTTCGGAACATAATTTAGTATATTTTTGATGAAATCTGAGAGCTGTCTCACTCCTCCATAGGCTTTCAGAGGGACTGAAACTTGATGGCCCAGAATAGTAAGTAAAAACGTAATTTAAGGAGTCCAAATGACTACAGTGGCTCTGTATTAAGTCTATCATGCGACGAAAATACTTTTTGAGCGGAAAAACAACAAAAATAACGACTTTATCCCACTATTATTGTTGTTCAATTTGAGCCTCTGACGAGAGTTCGCGGGAGTGCCACGACGCATGCGCGAGAACTGAGATTAGTAGTAGTAGAAGAAGAACGCCGTAATCTCAGAAAATACTTTTTGAGCGGAAAAACAACAAAAATAACGACTTTATCCCACTATTATTGTTGTTCAATTTGAGCCTGAGATTACGGCGTCTATTATGGCATCTACTCCATTAAAAAAATTCTGAGGACCCACCCACATTTTTTTGCTTCCAACGCCCATGGTGCAATATAACATGTGTTCATGTTTCGCGTGTAAAAAAAAAACTGTATTTTTCACACAATGTACTTATCTGTATACCGCTGTTTCCACTGTCCTAAAAACGGCTGATGACTTCCTTTATTCTATGAAGTCCCTCCTTCAGAAATACGTAACGAGTTCTGATTGTGCCAGCGGTTCCCGTGTTGTGATTTGACCGCATCTTAGCAAACGTGGCACGGTTCCTGTGTTGTGATTCGACAGCAGCTTAGCGCACGTGGAAAGGTCACGCCTCTTAACGGGAGATATATGCGCTTAATGATCTCTACAGCGTCCCAGGGAAAGCCAAACAAAGGTGATTTGACTCCGGGATGAAAATAACAGCGTCTCAACGACATGGCGACAAACACACTGAAACGCAGCACTTCCTTTTCTCCACGCGACACGTCCTCTTCTCCACGTGGGACAGCAACAAGACCACGCCCTCTTTTTCGCGTAGTCTTGTGGGCGGAGGTTAGTCTGTTCTACTGTTCTACTGACGTCATTTATGAAGGAAGTACCAGGATGTAGTCCAAGCCAGCCGTTCGCTGTAGGCTTTGAAAGGGAACTTCTGTTAAATAAAATATCTCGCTTGGCATTGAACTTTGAGCTTTATAATTTTACAGGTATTATTTATGCTCTAACAGCAACATTACACACTAACTAAAGTTTGAACAGTGGGATCACGAAGAACGGGACCTTTAAGCAAAGAGGGGGTGACATTGCTGTTTTTGAAGTAATTATCTTAAACGTATTGTATCGTTGTTGTTAATATAGAGATGCTGAACAGATGCAGATATAGATAATATATTTTAAAAGTACCAGGGATGGAAGTCTCGCTCATTGTGTTATCCCAAGGCACAATTTGCTTTGTGACAACGAAATTGTTAAAATAACAGAAACGTTCCAACGTCTTACAACTCACCTTGAGGTTCATTCATTCATTTGAAAGTCGTTCCTCTGTCATCTCAATATGTGCCAGTTCTTCCAAAGGCTTTTTTGGACTGAGCTTACAGTACTCCGTGTTGAACACCAGTTTGCTGGCTCTGGTTTGGGGTCCAATCCACGATGCCCATTTATCATAAGCAGGTGACACAACAAATGGATTCTCAGAATTGCCTGGAGAGTTAACAAACAGTACAAAAACAAACAAGAAAGGAAAAAGTCACTAAGAGATCTAACAATTTAAAGTGATTTTGTGCTGATAATATTAATGGTTCAGTTTCTTCTGGTTTAATTTTCTAAATACATAACATTGCATAGTATAAACTAAACAGAACAGAACATGGCGAACACCTTTGTACTCACTTTTCACAAAGCCTCTGCACACAATTTCATGACCAACAGATTGCCAGAATTCTTCGATGTCAACTTGACCATCAAAGTCTGAAGGAGGATCCTTAACCTCACTCACTGAAAGACATTTACCTCATCTCAAAATAAATGTTGTAATGTGTTGGACATTGTAAAAGATGATCCCTACACACCTGCCATACTAAAAACACCCTTTTTGTGTAGATCCATAATGACAACAGGTGGATGATTGCCACAGTTTACACATGAAAAATTATAATCATGTGACGTCAATGTCTCGAAGTGAAGGTAGCCATGGAGAACAGTGTCATGGTTTGGATATTTCCTCTGATTCGTTTGCTCCAAGATATCCAAGGCTCTGCCGACTGCAGTGTGATTCTGGGCAAACATTTATAATATTCACGTTTTAAAATGTCACTTATTAGTTTGATTCATTGTGCTTTCAATATGTGCAAAACAGAGTGACTAGAAATATTCAGTGAAATGGTACAACAATACAATGTCAAATATAGTCAAAAGATTGTATGAAGTTGATTTTATAATCTGAAAGAATGAAAGGTACATGATATCATTAAGAAAAATATATACATTTAAAATGACCTGTATTCGAAAAAATTACCTGTACAGAGCTTCGCAAAAAAAGGCAGAGTTGAAGGGTTAATATTACATGGTCATCAAAATTCTGCAGCCCATCAGCCCATTCTTGATAACGGTAGAAATGTCCACATTGCTCACACTGTTTACAATATGTTGATAAATCTATAAGAAAAGAAAATGCGAGTCATGCAGTCATAGTATGTAATTTCCAACAATTCAACTTCTTTTTCAGATGTCATACAACCCTATGTACCTTCTACTGTGCCAGTGAATGTAACAATCTTCGCCTTTTGTGTAATAAGGATGGGGTCTGACAGAGGAACTCTTCCTGGGCAAACAGAACAAAAGGTCTCCCGTGGTAGTAGATGCCTGGGGAAGTTATCTGTGTGCTGCAATGAAGAAACACTGCTTGGTAGAATAGCTGGAATCTTCTTTTCATTAAATAAATGGACCATTGCACTCAGTGCTTTTCCTTTGGGTGGATACAGACATATTGTGTCATTACTACCATCATTCACCAGATCGGTCTGCAAAGTAAAGGAGTCGAACACATCTTTGTCTGAACTTCTCACTTTTTTTGAAAAGTTCAGGTTTTGTTTGGTTCAAGTGCCATTTTGCAATGGGCTTGTGTGGACATGGATGACTATGCTTTGAACATGGGCAGTGCCAAATGTTTATCTTTTTGTCGTGAACATTATTCTCCCCAAACGAGAGTAATATGAAGTGTGTGGCTCCAAAATAGATATAAATATCTGTGACTTTTCGGCACCAAATAAGACTTGTTTGCTCAATGGTGTTCCCTCTACCTCAGCTGTCTTTTTTCTTTCTAGACAGATTTTCTTTGTATTTTCAGAGATCCATTTATTTCTGACCATTTCTGAAAGAACTTCTTCATTGAGAGGAGTCTCGTCTTCAGTAGAACAAGGAGAGTAAACTAAAGACCGAAGATGGATGCACTAGAAGCCCATTAATCCACTCCATTAATCCACTCCTCTGGGAAAACTCTGATGCACATCTGCATTTTTCTAATTCACATGCCTCTTAAAACAGACGCCAGGTGGTTAGAATGGGCAGCAACATCTCCTCATCACTGACTCTCAACACTGGAGCCCCTCAGGGCTGTGTTCTCAGCCCACTCCTGTACTCTTTGTACACACATGACTGTGTGGCAACCCACAGCTCCAACACGACTGAGGAGGTTTGGAATGAGCCGCCACATCCTCACACGCTTCTACACCTGCACCATTGAGAGCCTGCTGACTGGCTGCATCACCACCTGGTACGGCAACAGTACCGCCCGCAACCGCAAAGCCCTGCAAAGGGTAGTGCGCACGGCCAGCTGCATCGTCGGAGGTGAGCTTCCCTCCCTCCAGGACATTTATGCCAGGCGTGTGAAGAGAGCTCAGAGGATCATCAGAGACTCTAGCCACCCGAGCCATGGGCTGCTCTCACTGCTGCCATCAGGCAGACGGTACCGCAGCATCAGAACACGCACCAGCCGACTCCAGAACAGCTTCTTCCCACAAGCAATCAGACTACTTAACTCTTGATCCATCAGGATCATAACACACACTGGACAGAATATCACTCAGCACAAACCACTGTAGATACACACACATTATATACACATTTATTTATCATATAGCATCTATTGTACATCGGATTTCTATTTGTGAACATATTGTATACTGTACATTGTATATTATTACTATAGCTTAATGTATACTGTTATTGTTTAATGTATGTTTAGTGTATATTGTTTAAAGTATATGTATATTGTAAGTATGTGTATATTGTTTAAAGCTGTGAGAACTACACTCACATTGTGTAAATTATTTATTGTTTATTGTAGTGTATACTGTGCTGTGAGTAATTGTGTGCGCATCAGATGTGTAATCTGTTGTTGCTTAAATGTTGTACATGTCATGTCATGACTACTATGTTTGCTCGGACTGCACCTAAGAATTTCACCTGCTGTTGCACTTGTGCATATGGTAGAGTGACAATAAAGTGATTTGATTTGATTTCCCCATGTACATTTCTGAACATGTACCGGTCTTACTGGTCCAGTGAATGTTCCTCCAACAGCGAAAATTCCATTTTTACGGTCAATGCACATTGACGGAAGATGGTGATTTATATTGATATCCGGAGTATATGAAGAATGACGCCTTTTAATGTGGATTTTGATGTTCTTCTTGTTTAAAATCTTGTTGCAAAAGCAGCAGGTTGTTCGCTTCGGCCTAGACTGAAGTATTTTTTTGTTTCTGGTGGAGATGCATTCAGCTGGGTTCTCAGACACAATATTTTGAATGTCTGTGGGTATTACAACTGTGGGATGTAAAACAGCAGTCTTCAGGCATGTGAAGGAGCTTTGTGAAGGTGGAGTGCTGGAAAAATGTTCTGTTTCGGAAGCATTGTGGTCGGACATTCTGATGCATTTTGCAGATATAATGGAAGATCCAGAGGTTCTGGGGATTGGGGGCGAAGTCAAAGCTGGTGGTTTGGTCAAAGGTTTAGGGTTGGGATCACACGTGGCAGATACTGTTGAGATGTTGTTGGACGATTGAAAGTTAGTTGGTACTCGTTCTGTAGATGGAATGTGGACTGTGGCTGATGCACACTTCTGCACATGGTTAATAAATAATTTCTTTCTGATTCGATGGCAGTTGAAGCAGTGATAGTGTCCATTTCCTGCACATCCCAGGTGGCATTTATACATTTTATACCCTGTGAAAAGAAAGAAAAAATTACAGAGACACAACATGATTTTGTGCGTGTGCCGTGTGTTTTGATAACATTTCACAAAACATACCTTCATGCTTGACAACAGACTTCTCATGAGTCTGTACATGTGCCATAGCAGGATACCCTCCATTCTTTTTGCAAAACTGGCATTTGTACTCATTTTCAGCAAACAAAATAGGTCCTGGATAACTTCCCTCATTCAAAACCGTAACATGAAGCTAGAAGTAAATAAAATACTTTTAAATTTACTGGAACTCATTAAAGACACACATCACTTTAAATGTTCAAAACCAAAAGGTAAACATTAAACATTTAATTTATATAGAAGTATGTGTGAAGAGTTTTATAAGACATGTCTGGACACAAACAGAGAAAACTAAATACAGGAAAGACAAAACCACAAAAACAAAAGTGTAACCGCAACCAATCATGTTATGTACAGTATTGGCCAAAAGTGATGTCTGAAGTGGATATATGATTTTATTGACCCTACAAATGTGATTAATCATTCAAAATTTGAGGGACATATTTTATATACACAAAGTTACCAGTCACAAGTTTGGAAACTACTATTTGATTGTTTTTGAAAAAAGTATCTTCTGCTCACCAAGGCAACATTTATGTGATCCAAAATACAGCAAAAACGGTATTATTGTGAAAAAATTTCACAATTTAAAATAACTTTTTTTTCTATTTGAATATTTTTTAAAATGCAATTTATTTCTGTGATTCAAAGCTGAATTTTCAGCATCATTACTCCAGTCTTCAGTGTCACATGATCCTTCAGAAATCATTCTGATATGATGATTTGCTGCTCAAGAAACATTTATGATTATTATCAATGTTGAAAACATTTATGTACAGGGCCGGCCCAAGCCCTTATGGGGCCCTAAGCAGAATTTTATTTGGGGGCCCCTCTGTGCCACCAATACGATTGACTATTGTCAATTCTTGATCATTCACACACCCAGTATCAATGTTAGAAGTTGTCGCTGTGTTGCTTTCATCATGTCTGCCTGTCATGGTTTTTACACTTACACAGTTTTTAATTGTAACAGTAGCAAACCCACACGAGTGGTCAGATGTTAATATTCAAAGCCTTACAGTAAGTCTTACAGTTCAGACTGGGATATGTACTTTGTTTTCTGTGTTTCTGTGCCTAGTCTCTTATGCTGAAAATGCTCACTTTTCCCCAGGATTCTTTGATGAATAGAAGGTTCAAAAGGACTGCATTTCTCTTAAATAGAAAGCTTTCAAAGAATCCTAAAAATATTGTAATATAAAAACTGATAATCATGTCTTGAGCATCAAATCCTCATATGAAAATGATTTGTGATCATTGATGATGATAAATTCAGCTTTGATCACAGGAATACATGACACTTTACTATATATTCACATAGAGAACAGCTGTTTTACATTTTAATAATATTTCACAATATTACTGTTTTTTGATCAAATGAATGCAGCCTTGATTAGCAGAAGAGACTGAACAACGACTAAAAACAAGAAATGTTGATTTCTTTCAAACATTAAACAGAGCTTTTATTTTGGCGGAAATAAAATGTTATTTTTTGCATTCCATTCGACTGTGCAGAAAGAACCTTTTTATTTTCTAAATAAAAACATCCAAAATGTAGGCTACACAAGTTATAATTCCAAGGGGACTATATAGCACTTGCAGAAAACATTTACTGAGAAACTGGAAGCTATGCTGTAGCCTACTCCAAGACATGCGTTCAGAACGTCAGAGATAGGTGTAACGATACACTCGTGTCACGATTCGATATGTATCTCGATGTTGAACTCGTGATACGATATGTATCCCGATATGTAGCCAAAATCAAGAGTGTTTTTTTTAATTTTGTACTTTTTTATTATTATTAAAATAATATTATTATTATTAGTGTAACCTATTATTATCAGGACCCAACAAATATTTCCCCATTGCATTGTTATACATTATGTTCAACATTATATATAGTTGTTTGATGTTATAATGTCACTGAATCTAATCACTAATTAGTCACAAAACTTTCAATGCAGGCAGCATCTCTCCCGGTGCTCGCTGTCCCGCCTCTCCCGCTATTAATGCACTATATAGAACAAACCATCTAAATGCTTTGAATAACCATGCTAGTAAAAATAAACGTGATCTAGTGATTTAAATGATGTTTGCCCTTTCACTAAGGAGTGCCGCTTTAAATAATGTTTGCGTTCTCACTTTGTAGAGTGCGCGTGCACTTCACAGGGCTCTCAAGTCTCACACACGCATTTCAACCTGTTCACACGCCACACCTTGTATTTCTCACGCAGAGAAATTTCCAGGATAATGCCAGAGAATGTCTAATATGGCGAGAAGTTTCACTCTCACTGAACTTCCGGCTTCTGAACTGGTTGCAGTTCCTCTCTGATTCCATATGAGGGCGCTCACAGGACGAGTGCAGAATGAATGGAGGTCTATGGCGCTATACCAATAAAAATCCACTTTTCTCAGGATATAATTTTTTATCTAGTAATTTGAATGTTGTATTCGAAAGGAAATGCAAATAAATTACACATTGCTGGGTGTTAGATTTTTTAGAGTCACTTATTTGCTTTAAAAAGTCTTTTAAAGTGTCAATGACGTCATACACATGTACGACCAGAGATACTGCTTAACGGCAATCCTTCAGTCGCTCTGGTGCTTTCGCGCTCTGCACTTTCTTTTCTCTCGAGGCATCGACAACACAGCTGACACAGGTAAATACACGTGCTAGAAGAGTTTTTGTTTTGTTTGTTTCTGGTCCCGCTTCAGATGACACGATGCCATCAAGCGGGATCTCTGGTCGTAATCAGTCCTTCACTGACCAATCAGCGTTCATTAGCAGAATGCTAGCGTGTTATGGACAACAACAACTCAACCTGTAAGAAATCAAAAGGACATAAGTACTCGTTCATTCAACTTTCGACCTAAAACCCATGTTGAACTTGCAAAATCTACAATCATTTCTGAGATTTCTCAACGGCAATCGGGTGAAAGAGACAAATTTAGCCGTCAAGCCCCATTGACTTCCATTCATTTTGCACTCATGGCGATCGCCCCCAGTGGAACTCTGGTGGTACTACAACCAAAATTCTGTACAACAGGGCTTAATAGGGAGTGGGCAGGCTCTCCGTAGACGGGCTCTGATAATGCCCACCAAGTTGCGCCGCTATTAAGAGGAATCAAGTGAGTTCCAAATAGAGTTCAGAAGGCCCTGCCACGCACCAGCCAATCAAATAAAAAATATAACTACCGAACAGCCAATCAGAAAATAGCATTGCTGTATCCGGGTAAGATTTAGATATTCCCGCAACAACAACGTTTACATTCTGCCACCTACTGGTGGTTTAATTTAATGTTTTCTTTCCAATATTTCTTATTTGTATATTCAAAAATATTTAAAACAATCTCATAACATTTTTCAGTGTAAATTATTTAATTTGATTGGCAACAGCCCTAAAGTGTCTTATTCTAATGTATTAGAATAAATCAAATTTAAGAATATAAAATGAAAGCTGAAGCATAGCCTATATTTAATAATATTATGGGAAAATGCCCTTCATAAAAGGTAAAAATATCCAAAATATGCAGATTTAAATATGTCAAATCTGATTGAACACTGGTGAGACTATTGCTTCAGAATAAATTATATTAACAACACAGTAAATTCTGGAAAAAAAAAATATTCCAAATTATTATGGATTATTAATTTGCCTCTTCCCTGACATCTTTGAAATAGAGAAATGCAAGAATTAATACTATGCACACACGCGCGCGCGCGCGCGCGCGCACACACACACACACAAAAATATTATTATTTATTTATACTAATTTTTCAGATCAGAACCTCGTCCCCACCCAAACCCCTGCTGCCGTCACCAAAATCTCACTCTGAACTCAGTTCAAAACTTGAGAGCCCTGACTTCAGACGATCAATGCAATCAGTCACAGTTCTCGTCACAAGAAAGCGTGTCAAAATGACCACTCAAACTGTAAATGTTTAGCTCATCCAAGAATTTTAATTCTGCATTTACTCCCTCTCATGTTGTTTTCGCGCGTTACGCAATCATTTGAACGTCCGTTTGTTTATTACAGTCCGTGTTTACTAAATCTATCCGATTTTCTGGCACTTTGGACTGCAGTGCTGTCAGAATCAATCCGTGCATATATTAGAAAACTTAACATTTTGCAGTTTATTTAGTAATTGTTTAAGGCCATTTCACATACAGCAAAAAGTCATTTAATGTGCTCTTGGGGGCCCCCTGGTGGCCAAGGGGCCATAAGCAGCCGCTTAGTTCGCTTATGCCTTGGGCCTGCTCTGGTCGGTCACTCGCTGCCTTCTGTGAGGTAAGAGACAAAGGATTAGTTCCAGCACGTTCAGCATGAGACGGGTGTCTACTCAAGTGAGAGCGGTAGAGGCTTTTACAGCCTCTTGCTGATGGGCTGCAGCTGTGACCGATCAGCCCGTGATGAGGACGTGCAGGTGCTGTGTGTTGGTTGCCAGGGCGACGCTGATATGCCCAGAGAGACTCGTCACAATATATATGTATATATATATATATATATGTACAGTGAGGAAAAGAAGTATTTGAACACCCTGCTATTTTGCAAGTTTTCCCACTTAGAAATCATGGAAAGGTCTGAAAAAAAAATCCAGAAATGGAACTTCGAGGGACTAAATATAGGAATCCCAGTGGGGAGAAAAGAGATAGAATTATTGAGTAGATGGGATAAGAAAAAAATACCTAAGAGAAATTTGACTTATGGTCAGATAAAAACTGCAAGCAGATCCCCATCTGCGACACAGATAGCCGAACAGGAAGATTGGTCAAAATCAGGCAAACAGACCTTGTACCAAGAGGAATACGAGTATAATAGAAAAATAGTAATAGAAATGGACAATGTAATGAAAGTATTGAAAAATTAAAATAAAAAAATTACAAAGAGATTTGGAGACAACAAGAGGTCTGAGGAACATTGAGAATCTGAACAGAGAAACTGAAGAGGACTGGGAGGTAGAAAGCGATGAGGTGCTAGATCAGGAAGAGTTAAGGAGACCTGTGACCCCTAGAGAGGAGGAAAATCTAGTCAGGCAACTATTTTAGTACTCCCCAGAGGATTGATCAACAAAGGAGTGAAGAACAGAACATAGTAAAGTTGTTGGTGTTGAAGTTAACTGATGTTGTGAGAAAACAAGTAGGATCTAGAAAATCGAATGAAGATTACTACAATTATACGGATCGAATAATCAAATCAGCAACACAAGTTGGTTTAGGCTCTGAAGCGATAACAAGATTGGTACACATGTGTACGGGGCATGCCATTAAAGGCCCTAGAAAAGGTTAGATTAGATTAGATTAGATTAGATTCAACTTTATTGTCATTACACAAGTACAAGTACAAGGCAACGAAATGCAGTTTAGGTCTAACCAGAAGTGCAATAGCAGCAAGTGCAGGATATACAATGGTTGCGTAAGTGCTGGGCATAAAAATGTACTGAATATATATAAATATGTATAAGTAGAGAGATGGTTATTACTATAAACAGAACTGAATTTACAGATGAATATATACAGTGAATAAATATAAATATACAGATGGCTATTACTATAAACAGAATGTACAGGTGAATATGTACTATGAATATAATATACAGATGGCTATTACTTTGAACAGAATTTTACAGATAGAGGTATACAATAATATGTTAGGCTAATATGAGGAATATAGCAGTGGATTAAGGTAGTGCAATAAATTATGGACAGAGCTATCCGAAAGAAAGTGTAAAAGTGCAGTGGAAAGTGGTTGCATATTACAGTTAGAAGTACGGTGCAAAATGCAAATGTAAACATGGTTACTATAAATACAGTCGGCAGTGCAAATGAGCATATTCCAGTTAAGATATGGTGGTGCAAAATGCATAAGTAAACAGTTGTTACTGTAATAAACAGTCGGTAGTGCAAATAACAAAGTGAATGTAGGTGTGAGGTAGGAGAGTTTGCAGTTTATGAGGGAAGTGGATCAACGGGGGTTTGAGTTCAGTAAAGAGACAGCTCTGGGGAAAAAACTGTTCTTTAGTCTGCTGGTCCTGGTCCGGAGGATCCTGAAACGCCTGCCGGAGGGCAGGAGAGAAAACAGTCTGAGGGCTGGGTGAGAGGAGTCCTTGAGGATGCTGCGAGCTCGGTGCAGACAGCGTTTCCTCTGGATGTGCTCGATGGCAGGTAGTGGAGTCCCTGTGATGCGCTGGGCAGTTTTCACCACCCGCTGCAGTGCCTTGCGCTCCGCAACAGAGCAGCTCCCATACCATACTGCCACACAGTTGGTCAGGATGCTTTCTATTGCGCAGCGGTAGAAGTTCACCAGGATAGCCGAGGAGAGCTGATTCTTCCTCAGTGTCCTCAGGAAGAAGAGGCGCTGGTGAGCCTTCTTGACCAGGCTGGAGGTGTTGGTCGTCCACGACATGTCCGCCGAGATGTGGATCCCCAGGAACTTGAAACTGGAGACACGTTCAACAGCCATTCCATTGATGTGGATGGTGTCGTGTGTGCCTCTTGACTCCTTCCTGAAGTCCACGATGAGCTCCTTCGTTTTGGTGGTGTTGAGGAGCAGGTTATTATCAGTGCACCATGTGGCCAGGTGCTGGATCTCCTCCCTGTAGGCCAGGGGTGTCAAAGTCAAATGGACGGAGGGCCAAATAAAAAATTTAGCTACAAGCCGAGGGCCGGACTGTTCGAATGTTCATTGAAAAATTTTTAAATGACGCATATAGTCTAGTGAACCTAATTGAACCTACTGAAAACCTAACAAATATATTCCAATATGATCAGATAAATAAAGCAATATTTTCTTATGGCTCTGTCAGTAATCTTTAATTTTCAACAGACACAAAAGACAAATTTCCTTTATATAAAAATCCCCATAACATGAACATTAAATGAAAGAAACCGGTATTCAAGGCACCATCAGTAGCCTATATTTTCTATTTTAGCAAAAGTGGGCTAAATTTACTTCAAAGAAAAAAACAATAATAGCAATTTTCTATCATCCACTCAACTGAAATATTTTAAAAATATAATTGGATTGAAATACAATAAAATAAAGTGCAAAAATCTATTAATCAAAAACAACACTTTGTTTAAGGAGAAGTAACATGCAGTGAAAACAAATATTAAACTTTAACTTTTAAACTTGAACTGAGTAAAAACTCTAAATATGTGATTGCACAGTAATGTTCACTTGTTTGAGGTTGATACTTGGTGGTGTCCCATCTTTTCCACAAGTTCATCAATGTTCGGGGTAAGGCTCTGAGCTGAGGAAATCCTCAGAATTGAGTGGAGGTGTTCAGCAGTAAGTCGACTTCTGTGTGATGTTTTGTTCAGGTTCATCAAAGAAAACAGTTGTTCACACAGGTATGTGCTGCCAAACATAGACAACGTTTGAGCAGCCTGGATGCGCAGCTGGGGCATTGTGTCGGGGAGGAAACGGGCGAACTCCGCAGCACCCACTGCCGCATATTTTGCCCTCAGTGCATCATTGCATTGGAGGTCAATCAACTCCATTTGGAGGTTTGGTGGTGAGCTTTCCACGTCAACAGCAAATGGGTTACCGAGCAGTTCCAACCTGCTTTTTTGTGCTTCAAAGTCAGCAAATCGGCGTCGAAAGTCAGCGGCAAGCATACCTATTTTATCAGCCAACTGTGCGCTCGGGAACGCACTGGTAGAGTGCTTCTCTTTCATGGTCTGGCAGCTGGGAAAGTGGCTCAAATTTTCTTTCCGCATCTGCGTCTCCCACAGAGTCAGTTTGGTTTTAAATGCCTTCACTGTACTGTACATATCAGAGATGACATGATCCCGACCCTGCAGCTGCAAGTTCATTGCATTCAGATGACTCGTAATGTCACACAGAAAAGCCATTTCACACAGAAACATTTCGTCTCGGAGTTGTGTTGTGTCTTTCCCTTTGCTGTCCAAGAACAGACAAATCTCCTCACGAAGCTCGAAACATCTTTGAAGCACCTTTCCCTGGCTTAGCCATCGCACCTCTGTGTGATAAGGCAAATCACCATGCTCCGTTTCTAACTCCGTCAGAAATGCCTTGAACTGGCGGTGATTCAAACCTTTGGCTCTGATAAAGTTAACTGTGCGCGTGATGATGCTCATTACATGCTCCATTTTCAAGGCTTTACCGCACAACGCTTCCTGGTGTATGATACAATGATAAACTGTCAGCTCACCTGTCGCGTTTTCCTCTTGCATCTTTTCCCGTATCTTCGCCACCAGTCCGCTCCTGTGTCCACACATCGCAGGTGCTCCGTCGGTTGTCAAACCCACGAGTTTTTCCCAAGGCAGCTCCATCTCATTTACACATCTTGACACCTCTTCATACAAATCATGCCCCGTAGTTGTGCCATGCATAGGACGTAAAGCCAAAAACTCCTCTGTCACGCTTAGGCTGGAGTCCACTCCGCGGATGAAAATTGACAACTGGGCAATGTCAGAAATGTCGGTGCTCTCATCCACAGCCAAGGAATATGCAATGAAATCTTTTCCCTTTTTCACAAGCTGCTCTTTTAGATTGATAGACAACTGGTCTACTCTCTCGGCAATGGTGTTTCTGCTCAGACTCACATTTAAAAAGAGTTGCCTTTTTTCTGGGCAAACTTCGTCACAAACTTTAATCATGCAGTTTTTGATGAAATCCCCCTCCGTAAATGGCCGGGCTGATTTAGCGATCTCTTCTGCCAAAATAAAACTGGCCTTGACAGCAGCCTGGCCTTGTGATTTGGCTTTTTTGAACAGAGCCTGTCGAGATTTGAGGCCTCGTTTTAATTCCTCTGCCTTTTGTAGCCTTTGTTCCATGTCCATATTCTTGTTTTTGTCCGCGTGTTTCGTTTCATAATGTCGTCTCAGATTATACTCTTTCAGTACCGCCACACTTTCTCCACACAGAAGACACACAGGTTTTCCAGCTACCTCCGTGAACATATACTCCGACTCCCACCTTGTTTGAAACCCCCGGTTCTCAGTGTCCACCTTCCGTTTTGCCATTTTTGATGGGTATCTGAAAGTTAATTTTACTGTGATGCTGACGACTGCTGTGCCAATAAATATTGAAATGAAGCAGCCTACTGCTCGGTGCGTCACCGTTGCATTGTGGGAAATGTAGTATTGGTGCGTGTAAAAGATCTGCGGGCTGCCGGCTTGCTGCGGTCTGCGGGCCGGTTCTAATAATAAATCAAGATCATCCCAGGGGCCGTAAAAAACCTTCTCGCGGGCCGGATGTGGCCCGCGGGCCTTGACTCTGACATATGTGCTGTAGGCAGTCTCATCGTTGTTGCTGATGAGACCAATCACCGTAGTGTCGTCCGCAAACTTGACGATGGAATTAGTTCCATACACAGGCTTGCAGTCGGAGGTGAAGAGGGAGTAGAGAAACGGACTTAGCACACAGCCCTGTGGTACACCAGTGTTGAGTGTGATGGACGTGGAGCAGGTGGATCCTGATCGAACATTCTGTGGTCTGTCAGTTAGGAAGTCCAAAATCCAGTTACACATTGAAGTGTTGATGCCCAGGTCTCCAAGTTTGGCAATTAACTTGGATGGGATGACAGTGTTGAATGCTGAGCTGAAGTCAACAAACAGCATGCGTGCATAGGTGTTTTTACTGTCCAGATGGGTGAGCACAGAGTGCAGTGCCATGGAAACTGCATCCTCTGTGCTCCTATTGCTGCGATAGGCAAACTGGTGTGAGTCCAATGTGGATGGTATAGAGTCTTTTAGGTGTTCCAGGACCAGCCGCTCAAAGCACTTCATAATGATGGGTGTGAGTGCTACAGGGCGGTAGTCATTAGGGCTCCTCGGGCTGGAGTGTTTCGGCACTGGCACAATGGAAGTGCGTTTAAAGCATGATGGTACAGCTGCTTGGGCGAGAGACAGGTTGAAAATGTCTGTAAAAACCCCAGCGAGCTGCTCCGCACATGCCCTGAGAACACGACCAGGGATGTTGTCTGGTCCAGCAGCCTTGTGCGCGCTGATCCGGCTCAGTGCCTTGCAGACATCTGTGGAGGAGAGTGTGATTGGTGGGTGGTCAGCTGAGGGTTTGAGCTTGGTGGCAGTTTCTCTGTTGTCTCTTTCAAAACGAGCATAAAAGTAATTTAGCTCGTTCAGGAAGTTGACATCAGTGGCTGCGGGGGTGGAGTGGGTGGGTTTATAATCACTGATGGCCTGAATGCCATGCCACATGCGTCGAGGGTCAGAGTTGGAAAAGTGTCCCTCTATCTTTAGCTAGCAGTGCTTGGCCTTTTTGATGCCCCTCTTCAGGTTTGCTCTGGATGCGCTGTAGGCTTGTGCATCTCCTGATCTGAAGGCAGTATTGCGTGACTTCAGCAGGAGTCGCACTTCCCTGTTCATCCAAGGCTTCTGATTTGGGTATGTGGTGATCTGTTTCTGGGTTGTAACACTGTCAATGGTGGTATTGATATGATCCAGTACAGAGGAGGTGTAGGAGTTAATGTCCGTGTGAGCGCCACTGGTGGCTTGAGAAGCAAACATACTCCAGTCTGTGTTTAGAAACCTTTCCTGGAGTGTGGAATCTGCCCCCGCAGGCCACACCTTGATTGTCTTCACTGATGGCTTCACACGGTTGATGAGGGGTGCATATTTGGGGCTGAGGAACAAAGAGATGTGGTCTGACTGTCCCAGGTGGGGGAGGGGTGTTGCAACGTAAGCTCCCGCCATGTTTGTGTAAACATGGTCTAAGGTTTTGTTTCCTCTGGTGTGGCAGGAAACATGCTGGTGAAACTTGGGTAGCACTGACTTTAAGTTTGAGTGATTGAAGTCACCTGCAACAATAAACGCAGCTTCAGGGTGATCAGTCTGTTGTTTACTGATGGCTGCGTGAAGTTCTTTCATAGCAAGCTTGGCATCAGCATCGGGTGGAATATAAGCAGCAGTTATAATGGTGGAAGTGAACTCCCGCGGTAGATAAAACGGTCTACATTTAACCATGAGAAACTCCAGGTTAGCTGAACAATGACTCCCAACAATAGCAGAGTTTGTGCACCAAGCTTTGTTAATATAAATGCACAATCCACCACCTCTGGTCTTCCCGGAGCCATCTAATGTTCTGTCTGCCCGGAGTGTGTGGCGTCCCGCTAGCTCGATAGCGGTGTCCGGTATTCCGCTGTTTAACCAGGTTTCAGTGAAGATTAGGACGTTACAGTTCAAAAGTTTCTTACTGTGTGTGATGCTGAGTCGAATCTCCTCCATTTTGTTCACTAGTGATCGTACATTAGCAAGGAAAATGCTGGGTAAAGAGAGCCGATGAGGAGAACGCGTTAGCTTAGCCCGCAATCCTCCACGCTTCCCCCGCCTTTGTTTACGATCTCGCCGCCTTCTGCGTGCACTTCCGCCCGGCCGGGATGAGCGCATCGCCTCGGGCGTCCTAGCGATCTCAGGAAGGAGTCGAAGATTGTCCATAAAACTGTCGGAAATTCGCAAACCAATATCCAAAAGCTCAGCGCGGGTGTACGATGTAAAGGCACAACTGTTCTGCACGAACAGACCCGAGATGAGCAAGAAAAATACCGCAAAATTGCAGAATCTGGAGAGACGCTGAGCCTCGCGATCTACTCGCGCCGCCATCTTGGTCATATATATAGCTTGAAATAGACCTCACTGGAGTTAGAGACCTCACTGGAGTCGAAGACAAATATAAACAATGGCAAGATATACTAGTAAATGCAAGTAAGGAACAAGTGCCCTTTACTTAGCGTCTGGTTATCGATTGAAGATGAAATACCGATGTCAGACAAAGTAAGACTACTACGAGATGTAGGACGTAAAATACCAGGAGGAAATAAATGAGTGACAATCCTAAATACCATTACTAAGAAACAGATAGAAGAGAGATTAGCTGAGTATGATTTAAATACTCAGTTTGTAAAAAGAAAGGAGCCACAAGATAGAAAAGTTCAGAAACAACAAAAAGATCAAATGGGGAAACAACAGAAAGCCTCAATAGAAAACACAAGACCATATAATACACGATTTCAAGACAAGGTGAGAGAAATCAGTTAAGTGGGCCTAAAACATGGAATCCGGAGAAAACAGCATAGCAGAAAAATAGTAGTGCCAAGAGAACATTTAAGGATAATAGGAAAGGTACTACACAAAAATCAATTATATTCCAGCAGAAAGTTGAGAGAAATTAACTCCAGCACAAAAAGATCAAGTGATACAGAAACGCAAGAGCACAGATTCGAATGTGAAAAGATTTGGAAGAAACAAATTAATTCACAACGAAGGAATGCGAGAAGTCACTGTAAGAGAAGGAAAAACTGAAGACAAAGAAACAACAGAGAATTACGAACAATGAAACAGACTTGGCCTGTTGAAGGAGCATAACTGTAATGAGAGAGTTCTAGAGAGAAATGAAGAATTGTTTGTAAATGTAAAAGGAATAGAATTTATTGTAGATACAGGAGCTCAGATATCCTCCACAACAGAGCCAATACATTATACAGATAAGGTATTAGTTCAAACATATAATGGAAAAATAGAAGAAGAACAAATGGGAGAAAAATTTGGTGTAAAAATGATAGAAGGAGAAGAAAATTTGCTTGCAGGTAGAGATCGTAAAAAAGCACTAAGATTAAAGGAAGTAGATATAGAACAAGAATTGAGTAGAATCAAAAACAAGATGATTGGTAGTGAAAAATCAAAAGGGGAGCTAATACAAGCATTAAGGGAAACTCCATGTGGACGATTTAAAAATGATACTGGTTTTTGGTTAATCAGAAATTCTCACATGAAATTATAGGTGGAATACATAAACCACAGAGACAATATCCAATAAATAAGTTGGGTAAGGAAAATTTGGATCAAACAATACAGGAGTTATTAGAACAAGGGGTTATTTAGGAAGTAGCTTCAGCAATTACTAACAGCCCTAATACTAACAGGCCTAGTTCCTAAGCCTGAAGGTCAGGGATTTCGCTTAGTGACTAACTTCAGGGCCCTAAATAAATTAACCCATCCAGACCGTCGCTACCTTATCAATGCTAGAGATGCAATTGAAAAATTAAGGGATGGCAAATTTCTTACTAAATTAGATTTAATTAATGGATTCTGTGCAGTACCAATTACGGAAAATAGTCAAGAGAAAACTGCGTTTACGGTAGGAAACAAACACTTTGCGTTTCGACGATTGCCACAAGGGTATGTCAATTCGTCGGTAGTATTTCAGGCTGTAATGATGGAAATATTAAAAGACTTACCTGTAGAGGAGTATATTGATGACATTTTAATTGTAAATGATAAGAGGAAGAGCATGTAAACATGGTTAAAGAAGTACTAAAACGAATAGCCGAGTCAGGATTAAAAATAAACAAAGAAAAGTGATGTTATGACGGACTTAGTCGAATTTCTAGGATTCTGGGTATCGGCAGGTAATCGAGGTATCACACAGACTATGAAGGAGAGAATAGCCGATATAAAAACACCAGAAAATGTTAAAAATGTACAACAGATGATGGGACTAATGAATTATGTGAGGGATGTTATTCCGAAATTTAGCCAAGTGGCAAAACCTATATATGCCACAATAAGAGGGAACAAATTAAAATGGACTGAGGAAGTGGAAAATGCGCTTAGTGTTTTAAAAGAAGCAATTTTGTGCTCAGGACAATTGGAAGGAAGAGAAGATGAAAAAGATTTAGAAATAGACCTGGACATAGACGAAATAGGTTATCAATGAATAATACGTAATGAAAAAAGCAATATACCAATACGCATAATGACTGGAAGCTGGGAGAATCCGGAGAAAAAGTTTCTACCGGTTGAGAAGAAATTAGCTGCAATAAGTATATGCAGAACTAAAAGGTTTAGCTAGAGGTAAACAAATAATGATAAATACAGATGAAATGGTAATGGCCCATCTGAGAAAAAAATAAGATCAAGGATGCTAAGGCCCAGAATTCCAGATGGAAAAGGTGGCAGAACATTATATTAGATCCTAATATAACTATAATTAACAAAGAACGCAAGAAATGTCAAAAAATGAGCTTACCACTATTTAAAGGTCCCGTTCTTCGTGTTTTTTTGAAGCTTTGATTGTGCTTACAGTGTGCAATATAACATGTGTTCATGTTTCGCGTGTAAAAAAAAACTGTATTTTTAACACAATTTACTTATCTGTATACCGCTGTTTTCACTGTCCTAAAAACTGCTGATGAGTTCCTTTATTCTATGAAGTCCCTCCTTCAGAAATACGTAACGAGTTCTGATTGTGCCAGCGGTTCCCGTGTTGTGATTCGACAGCAGCTTAGCGCACGTGGAAAGGTCACGCCTCTTAACGGAAGATATATGCGCTTAATGATCTCTACAGCGTCCCTGGGAAAGCCAAACAAAGGTGATTTGACTTCGGGATGAAAATAACAGCGTCTCGACGACATGGCGACAAACACACTCAAACGCAACAATTCCTTTTCTCCACGCGACACTTCCTCTTCTCCACGTGGGACAGCAACAAGACCACGCCCCCTTTTTCACGTATTCTTGTGGGCGGAGGTTAGTCTGTTCTACTGTTCTACTGACGTCATTTATGAAGGAAGTACCAGGATGTAGTCCAAGCCAGCCGTTCGCTGTAGGCTTTGAAAGGGAACTTCTGTTAAATGAAATATCTCGCTTGGCATTGAACTTTGAGCTTTATAATTTTACAGGTATTATTTATGCTCTAACAGCAACATTACACACTAACTAAAGTTTGAACAATGGGATCACGAAGAACGGGACCTTTAAAGGGAACAATAGCGTACACAGATGGATCCAAAACTCTTGCAGATAAAGAAGCTCATTGCGCGTACATCATCAGGAAGAAAAAATGTAGTGTGATAACAGACAAAGGATATTTTCCTGGTACAGCTCAGAGCGCCGAAGTTATGGCGGTACTAAAAGCACTGGAAAAATTAAAAGGAAGGAATGCTAACCAAGTTATTATAGTTACTGACAGTAAATACGTAGAGACAAGTTTAAATGAAAACTTGGAAGTTTGGAGACAGAATGGTTTCTATAAATATAACAAAAAACCCATTGAGCATGAACAGATGTGGAAAGATGTTCTGGTGAAAGATTTAGACTTAGTCGTAATTCATCAGAAAGGGCATTCGAAGGAGAGGACAGAATTATCCCAAGGGAACGAAGCGGTAGATAAATTAGCTAGGCTAAGGAGGATTGTTGTAATCAAGGATCAGGGGACAGATGCACTTCAGAAATTGCATGACTGTTTGAAACACCCTGGTATGAACTTAATGGGAAAGGTATTGTCAGATAATAACATGAATCTTCCAAATTGTAGAAAGAAATATAGAGAGATCAAATTAAAATGCGAAAACTGCATGAGAAAAGGATATCACAGGACTATTAGGAAAAATTATGGCCGAATAATTCCGGATAAAGCAAATATAGAATGGGACCTAGGTGTAGCGGGTCCACTCAATCCACGCACTAAAAAAGGTAATAGATTTTTTTTAGTTGCAGTAGAAGCATACTTGAATAAGATATGGGCGAAGCCACTAAAAGATCCTAGAGCCTGAAGAAGATAAGTGTCAAGTGGGAGACTTTGTGTGGTTAAAATTAACAAATAAACATCCAACTAAACCATTTAAAGATCACAACAAAGAAGGACAGAATTCTGAAAATGATAGACCGACACACGGCCCAACTTGAGCAAAATGGAATATGGAGTAAAAACAATCTGATTCTAATTAAATGATTGTAAATAACAAGATACTCCTTAAAGCTGTAAAGTAAAAAGTTAAGACTTTAAGAGCAGCACAACACAAGGGACTCACCGTAAATCAGGAAGGTGGTTTAAAGTTATAAATCACTTCAAAATGGTTCAAAGAAAGGGACCGTAGGATTACAGATGGTAAACTATACATTTCCTGGATGGAATGAAAAGTCAATTAAAGTCAAAAACAGGGGTTTTGTAGCTAAATAAGTTAATAGCTATAAAATAAGACCAAAATGGTAAAGAAAGCTATAGGAGACTGTGACTGGCAGAAACAAATAAATAAAAGTGGACAAAAAAGGGTACATATAAATCACAAAGAGAGTATTATATAATGAGGATATGGCTGGACATCAAACAATGTAAGTATGCAACTGTTTGCAATGAAAGGGAGTGGATATTGAAGGATTTTTAAGAAGGGGAGTATAAGCCCAGATTGGATATTCAAAATATTTTCAATACACAAAGAGCATAAGAAAGACTAGAGTGCATGAACCAATGAAATACTTGTATCTCTGAAGAATTAAAAAAACCAAGGGAAGTTTGATATGTTGCAGGAATGGAGTCCGAAAACCAGTGTGGGCCTTCGAGGTCAAGAAATCCCAGGGAAACACGAAAGTGGAGTCGGATGTGTATTCAAAAACCTATATTGGTGGGGGCATTTATTACTATCGGAATAGTTCTAACTATATTATGGATCAAGATTAGATTGAAGGATACTGGAATGAATGAGGAGAAAGAGATGAACATGGAATATATTGATCCAGAGTATGAAATAGATACAACTTTTCTGATAAATGAAGGGCAAAATGAAAAAGGAAGAGAGATAGAGCCGGTGAAGTCGCTTGATGTAAGCGGAAAAAAGATAAAAAGGATAGTGGATAGGAGTATCGCAATCGAATGTAAGGAGGAATTCACAGAGGAGAAATACACAATGTATGAAACAATTGAAAAACTGAGTAACCCAATTCCTGGGTTAAAATGGTATAGTCAAACTACAAGAATGGCTGAAATAGCATTGGTAAGAAATAGATTTGGAGAAAAAGAGGAAAAGCTTAATCAGATAAGCATTAAAACGGAAAAATTCTGGGAAGAGTGTAGTGACGGTGACATCAATGAATGCGCGAAAACTAAGTATAATTGGAAATTGCATAATCTGTGGAGAGCTAGAGTAATAGAGAAATTGATCGAACAATTTGATAATGAAGATTGCAAAACCCATGAAATGAGTTGGATCGGATGTGTGTGCATGGCACAGTGGAAATGTGGAAAAAATTATCATAAAAAAGAAACAGAAGAGAGGTACAACGACAGGGATCATTGTTATTTATGAATGCAAACGGAATTATAAATCAAGGCGTGAGATTAGTGACTATGCTGGAGCAATCTCAGCTATGGATCAATATAATAACGGAAGATGATGCAGTAACAGATCAGATGATACTTCAATTTAGACTATTTGATGTATTAGAAGATGTAGCCACGAGGGAGGATGAAAAAGTCATTCCTGTGAGAATCGTGGATAGGAAAAAAAGGGATGGATTGAATCAACCAGGAGTGAGTGTCCAGTATACCAATAACAGACTAGGAAAGTATTATCCAATTCCAATTGTAAGAATAAGATCGAAAAAAGAAAGGGAAATTATGTGGTGGATGATTCCCAAAGAAATGAAGGAGTATAATGGAAAAGAAGATATTCCAGAGCCAGTGTACAAAATATCCTGGGATGAGTCGTGGTTGTATACAGGGTGGACGTGTGTCAATGAGAAGGTGGATGGAAATTGGAAAATAAATTAAATAAATCAAGGAATATGCAGAGTAGTTTCAGAGCCAATAATGACTGAGAAGACGATATTCGCCGATATCCTCGGGAACTTCAGTTTACAAGAGAACAGTAGGTGTATGCCCCCGTTCCCTTTTTATTTTATGCTGGCAAGAAAACTATTTTTTTAAAGGTCCCGTTCTTCGTGATCCAACTGTTCAAACTTTAGTTAGTGTGTAATGTTGCTGTTAGAGCATAAATAATACCTGTAAAATTATAAAGCTCAAAGTTCAATGCCAAGCGAGATATTTTATTTAACAGAAGTTCCCTTTCAAAGCCTACAGCGAACGGCCGTTTTGGACTACATCCTGGTACTTCCTTCATTAATTACGTCAGTCAGTAGAACAGTAGAACAGACTAACCTCCGCCCACAAGAATACGCGAAAAAGGGGGCGTGGTCTTGTTGCTGTCCCACGTGGAGAAGAGGACGGTCGCGTGGAGAAAAGGAATTGTTGCGTTTGACTGTGTTTGTCGCCATGTCGTCGAGACACTGTTATTTTCATCCCGGAGTCAAATCACCTTTGTTTGGCTTTCCCAGGGACGCTGTAGAGATCATTAATAAGCACATACATCTCCCGTTAAGAGGCGTGACCTTTCCATGCAAGTTACGTGCTCTAAGCTGCTGTCGAATCACAACACAGGAACCGTGCCACGTGCGCTAAGCTGCTGTCAAATCACAACACGGGAACCGCTGGCACAATCAGAACTCGTTACGTATTTCTGAAGGAGGGACTTCATAAAACAAGGAACTCATCAGCCCGTTTTTAGGACAGTGAAAACAGCGGTGTACAGATAAGTAAATTGTGTGAAAAATACTGTGTTTTTTTACACGCGCAACATGAACACATGTTATATTGCACACTGTAAACACAGTCAAAGCTTCAAAAAAACACGAAGAACGGGACCTTTAAGAGAGAAATACAAGAGATAGAGCCGAGAAAAATAACATTGAAAAAAGGAATGCAAATCACAAGAGAGGAAGTGCAGAAGAAAATTCTGAAAATGGCAGGAATGGGAGAGAATATATTTAACTCAATAAAATGGTTAGTAAACAATTTTAAGTTAGTATTGACTATGGCAACAATTCTGTTTGTGCCAATCTTAATTGAGTGCACAGGATTAGGGAGAATGTTCCGATTATGTATGGTGGTAGTATGGAAATTATGCAAATACAAAGTGTTGTAATCAGGATGTGTCTAGATCAAATAATATAGAGATGCAGACAACTGAAACCACATCTGCACATATGGGTGAAGCTACGTCTATAAGGGGGAGTTATGTCTGATAGGTGTTCATACTGCTTTTGAGATTTTGCCAACGAAGGACAGCAATATGGCATATAGCAGAATGAGCCCTCCTTGGAAACCAGAATGTGTGTTGGACGAGCTGGATATTTTTGGAGCAATGGAGCTAAAGATGACCTCTACTGGCCATGTGATATCAAAACACCACTACTGGATTCTAGTTAGAGATGACGAATGTATGGAATGTCATGAAATGTTATGGGATGAGAAAAAAGTACTTCTGTCTATGGGAAGTCTATGTAACATGTTTTGCAAAGACTAATACTGTCATATGGTACAATGGACAGAATGTAATTGAATACTGTTTGGATATATTTGAACTAGTAGAGCAGTTGAGTGTGGAGGTGATGGACAAATTGAAATATATGTTCAGGGAACTCCACCCAGTGGCAAGAAAAGTGTATAGTGATTTGTCAGCTCATAAAGTATGGAAAAAGGGAGACCAATTGTTTGTACATATATTACAGGCAAAAGGTGTGGGCAATCATTTGAGAGTAATTAAACATGATGGGATATTTTATCTTATAGCCCAGAGAGATGATGGACCTCCAAGTGAGGGAGAGGCAGATTCTCACATCCCAATTGACTCATCAGAACTCCAGGAGGGGGATTGCAGCTCGGGGCAAGGTAGTAATACCGAAGACTCTGATTCCGACATTCAACTTGTGATTGAATATGTAATGAAGAGGTGTGATGTTAAAAATGGTATAAAAAGTACAGTACTCTATCTGTACCCCAGAAGCTGTGAGCAACAGGCAGCTTCTCCATTGTCTGATGGTCTGAGCCTGACATCTGCTGGTGATACTTGTGAACCAACTTTAAAGACTTAGATTTTGTGATGTACCCTTAACGATTACATGTAAAACTTATTGTAACTGGAAAAATAAATATACTTATAATTAATACAAAAAAGTACTGGTCTGCCACGAGTCTCTGCTTTCTAAATGAGTTGAGCTGAACCGACACGAAGGGGTCTTTCTTCTAGATCGTAAGTATAAATTTATATATTTATTATCTAGCTAAGGATTTGACCTGCTTTACCTATCCTGAGATTATAAACTAAAATTAGGTAGAAGGTGTTGATGATCTTTAGTAGATTGTACACCGAATAACAATATATATACACTCACCTAAAGGATTATTACACTCTAAAAAAAAAAGGTTCTTTAAGGCACCAAAAAAGGTTCTTGGTGCAATTTTGGTGCTTCAGTGGTTCTTCAGCGGTTCTTCAGAGGTGCTATATAGCACCTTAGTCAAAGAACCGGTGAAGAACCTCTGAAGAACCGCTGAAGAACCACTGAAGAACCACTGAAGCACCAAAATTGGTGCTATACAGCACTAAAAAAGGTTCCCCTATGATTACGAGCCAAGAACCTTTTTTGGTGCCATATAGAACCTTTTTTTTTAGAGTGTAGGAACACCATACTAATACTGTGTTTGACCCCCTTTCACCTTCAGAACTGCCTTAATTCTATGTGGCATTGATTCAACAAGGTGCTGAAAGCATTCTTTAGAAATGTTGGCTCATATTGATAGGATAGCATCTTGCAGTTGATGGAGATTTGTGGGATGCACATCCAGGGCACGAAGCTCCCGTTCCACCAGATCCATCAGACTAAGGGGTTGTGGGTGAAGTTGAAAGCATTTGTTAACTTCACAAAAATAATTGGAAATGGGCTAATTTCCCATTGACTGGAGTGAGACCATAGACGTCTCTCGAGCTGTTGGGATCTTTTTTGGTGCTCTAATTTGGCGTGATATTCACAGATCACTGTAGCGTCTCAGTCAACGGCACATGAACTGATCACCTCCGCTTTACAGCAGAAAAGTGTCATGAATGAACACAGGGCTCGACCATAGACTGTGAGGGCTCGACATTAATCTGACTGGACTAGTAGGCCTATCTTAAAACTTAATAAAATAACCAGAAACCTGTGAATGATTCTGATTTTATTACATTTCAATGTAAACAGCGATTGATAAGGGTTAGTGTATTTCTGGTAAAAAAGTCTGCCTGAGAGAGACATTCGTGGAGAAATCAAAACAAATGAACATAACAGCACTATAAACTCACAGAAGAAACATATTGGGGTAAAATAGTTATATTTATAACTTATGATATTGTTAATAACACGAGTCGACTAAGGGAGCTGTTTTGCTGAATATCATCACAATTGCAAATGTTACATTGAATTTTGTGGTTCAGTAAACAAGTAAGTTAGCCTAAGTTAATATTAAGTTACTTATATTTTAGACACAGACAACATTTACTTTTTTGTTCTATTTCACTGACGGAAATGGTTCCAAAGGAAAGCAACACTCAGCGTGGTGTTTTGTTACTGAATGATTCAGTGTTTGAATGAATCGTTTCAATGAACGACTCAATGACTCACTCATTAAGACGTCACTTGCTGCCACCTACTGGCGGTTTAGTTTCATGTTTAAAATATCATTGATTGAATATACAAATAAGAAAACATACAATCTCATAACATTTTTCGTTGTAATTTTTCAGTGTAAATGATTTAATTTGATTGGTAACAGCCCTATAGTGTCTTATTATTATAACTGAATGTATTGATCAAATGTAAGAATTTGGCATGAAAGATGATGTATACATTTAATAAGGTTAAAAATAGCCTTTATAAAGTAAATAACTCCCTGGGGTAAATATCACAAATATACAGATTTAAGTATGTAGCTAAAAGCTAATATAACACTGAGGAGAATTACACCACAAAAAATCCACACATTGTACAGTACATACACTTTGCTATGTACTGTACCCATGTTAATCAATATCAAATCAAATTTGTAATTTGAAATTCAAATGAAATTTGTTTCAGTGCCCAGCGCTATAGTGTAAATGTTTTGGGGTATTGGTATTGGTTTTGGTATATTGTTAATGGGGTATTCATTTAAAGAAATTAATACATTTATTCAGTAAGTGACAGTATAGATATTTATAATGTTGCAAAAGCTTTATATTTCAGATGAATGCTGTTCTTTTTAACTTTCTATTCATTAAATGATCCTGAACAAAAATTGTACATAAACTGTTCTTAATCTCAATCCCTCTAGCGCCACCACCTGTCCAAAATTTGACTTATGTTTGTGCTAATAACTTTTGAACTTTTAGATTTGTAGTTGATCAATTTAAGCATAACCACTTGTAAATATTTCAACATTGTTAAGCTTGTATCATTGAACTAAAGCCTTGTGAAAGTGCTGCAGGGTTGCTAATTGCACAGATCTCACCATGTTTCTAACTCTATAGAGCATTGTGTGTTTTGTGGAAAAAAAGATGAAGGTTTACATGTATTAATTCATGCATGTCAAAAACATAAACATTTCTCATGGTGTTTTAATGTCTGGTTTAATTTATGCAGACTATAAAATGAGAATAGGGAATGGCAAAAAAATCACAACTGAAACTTTATTATGCCACCACAGATACATTTTACAATTCATATTTACATGTTTACATTATTGCAGCGCAGATAAAGTCATTCATATGTAAATGTTTGCATTACTGCAGTGCTGTAATGAAATGTAACAACATAATTTATATTTACATGTGTGCATTATCTACATGTGTATGAATAAATTCAAATTCTTCCATTCACAATTTCTCCACTAAATATTATTTTAATCAATATTGTGCTGTTTTTTTGTATTGTTGTGAAGAGTGTGAATGCACTGAGGAATAGCCAAGGATATAAAACTTGTGGGGATAAATGAAGTCTGTCACTAGTGTTTACACTTCAGTATGCCAATGCTTTTATTAAGGTCAATGCATTGAAACAAAGTAGATATTATTCTAGAATAAGGTAAGTAATAGCCCCATTCACACAACGAGACAGTAAAAAGATGTTTAATTCATATAGCACCTTTCCCAGGCTCAAGGACGCTTTACAAGCAGTAACAGACAGTCGATTCACATAATCATAAACAGTCATTTCGTATAGTTAATAATCATTTAGAAAAACGGTAGACATTTGCCCAGTCCGGAAATAGATATGAGATGCAGTTGCAAATCATAGTACAATTGTGAACTGGAAACATAGATACAGCACATAATTATTAAGTAAACAAAATTAGAAACAAGTGGAACATACAATACAACATAAATATTGAGAGAAAACAGCTGGTAGTATAGGGTAAGGAGTACATTATGCCTAATAGTATTGGGTGAACAAGTAGGTTTGAACAGCAAAATTTTGTCAGCAAAGTCTTGAAAGGAAAGAGTCGATTTATGTCTGGAAATGATTCTCAATTGATAGAAGCTGTTTTTAACAACTGAGGCTCAGAATCAAAGATAACACCTACATTTTTTGCATGTGACAACATATGGAGTGAGATTGTCTAAGTAGAGTTTCTGGTTTTGGAGGGACCAAAGATAATCACCTCAGTTTTCTCATTGTTAAGATGGAGGAAATGGTTTGCCATCCATAAAAGTGCATCCATTCATTATGAAAGTAATCCACATGGCTCTGGGGGTTAATAAAGCAAAATTCTTCTTCCTTCTGAAGCGAATTTATTGGTTTGTGAAAGAAAAATATCCATATTTAAAACTTTACAAACACTGTAATCTCGAACTGTCATACGTGCGTTCACAAGAGACTGGCGTTCCAGCGTATGAGACATAGGCTATAGACATATAGGCTACGTTCTGGTGAGAATATGCTAGTTAAAAAAGGTAAAAAAAAAAAAAAGACTTATATCTAATTAGTATTAATAATTATAAGGCCTGGTTTTACAGACATGGCTTAGATTAAGCCAGGATTAGGCTTTAGTTTAGTGCTTTATTTAAGTAGCTTTTATAAATGTGCCCTAGAAAAAAACATTAGGCCTAGCCTTCTATCTTGAGACAAAACAATGGCACTGACTATGTTAAGATATGTCAGCCCTGCTGAAAAATCCAGCTAAAACCAGCCTAAACAGGTTGGCTGGTCTTAGCTGGTTTAAGATGGAAGTAGCTGGTTTTAGTAGCCTGGCTTAGCTGGTCAAGCTGGTTTTAGATGGTCTCCCAGCCTGATTTAGCTGGTCAAGCTGGTTTTAGATGGTCTCCCAGCCTGGCTTATCTGGTCAAGCTGGTATTCCAGCCTAGACAAGCTGGTCTTCCGGCCTGGCTTAGCTGGTTTTAGCTGGTCTCCCAGCCTAACTTAGCTGATGAACATTTTTACCTAATTACAAATTAATCAGATTACATGGTCCATATACAGATATACATTATTTGTCTAAACACCCAGTGGCAGAAAAAATAGGGACAGTCAGCCAGCCTGACCAGCTAAAATCAGCGAAGACCAGCTAAAATCAGCGAAGACCAGCTAAAACCATCAAAGACCAACAATTACCAGCTAAGAGCAGCCTGACCAGCTAAAACCAGCAATTACCCGCTAAGACCAGCCTGACCAGCTAAGACCAACAATATCCAGCTAAGACCAGTTTGACCAGCTAAGACCAGCCTGACCAGCTAAAAAAAAGTTCAAAACCCCTCTAAAACCAGTCTGATAAACCAGCTATGACCAGGCTGGGAGACCAGCCAAAACCAGCCTGACCACCTTAGGCTGGTTAAAGATGGATTTTTCAGCAGGGAGTGCATGCTGCTTTCATTTAAAACAGCTCAAAAATGTATTTTAGTCTAGGACTAGTCTTAAAAATTGACTGTGAAACTGGGGGAATGTATTATAATTTTTACTAAATGAATTTGACGTTGATGCTCCACACTAGTCCAGTCGGTGGCGGTAACGCACCAAAGCAAACTTGCCAACCGCCATTAAACATTAAATGAAGAAGCAGCAGCATTTGTGCTGAGGTGAACAGATGAGCCGGGGTGAAACCAAACAGTTTGAATCATTTCGACGGTCATTATAGCACTATTTTGTAAATGTCTATTGTGTGTGGTAACTCTTGGGGCTGGCTGCTGGACTCTTGCACTCACATAGATGAGGGTTTGCAGCGCTGTGTGTGTTATAGTGCTGGGCTTGAAAAGCCGACGTACTTCAAATACTGTTTCAAGAGTGAATATTTTAATATATCGAAGCCCCACGTTCAAATTCAACAAAACACAGATATCTTGACAAGCAGTAGGCCTATTCCTGCAAAACATAGCAATGGTGAAGGTGCAAAGATTGCTCAACAAACACGAAAGGTATGCAAAGGACCAAACAAGACAGCCATAGTTTTTGTTGCTGTTATTGTTTTAATTGATAAACTGTGTTTGATTATAAGGTATCTGGAGATTTCTGTATGATTAGTTACAGTTTGTTTTTATTTGCAGAAACGAAAGAGAAAGCAGCGTGATCTCAATACTGGGGAGTTAGATGCCCATATTTATCATGGCAAGGTGACAATGCTTTATTTATTTCTTAAATTAGCCCGTGTCAACAAAACGTGAAGGAATCCGTACAGAATTCTATTGGCATTTCATAACAATGTCATCATTTGGAACTAACCCTAATGGAAACAATTAGGATCCAATATGGCAATGTTGTTTTATTATTATAATTTTTTATTTTGTTTCAAGAGTCTTTAGGATATTGTCTAATGTTTGTCAGAGGGGTCGTTCCTGTTATACAGTGACATTTCTGTCTTTATGATTTACTTACTCATATTTTCTATAAAATGAGTCACATATTTATAAGAAATGGTTTAAATTATAAATGTAGGTCTTCTTTATCACTTAAACAGATATAATAGATATTAAAAATACTATTTTGTATTTTACTTTTTATTGATATATACATTCAATTTTATCATGTCCTCAGGGTAAAGTAATCAACTTCCACAAGAACTATAAACCATGAAATTATAAAAATCTCAAAATATTTTTAGATTATGTTATAGAATAGGCTAAACTACCTCTAGTTATACATATAAATCATGTGAAACTATAGTTATTTTTTTTTACAATTGTCTTCATTTACTGTGTCCCTGAAGTCATCTACCACCCTGTTAGTATGTATTTCTCGACTTCCAAAAAAGACCACAATTCCATTGAGACAATTTTCAGGAAATTACATCATTTATTTTTCCTGCTGGAATTCAACTGTACAAAATTAAGTAAGCTTCAACTCTCACCTCTACCTTTTTTTTGTTTTTGAATTGTTATCCTGCTTCTCCCACTGTTAAAGTTCCACCCTGTTAGGCTCTGTTATGAAGAATGTTTGTCCGGTCAAAACATTTTAAAAACATATCTGACATAGTTATAAAAGTTCTGTTTATCTGTAGAAGGTTAGCTAGCTGAATGTTGATCCCTCAAAGAGCTACGGCTAACTTATCTTACAATTTTCCACTCTGTTAGATCTATAAACCTAACAGGGTGGGAATTCTAATAGAATAAATCGTATTTAGTGTATATTGCAAATTCTATATACACACATATGCATATATAAATATTATATATATAAAACCATATTATATAGGTGCAGTGCCACACATTACTGATGGCAAATCATGCAGGACAATGACGGAAAACTCATCCATTGTTATGCTCCGTTCCACCCTGTTAGGTGAGTCATTTTTAAATAATAATTTGACAGCAACTTTAAATGGTTTGCATACTTATGTTTTATTTTGGGAGGTGAGGATCATTAACAGCATACAATATATGTTTTTGATCAAATGTTTTTATTATTTACCATCCTGTTGGCAAAAATGGGTACAAAAAGTGCCTGTTCTTAATAATCAAGACATTCTATTCATCAATACTAGTTTTGTTATTGTTTCAAGAATTTAAAAAAATACCATGATGGCATAAGGGACATATACTATCCAAGAAAAACTTTACATTATTAACATTTTGTGATAACTATGTATATGTCCCTAACAGGGTGGAACACATTCACGGCCCGTGTCTGAACAATGAATCTACCCATAATTATTATTTTTTTAGTCCCTGAGCTTGACCAATATGTATTCCTACTAGTTAAACATATCACCATTTTGGTAGAATGCTAAAAACATGAAAATCATGTACTTTTTTCCCCCAACATTTATGAAGCCAAAATGTTACCGCATACCAGGAATGACCCAGAGCCTTACTGGGGGTTATTCCAGTTATGCAATTTACCTGGCTTAAGTTTACTCAGAGTAAGGTGTTCCTCAAGGTTCGGCACTCGGTCCACTTCTCTTTGTAATTTAAGATTATTTAGCAATGTGGCTTAAAGGGTTAGTTCACTCAAAACTGAAAATTCCTTCATTAATTACTCACCCTCATGTCATTCCAAACCCAGAAGACATTCATTCATCTTTGGAACACAAATGAAGATCTTTTTCATGAAGTCGAAGAGCTTTCTGTCCCTCAACTGACTGTCTACGCAACTACCACTTTCACGCCAGAGAAAAGTAGTACAGACATAAAAGTAATCCACGTGATTTTCAGTGGTTTAACCTCAATTTTATGAAGCGAAGCGAGTGCTTTGTGCAAAAAAACATAATTTGCGTGTTGAGACTAATATTTTGTAAATAAAGTGGGACAGAGTGGGAGAAACCGAACATAGCCTAATGAAACGTAATTTTGTGGCAAAAAACATAGAAAATAATGTTTTGTTTTTATCCTATTGTTTACTATATTTATTTGCTGGGTCAGTGTCATTGTGGGTTTAGGTTATTTGCTGTTGTAGGCCGTAAGGACATTTGAAATAACAGAAATCATTTTAGCGAAGTTCTATGGAACTGTAAAGCTGTCAAAACCTGCCTGGAACTACTTTAGCCGTGCGTTTCCCTGAAAATAATTGCACACCTTAGAATGTTCATCAACCAATCAGATGCAAGCATTCAACAGCCCTGTAGTATTATAATGATGCCTTTACTACCTTATTGGGACTTGAAAGTGGTAGTTGCAAGTTTTGCGGGTAAAAAAACTAACCTTTTTAAAACTAACCTTTTAAATTTCCTTTTACCACACTTAGTTTTATAAACAACTGCATTAATGATCCGAGAATCTGACTTTTTGAAACATTTAAATTACATTGGATTCCTTGCTCAGTTTTGAAGCCCATATTAACCACTTCATCAGGTCCAATTTTTTCATCTTCGTCATATTTCTTGTCTTGTTTTATAAATGTTGTAAAACTCTGTGCATACTAAAATGGATCTTTTAGGACTGATTCCAAATTATGTTAGAAATTCCAATAGAATTCCATCAGGATTTTCCTCTCTCACACACTCTTTTCTGTGCATGCCTTGTTTTGATTTTTTTTTTTCTCAGATCAGGTCAGTGGTTCTTGAGGGCTCTAAGTCTCTTCTGGAAGCTGGTCATCAATGTGGATTCTTGACTGAAACTTTGACCACACCGCCCTCTGAATCCCTGCCAACACACGAGTGCCAGCTAGCTGCCTTATGTGACATGGCCAAACAGCTCCCATTAACAGACGAGTCTGTGGTAGCACCAGTGCAGACGCTGAACAGAGATGGACTGGATCCACCGCTTGACCTATTCTCATACATAATTGAAAACCCATTCGCCTGCGCTTATGAGGTCACGCTGATGAGGGAGAAGTATCTGTTGCCCCCCCGCAGCCGATTCCTGTTGTCTGACATCACACGTATGCATCCACTTGTCAACAGTGAGTTTTAATTTACTATGCTATTACATAAATTGGTTTATTTTACATTTTTTATGTAGAGCAGCTAAATGCCTTAAAGCTTTCAAGACCAGTATTGTTTTTAGTATTATTTATATACCATTATATTTATTAATATTTTGAATTTGCTTTTATATTTAGAAAATTCAAATTTTAGGATACAAATAAGTTTCCATTTGTTAACATTAGTTAATTACATTAGTTAACATGAATTAACAATAAAAAAAAAAATCTAAAGCATTTATTAATCTTGGGTAATATTAAATGTAACATTTATGTATTAGTAAAATCAAAAGTAGTCTCCCAGTAGTCAATAATTGTATCTCTAAAAACTCATCTTTGATCACCAAAATGACATTTAAAAATGTTTTCCTGTGAAAAAAAATTATTTGTGCTTTAAAATGGCTTGAATGTAACCCTACACCCTTGCTTCATTTAGTATACACAAATTCATGAATATGTAAATTAGCCCCGCCTCCACACACACAACAGCTCAGAATACCTGATCCCCTTTCTCAACTTTAAGGCCTGTACACACCGGGACGAATATCGCACATGCTTATCGCCAGCGTTTTTCGTGGCGTTTTTCGCCACGTCTTGAGTCTTTATCGGCGCGCGAAAATCGTCCCGGTGTGAACAGACCTTTACTGTAGTAATCGCTGAACAATGGTATCGCTCTTTTCAACATCAGACACATAACAGTAATTAATATGATTAGCTTTTTGCTTGAGTACCTTAGCAAACAGCTAATAATGTTTTGCTAATGTTACACAAACCATGTTCCAGTTCACCAGTCTGCCTTCTAAAAATCAGTATCCTTAAGGCCTGTTCACACTGGGATGATTTTCATGCGCGTTTATCGCCGACGTTCAACGCCTCGTGACTAAACAAAGGGCATCAAGGTGAGCGTGTACACCGACGCGCAAAACAACAGGCTTAAAAGCGTCATTTTTTTAAAAAACGCCTCGGGTTAGTTTTTTTTATTTTGACACAGCGCGTTAAAAATTGGCCAACCAATGAGATTTTGTTCACGTGCCTGGAGCTGCTGAAGTGACAGTAAAACATGACTTGGTGGCGCTCAAGCACAAAACGGTCTTGCCGAGCACACATTGATACGACGAAGAAGTAGTAAGTAGACAAAGAAGAAGATGAGCTGCTAATGCTGCTTGCCAGTTAGCAAAAAGTGTGTGAATGGTTTTGGCCATATACATAATATGTCTATGGTTTTGGCAAGCATGTAAATACTATCTCTTTTCTTCTTCTGTGTGACAAGCGAGTGTCAGAAGCGTAAAGTGCCGCAGCACCACCTTGTGTACCGGGAGCGCTATCTACTGAATTTGCAGGTTCACTCGGCACATAGCCAGTGAAAATCCCTTGGGTGTGAACACTCAAGACACGCCGAAAAATGCTGGCGATAAACGCGTGCAATATTCGTCCCGGTGTGTAGAGGCCTTTAGAAACGCTTTGAACAACTTAGAATGTCAGTGGCGAAAGGCATATAGTTCATCATAACACATCATAATATACAACATACACTCACCTAAAGGATTATTAGGAACACCATACTAATACTGTGTTTGACCCCCTTTCGCCTTCAGAACTGCCTTATTTCTACGTGGCATTGATTCAACAAGGTACTGAAAGCATTCTTTGGAAATGTTGGCCCATATTGATAGGATAGCATCTTGCAGTTGATGGAGATTTGTGGGATGCACATCTAGGGCACGAAGCTCCTGTTCCACCACATCCCAAAGATGCTCTTTTGGGTTGAGATCTGGTGACTGTGGGGGCCATTTTAGTACAGTGAACTCATTGTCAAGGCCTGTACACACCGGGACGAATATCGCACGCGCTTATCGCCAGCGTTTTTCGTGACGTTTTTCGGCGCGTCTTGAGTGTTCACACCCAAGCGATTTCCACTGGCGTTGCGCAGAGTGAACGTGCACATTCAGTAGATGCGCTCCCGGTACACAAGGTGGTGCTGCGGCACGTTACGCTTCTGACACTCGCTTGTCACACAGAAGAATAGGAGAGACAGTATTTACGTGCTTGCCAAAACCACAGATATATTATGTCTATGGCAAAACCATTCACACACTTTTTGCTCACTGGCAAGCAGCATTAGCAGCCTATCTTCTTCTTTGTCTACTTACTACTTCTTCGTCGTATCAGTGTGTGCTCGGCAAGACCGATTTTGTGCTTGAGCGCCACCAAGTCGTGTTTTACTGTCACTTCAGCAGCTCCAGGCACGCGAACAAAAACGAACCCGAGGCGTTTTTTTTTTAATGACGCTTTTACGCCTGGCGTTTTACGCGTCGGTGTGCACACTCACATTGGCGCCCATTGTTTAGTCACGAGGCGTTAAACGTCGGCGATAAACGCGCGCGAAAATCGTCCCGGTGTGAACAGGCCTTCATGTTCAAGAAACCAATTTGAAATTATTTACATTTATTACATTTATGCATTTGGGGATTTACAGGGACCTTATTACAGGGACAATCCCCCTGGAGCAACATGGAGTAAAGTGCCTTGCTCAAGGACTCACTGGTGGTGACCGCTGGGATCGAACCAGCAACCTTCTGCATATCAGTTCCATGGTTTAACCCACTGGACCACCATCTCACAAGTCAACTGTCCAATTTTGGTGAGCTTGTGCAAATTGTAGCCTCTTTTTCCTATTTGTAGTGGAGATGAGTGGTACCCGGTGGGGTCTTCTGCTGTTGTAGCCCATCCGCCTCAAGGTTGTGCGTGTTGTGGCTTCACAAATGCTTTGCTGCATACCTCAGTTGTAACAAGTGGTTATTTCAGTCAAAGTTGCACTTCCATCAGCTTGAATCAGTCGGCCCATTCTCCTCTGACCTCTAGCATCAACAAGGCATTTTCGGCCACAGGACTGCCGCATACTGGATGTTTTTCCTTTTTCACACCATTCTTTGTAAACCCTAGAAATGGTTGTGCGTGAAAATCCCAGTAACTGAGCAGATTGTGAAATACTCAGACCGGCCCGTCTGGCACCAACAACCATGCCACGCTCAAAATTGCTTAAATCACCTTTCTTTCCCATTCTGACATTCAGTTTGGAGTTCAGGAGATTGTCTTGACCAGGACCACACCCCTAAATGCATTGAAGCAACTGCCATGTGATTGGTTGATTGGATAATTGCATTAATGAGAAATTGAACAGGTGTTCCTAATAATCCTTTAGGCGAGTGTATACATAATTCATATACATAATATACCGGGATAATTTGGCTTCTCTTAAGACGAATAGTTAATGATATGCTAAAGCTCGCCCACATGTTGAAGTGATTGGTTACAAGGTAGTCTTTGGTTCACTGCAGTTTTAAGGACTTAAGTTTTAAATACTCAGCAATGGTGTTGACTTATGAATTTGCACACGGTTTGTCTTAAATAATATTAAAAACACCACATAGACATATAAACAACATTAATAACTTGATTTTCACCACAGGGGGTCTTTAATATTATTAAATGGACCTGAGCTAACATGAACTAACAAACAGTTTGTATATTTATAAACTAACAAATGTATTAAATACTGTAACAATTTAGCTTATTCTTAGTTAATGCATTAACCAAAGTTAACTAATGGGAACTTATTGCAAAGTGTTACCAATTTTAGTTTAAGTTTTAGTCATTTTATGCTCCTTTAGATGCTTCCAATTTTGCATCATTTTGTTTAGTGACTCTGAGTTTTGCATATTGCTACATTTTGACTACAGGTGGAGAGAAGTTTGACCTTATAATCCTTGATCCACCATGGGAAAACAAATCTGTCAAAAGAAGCAACAGGTAACGTGACTCCACATAGACATTCATGCATACCTGTTCATGTGGTTATGAAATGATTCTGAAATTATATCATGCTATGATTGACAGATACAGTTCTCTGCCATCCTCTCAGCTCAAGCAGCTTCCTGTGCCAGGACTGGCTGCTCCAGAATGTTTGGTGGTTACGTGGGTAACCAACCGGGCAAAGCACCTGCGTTTCATCAAAGAAGAGCTCTACCCATACTGGGCAGTTGAAGTGCTAGCAGAGTGGCTCTGGGTCAAGGTACACACACAGCATAATAACTGCACAAGAAGAGGAAAAGAACCCTAAAACACTAGTTAGGAGGGAAGGATGCCAATAACCCTCTGGTATTCCTCACTTGGTGTCACACTTATGATATTCGTATCTCAAAATAGACTTAAAACAATAAGCATTTTTTTTTACATTAATTAAATGGTTTCAATAATATTTATTATTTAATTATTTTGTTGTACTAGACAATATTAACCCCTTAATGATGCATAATTTATTTCTATATAAAATAAATACAAATAGAAAAAAATACTTTGCAATATTTTGAATTAATTCCGTGTTTAAGTTAAAAATAGATAAAAGCTATTTAATATATCAAATTAATAATAATAATAATAATAATGATTTTTATATATATATATATATATATATATATATATATATATATATATATATATATATATATATATATATATATATGTGTGTGTATTTGAACACCCCGCTATTTTGCAAGTTCTCCCACTTGGAAATCATGGAGGGGTTTGAAATTGTCATCGTAGGTGCATGTCCACTGTGAGAGACATAATCTAAAAAAAAAAAATCCAGAAATCACAATGTATGATTTTTTTAACTATTTCGTCGCTGTCCGATGAAAACCACGTATGTCCATTTTGCCGATTTTGAGATTTTTCGACGGATTGAATGTCCAGGTTCATTTCCGTATACAGTATGCGTCACATATCTAAATGGCCAATGAAAAGTTGTGAAATCATGTCATCTGATTTTCATGTATATCCATTTGGTGTCAAAGCTGTCAATCACGCCGCGTATCTCCCGCCCTGTGGAAGCATCTCGCCGGTCTCGCTGGTATCGTGAAGTTGTTTCATCGAAGCTCAGCACTGGATAGCCGATAGTACGACATTGAAGCTCTCCGCAGTTTAGTTCTAATCTAGTTCTTCACAGATTAGTTTGCTTGCTAGTATGTAAATAAACTCGGTCTCTTTGATAAGATTCAGCCTTTTTTTCTCAGTCAAACTGATCAAATTATAGCCTGTAATGCTACTGTCATGATTGTCACTAGAACATGCCTCACTCATACTGCTATCACCGCTTGCCAGAGGCTGAGAATATCCAGCATGTATTCCTCTGTATTCCTCACGTATTCCTCTGCTGAAACGCGACTTTGCCATTCTAATTAATGATCGGAAGAACGCGTATCGACCACCGTTACTGTAAAATATGCACGTATGTCCATTTAAACTCAATTTTGGTCAAATGTGGATTATATCATTACACTGGCAAGAATATGGTTACATGTAAAGATGCCGTACCAAGTATGACAACGCTACATTCAACTGCTTTTGAAATACAGTGTTTTTTTCACTTCCTGAAAAGTAAGCGTTTTGGACATACGTGAGTTTCATCGGACAGCGACGATTTATTTGTATGATACAGCTGCAAATAAGTATTTAAACACCTGAGAAAATCAATGTTTATATTTGGTACAGTAGCCTTTGTTTGCAATTACAGAGGTCAAACATTTCCTGTAGTTTTTCACCAGGTTTGCACACACTGCAGGAGGGATTTTGGCCCACTCCTCCACACAGATCTTCTCTAGATCAGTCAGGTTTCTGGCCTGTCGCTGAGAAACACGGAGGTTGAGCTCCCTCCAAAGATTCTCTATCGGGTTTAGGTCTGGAGACTGGCTAGGCCACGCCAGAACCTTGATATGCTTCTTACAGAGCCACTCCTTGGTTATCCTGGCTGTGTGCTTCGGGTCATTGTCATGTTGGAAGACCCAGCCTCGACCCATCTTCAATGCTCTAACTGAGGGAAGGAGGTTGTTCTCCAAAATCTCACAATACATGTCCCCGGTCATCCTCTCCTTAATACAGTGCAGTCGCCCTGTCCCATGTGCAGAAAAACACCCCCAAAGCATGATGCTACCACCCCCATGCTGCACAGTAGGGATGGTGTTCTTGGGATGGTACTCATCATTCTTCTTCCTCCAAACACGTTTAGTGGAATTATGACCAAAAAGTTCTATTTTGGTCTCATCTGACCACATGACTTTCTCCCATGACTCCTCTGGATCATCCAAATGGTCATTGGCAAACATAAGACGGGCCTTGACATGTGCTGGTTTAAGCAGGGGAACCTTCCGTGCCATGCATGATTTCAAACCATGACGTCTTAGTGTATTACCAACAGTAACCTTGGAAACGGTGGTCCCAGCTCTTTTCAGGTCATTGACCAGCTCCTCCCGTGTAGTTCTGGGCTGATTTCTCACCTTTCTTAGGATCATTGAGACCCCACGAGGTGAGATCTTGCATGGAGCCCCAGTCCGAGGGAGATTGACAGTCATGTTTAGCTTCTTCCATTTTCTAATGATTGCTCCAACAGTGGACTTTTTTTCACCAAGCTGCTTGGCAATTTCCCCGTAGCCCTTTCCAGCCTTGTGGAGGTGTACAATTTTGTCTCTAGTGTCTTTGGACAGCTCTTTGGTCTTGGCCATGTTAGTAGTTGGATTCTTACTGATTGTATGGGGTGGACAGGTGTCTTTATGCAGCTAACTACCTCAAACAGGAGCATCTAATTTAGGATAATAAATGGAGTGGAGGTGGACATTTTAAAGGCAGACTAACAGGTCTTTGAGGGTCAGAATTCTAGCTGATGGACAGGTTTTCAAATACTTATTTGCAGCTGTATCATACAAATAAATAGTTTAAAAAATCATACATTGTGATTTCTGGATTATTATTTTTTTGATTATGTCTCTCACAGTGGACATGCACCTACGATGACAATTTCAGACCCCTCCATGATTTCAAAGTGGGAGAACTTGCAAAATAGCAGGGTGTTCAAATACTTATTTTCCTCACTCTGTACATACATACATACATACATACATACATACATACATACATACATACATACATACATACATACATACATACATACATACATACATACATACATACATACATACATACATACATACATACATACATAAAGGATTATTAGGAACACCAAACTAATACTGTGTGCCTTCAGAACTGCCTTAATTCTACGTGGCATTGATTCAACAAGGTGCTAAAAAAGCATTCTTTAGAAATGTTGGCCCATATTGATAGGATAGCATCTTGCAGTTGATGGAGATTTGTGGGATGCACATCCAGGGCACGAAGCTCCTGTTCCACCACATCCCAAAGATGCTCTATTGGGTTGAGGTCTGGTGACTGTGGGGGCCATTTTAGTACAGTGAACTCATTGTCATGTTCAAGAAACCAATTTGAAATGATTCGAGCTTTGTGACATGGTGCATTAATTGGCACTAAGGGGCCTAAAGTGTGCCAAGAAAACATCCCGCACACCATTACACCACCACCACCAGCCTGCACAGTGGTAACAAGGAATGATGGATCCATGTTCTCATTCTGTTTACGCCAAATTCTGACTCTTCCATCTGAATGTCTCAACAGAAATCGAGACTCATCAGACCAGGCAACATTTTTCCAGTCTTCAACTGTCCAATTTTGGTGAGCTTGTGCAAATTGTAGCCTCTTTTTCCTATTTGTAGTGGAGATGAGTGGTACCCGGTGGGGTCTTCTGCTGTTGTAGCCCATCCGCCTCAAGGTTGTGCGTGTTGTGGCTTCACAAATGCTTTGCTGCATACCTCGGTTGTAACGAGTGGTTATTTCAGTCAAAGTTGCTCTTCTATCAGTTTGAATCAGTCGGCCCATTCTCCTCTGACCTCTAGCATCAACAAAGCATTTTCGCCCACAGGACTGCCGCATACTGGATGTTTTTCCCTTTTCACACCATTCTTTGTAAACCCTAGAAATGGTTGTGCATGAAAATCCCAGTAACTGAGCAGATTGTGAAATACTCAGACCGGCCCATCTGGCACCAACAACCATGCCACGCTCAAAATTGCTTAAATCACCTTTCTTTCCCATTCTGACATTCAGTTTGGAGTTCAGGAGATTATCTTGACCAGGACCACACCCCTAAATGCATTGAAGCAACTGCCATGTGATTGGTTGATTAGATAATTGCATTAATGAAAAATTTAACAGGTGTTCCTAATAATCCTTTAGGTGAGTGTATATATGCCTGTGTATTCTCTAGTTGCTTATAACAGTATTTTCAGACATAATTACTTTTATTAGGTTTTGCATTTGGATATATATTTAGACATTAATACTACTTCATCATTAATAATGTGTAACCATTTCAAACCATTCTGAAATAAAAAAAATACATTTAATAAAAAATTAAATAAAACTTGATCTAACTTGACTGAGGACCTCCTCTGAAGAAAAGTGAAGCCGCCAATGTCTGAATATGGTGCTGACATCTACGATAGATTTGAGACAGAGTCTGCGCAGTAGTGACCTCGGGACCGGAGTCTGCGCAGTAGAGAGCAGGAAGTAGAGCCGCGATCAAAAGCTCGTCCACACTCTTGCAGATGCAGAACAATTCATTATGTTGGTGTAAAATGAACAGTTATGGAAATGTAGAAATTAAAGCTAAAGCTTCAATCTCCTCCTGAAAATCCTGATAAAAGTCTGTTAGTGCCTCGGTGACAACTTCACTCAGAGAAGCTGTCAATCTCAGCTGTCAATCATGACGTCACACTACCGTTTTTATAGCATCAAATGACTAGCTAAAACCAAACTTAATTAAAGAACGAACACTTGAAATGAAATCATCATGATAAAAACTGCCTAAAATGACAGAAGCCATTTTTGGGGAAAAATTATTTCAAATGTAATTTCATTGTTTAGTTTGTATCGCGTCCATTAGAAAACATGGAGGGGTGGGGGTTATGAGCTATACTGGGACCAATCGATCCGCTTTGGCTTCAGTTTTCAACACGAGTTCGGAAGGCTTGTTGTAAACCTGTATGATATTCGTTCATTTTCAAAATACAGATCGGGATACTTTTAATGAAACCTGAGAGATTTTTATCCATCCATTCAAATCAAATCACTTTATTGTCACTTTGAAAGTTCATTCAAATCATTGGTGCTTCATAAAGGCCCTAAAGCAATTGGGCGTTTTAATCTAAGTATTCTGAAGTAGCTAATGGGTTTTCAACCAAACGTAATTAATTACTTTTTTTTTAAGGAGGATTGCAATAATATAACGTTACTTTTTAAAGTAAAAGTCACCAACACTGCTCAGCTTGTGATGATATTTTGGCTGAATCTCCAGGTGACTCGAACAGGGGAGTTTGTGTTTCCTCTGGATTCACAACACAAGAAGCCTTATGAAGTGCTGGTGCTTGGCAAGTATCGCTCTTGCACTGACCCCACAGTCAGGTAATGTGTGTATGTTTCACATTGGTGTCTTCTTTTCTTCCATCTTTTTATATTATAATCTCCAATGCTCATTGTGTGTTACAGGTCTTCAGCAGTGGATGAGCTTCCAGAGCAACGGCTTCTGATCAGCGTCCCCTCAGTACTGCACTCCCATAAGCCTTCGTTGTCAGGTACACACGCTTAAAACAGATCTGTGTTTCTGCACTATAAGCAGCTACTTTTTTTATTTGCTCATTTGTGCTAAATTATATTTGTGCTTATACATTTTTGTCTCTGCCTGCCTACCCTTTTGAAAAGGTTGCACTTTTAAAATAAGTGCATTTTTTAAGTGTATTATTTTCACAAGTACTCTTACTTACGAAAATAATACAGTTTAAAAATGTACTTATTTGCCAACTAAAAGTAATGTTTTCTGAGACTTAATCCTCATATTAATTGCAAATAAATGGAAGTTAATTAATTATCTTAAATGTATATTAAATGCAGTTAGCTGAACTAAGTAGGACTTAAGTACATTTTTATATGTAATTTTATAATTACTTTTATTGTTAGGTTAAGCCAGGATTAGTTAGTTGAGATATTTAACTAGCTTTTAGAAACAAAGACTTGAGACAAGACAATGACACTGACATATTTTGGAATATGTCAGTGCAAGTTGCATTCCATTTAAACAGCTCAAACATGCATTTTAGTCTGGGAGTAGCTTAAGCCTTGTCTGTGAAACCGAGAGTTAAAATATATTTAAATGTAATATATATATATATATATATATATATATATATATATATATATATATATATATATATATATATATATATATATATATATATATATATATATATATATATATATATATATATATATATATATATATATATATATATATTTAGACTTAAATGTAATATTGAAATTATGAAATGCTACAGTTGAAATTATAATCAAGTACTTTACATGTGCTTTAGTAGGCTATGTAAGACAACACGTAAAGCATGAAAAAGGATTATCATAACATGACCTAACTTTTTTTTGACGTTCTTACAAACTGCACTATTTCTAAGTGTACTTAAGTATGTTAAGAAACATACCAGAGCTTCTCAGTGATTTTAGTCCTGTCCGAATGTGCCATCTCCCTAATCATTACGGACAATGTCAGTGTACAGTGACTTTTAGGTCCTGAAAAATTACCTCAGGTAAATTAACTCATGAAGTTTGCTTAAATAGGGTTTTTATAATAAATTAAAATCATATCAATAAATAATAACTTAAGACATATACGTCATACGTAATGCACGCCAGCACATGACCTACTGTAACACCCACATCTAGAAAACACCCACCCACCTCTGTAATGAACATGGAGATGTTAGTCCCGTCTGAATCAATACATGAAATCACAAATGTCAAGTGATAAAAATTGTAACTCAAATGTCGTTTAGAAAACTAGTCCGAATAGGGCTATAGTCATGAAAGTTTACCTTCTTTAAATAAACTTAAAGGGATAGTTCACTTAAAAATGAAAATTAGCCTATGATTTACTCACCCTCAAGCCATCCTAGGTGTATATGACATTATTCTTTCAGACGAATACTGGCAGTGAATGGCTGTTTCTGTTTTGAAGTCCATAAAAGTGTATGTATCCATCATAAATGTGCTCCACACGGCTCCGGGGGTTTAATAAATTCCTTCTGAAGCGAAGCGATGCGTTTCTGTAAGAAAAATATCCATATTTAAAACTTTTTTACAAACCGTAATCCCTAGCTTCCGCTAACTGTTGTACGCGCGTTCACGGGAGACTGGCATTCCAGCGTATGACGTAGGATGCAGGCGTAGCGTAAGTTCCGGTGACGAATGCAGAAGAACTAGCGAGGACTAGCATATTCTCACCGGAGCATCCTACGTCAGTCTCTCGTGGACGCACATACGCCAGTAAACGGATGTTAGAGGTTACAGTTTGTAGACTTTTAAATATGGATATTTTTCTTACACAAGTGAAGGCCTTTATTAACCCCTCGGGTGTGGAGCACTTTTATGATGGAGAGATGCGCTTTTGTGGACTTCAAAACAGAAACAGCCATTCACTGCCATTTATAAAGCTTGGAAGAGCCAAGATATTTTTTAATGTAACTCTGATTTTATTCATCTGAAAGGAGAATGTCATATACACCTATAGGATGACTTGAGGGTGAGTAGGGCTAATTTTCATGTTTGGGTGAACTATTCCTTTAAGTGGATTTTTATTTCATTAAAATTATATTATCTGCAAGTACAGTTTCATAACTATTCTTTTTACGATTTGAAGTACAAGTGCACATTCAATACAATTAAGCACACTTTTTCACAAGCGTGTCTTCTGCATGGAAAAAAACCCTTCCATGCATGTATTGTTATTGTTATTATCAGTGCAGTTGTCTGTAGTTCACTATGGTATGTTTTGTCCTGCTGATGTTGAGGGTCAAGGTCCACTGTGTAAAAAAACTTGCCCCTAATTTATAGCTTTTGAGCTAATTCTTTCTTTTTTGTACTACAGCTGTGCTAAAGCCTTACATTAGCGGCAAACCCAAGTGTTTAGAGTTGTTTGCCCGAAGTCTCCAGTCTGACTGGACCAGCTGGGGAAACGAAGTCATCAAGTTTCAGCACAGCAGCTATTTTACCAAAGAGAGGGCAGAGGATCCGGCCAGGACATCCGAGACTGTGCAGTAGCTCATGGACTAAGTTTTGAGTTTGTATTATATACATGCATATCAGCGTTCAGTTCACTACATGTAAAATGCAGTACAATTGTGTTTTCATCTGAATAGTGTATTTTATACCAAGCAGAAACGACACTATTTTTGTATAAAAATGAATGCATATAGTACTATCAGTATTTTACTACATACATTTTAGCAATTAGTTACAAGGCTCCACAATAAGGATTTTTCCTTTCTGCAAGCCTGGTCTGGCCAGTAGTTGGGATTTGTACTTGCCCTTCCAATAATTTGTCTGTTTTTAGAAACATTTTTATTATGTGTGTCAGAAATGTTATGATATTTTCATTAAAAATTTGTTCTGTCTTGAGTTTGTAACCAATGGACCTGCACTTACTCTAACTGTTTGACTTCCATTGTCTCGTGATGGTTGCAGAAATGATGCATCAAAATGTTAACTGGAAAACCTCTTTTACATGGGATATACTGATATTTGCCACTAAACGTTATATGAAAAGACAGATGTATTTGTAATTATTTGTGCTGTTTCTTCTATTAGTTCTATTAATTCTGTTTTATTGTTTTGTTTGTATACTTAAAGTCTCATTACACCAAGTTATACAGGCTATATGACATTTTATGGTGCATTTTACAGTATGCAGAAAGGATGCATTAACTTAGAATTGTAAATATTTTTGATACATTTATACACTTTTCCTTTACCAGGTTCCTTGAGATTCTTTTTTTTATTTTAAACATAGCCTAAATAAATGGCATTAAATATTACAAAAATGGGCATTAAGCAAATGTGATCTGAAAAGAGCAAATATGTTACAGAATGAAATAAACTGGTTAAATTTACTAAGTACACATTACACTGACACTAGTCTACATTCTTATCAAAGTGTTTAAAAAATGAGGACGACATATGAAAGGCTTTTTCCTTACGAAAGCTTGTGTGAAATGATTAAAGAACTGAACAACTGGAAATATAGAGGTAATACATAATGGGGGTTTTCAAGCTGTTGAAGTGTTTTTAATGTGCAGAATCAATACAGTCTTTCATATTATAAAATTATGCCATTTCTCAAATTTGTTTTTTTTTTAGTTTGTCAACTCAAAAGTCGAGACCAGGTTTGTCACCATATTTTGAGAATTACATTTTTATTAAATTGTTTTCTAAAAATTTTTTGGTACTGGGGGAAGAAGTATTAGCCACCTTTCCTATTTTGTTTTTCGGCATTTTGGGATGATTTTTGAAAAGTGACCATAGCCCATTCATAAGAGTCATTCACATTCCCTGTGAGCCATGCCTGTCGATATATTTAACAAACATCAGTTCCATTATTAAAATCTTATTAAATCATCTTCAGAAATTCACAAGGCTATTAACAACTTCTTAACTTAATGTTATCTATAGTAACTATACGTTTCCTCTTTTCTATAATTCTAAATCAATTCAGAAGAGTGGAAGTATTGTTTTAGGGCAGGATACTGTAAGTTGGCAAAAGCCATCAAATATTCTCAAAAACAATGAACAAAACAATGCAACATGAAATGTAAATGTTTGTGTTTCTATGGGACCTGACATTCTGTCAATTGGTGTGGCAGACAGGTGCACATGGAATTGCGAGTTGAATTAAAATAAATAAATATGCTGTCGGCATGATCGACAGGAGAAGAAAATACAAGCCTGACTTCACAATCATTGATGCATGACTGAAAACCATTGCTTGACACTTCCACCTGAAATAACCCGTATTAATGAGAACAGACTTTTTGTGTATTCTGCTGCCCTTTTTTCACAAAAGGAATTTGAATTTTTTTCCATTTTACGCCATACACAACTGACTTTCTCTTTACTCATTCCTCTCAATGAACGTGACATTCAGGGTTGCCAGGTTTTCACAACAAAACCCGCCCAATTGCTACTCAAAACAAGCCCAATCTCGTTTCAGGGGGGCATCTCCAGTAAGGGGGGGGGGGGGGGGGGGGGGGTTAAATATGTGTTTTTTTGGCATGGTTGCCTACTAAAATTCGCATTCCCGGGGCTAAATATCATATAATTGGGGTCGCTTCAACCCGCGGACATGAAAAACAGCTCGTGGCAACAGTGATGAAGTAGCCCAATACCGAGGGAAAACCGAGGACTTGGCAACACTGGATTTGCGTCTGTCTTATGCCGTGACATCTGCGTCTGTGATTTTATTTGAGTGTGTAAATGCGTGTGTGAATTATTGTTTAATCCCACAAAGATAATATTTGGGACCTGTATATTATTGGGGTTGTTATTGTAAATAACCCAAGCCTCATACATCGTTGTCTTGTGTCCTTGTCTTTGACTAGGGAGAATTTCTGACACAAAACTCTGAGTCTATGTCATGGTATTTGTCGAGTCTATGTCATGGTATTTGACGTTCTGTACATGCCCACAGACACCGTATTCATAAGCATCCAGTGATTTATATGCTCGTGATTTCTCTCGGGTGTACACGTTGGGTTTCTCAACTAAATATGTATATATATCCGGCCACTGTATATTTGGCCATCTGCGAACGTCTTCTATCCACTCCACTATAGTACACGGATCTGGTAGCTGAATACCATTTGATAAAATCAACTTTTTAAAATAACTTTCTCTGTCTGTGTTTCTTAATCTGCTCGCGTAGCTTGACAAGCTGCTGATTCTCGCCATAGTTTGTTGCCAAAATGCGCGCGCATACGTTGCTACGTCATCATTGTGTACAAACAGTAAAAGGGTCTATTATAAAGCGATTAGCCTGGACTTTTGTAATATAACTCTGATTGTGTCGACTAACCCTGTCAAGCTCCTCTGTCACCCTCGGCAGTCAGACGTTGCTGGTCTGACGCCAGGCTTACACCCATATGCATGTGGAACATATGTGTAGGCTGGATCTCCATATGTAGCGGTTCCTACGGCAACCCCATATGTGTATTCCTTCATGTACCAGCTACCCTACTTGGCTAGCCCAGTGTCTTTCCCTTGACAGAGCCTGCTCTGTCATCTCTAATGGTGTTCTTTCCCCCTTAGAACTAGGTTGGAACCACCTCAGAGACTGCCATATGTTGCACTACCCTGCTAGGTTAGTCCTTATGTGTAACTGCCACCTCTCCTTCCATTGAAGGATGTGGTTTTGCAGTGTTCCATCTCCCGAGACGCTTTCCCGGCGTTATCCAATAGTCACACTGAATGGGTCTTGCAGAACAGCAGTAACTGACCTTCTCTGCTTAGAGCCCTGACTTCCCGCTCCAACATAGGGGCGGTCCAGCGAGTTCTAGCAGGGCGCTGGAAGGGCCATCATCTTCGGCGTGTTGGTAGGATCCCCAATTCATCAGTCAGTTCCGACGTACGTCGAACGTGACCGACTGAAAGGGAATGTCTCAGTTACGTATGTAACCCTCGTTCCCTGAAGGAAGGAACGGAGATGTACGTCCTGTCGCCAGGTGCTATGCTTCCGCTGAAGGGCCGAGTCACTAGTACGGCTCCTCAGCAGAAAAGCAAAGATGCGGTCCTTATGTATACCCGCGCTGCGGGACGAAGCATGGAATGTTCATTGGCTCGTTTTTAAACACTCAAAGTAGATTGGTCTTTGAAAAAGATCCCCATTTCGTTGGTCAGTTCCGACGTACGTCTCTGTTCCCAAGGGTTACATACGTACCCGAGACATTTTTCTCAATCACTTTGGCTCAATTCTTGAATGAGCCATCCTCTGATCATCCTCTGATGGCTACTTCCAGCAGGATAATGCACCATGTCACAAAGCTTGAATCATTTCAAATTGGTTTCTTGAACATGACAATGAGTTCACTGTACTAGAATGGCCCCCACAGTCACCAGATCTCAACCCAATAGAGCATCTTTGGGATGTGGTGGAACGGGAGCTTCGTGCCCTGGATGTGCATCCCACAAATCTCCATCAACTGCAAGATGCTATCCTATCAATATGGGCCAACATTTCTAAAGAATGCTTTCAGCACCTTGTTGAATCAATGCCACGTTGAATTAAGGCAGTTCTGAAGGCGAAAGGGGGTCAAACACAGTATTAGTATGGTGTTCCTAATAATCCTTTAGGTGAGTGTATAAAGTGTGTGTGTTGCAATGGAGTTTGCTGTCAGAACCCTGAATCAGTGCTTAGACAGACATAATAGAGTGTAAAAATGAATAAACAACAGTGAATTTAAAGCTTACATGTAACACATTTCTTTAAAAAAAATGTGCACTGTATAAATAGCCTACAAATGTTCATTCTTTGTGTACTACATTATTGTCGTATCCCAGTCCTTTTTTTACTACTGTCTGAATCTGTTACAGTAAAAAGCTCAGTGTGATCCATAAACGCATTCAGCTAAACTGACATTATTGTATAGAATAGAAAGCAGTTAATATTTCCATGAAATATTTGTGAAAAAAACATTTTGACCAGTGTGGCTCAAACGAGGACTTTTATTTTGGTGGCACTAGCCAATTTACTGACACAATATGTTTTCAAGCATGAATTCAAGTTTAGAGAATGTTTAGAGACAGTTTTGAAATATTGGCCAAAGCGATTGAGAAAAAACTTAATAAAGACTCTTCGATATTTTTTTACCAACTAAGCAAGCAATTAAAAGATGACAGAACAATCACAGCAGTTGTGTATATGTCAAATTTCCCCATATTAATAATAATAATCCTCATACTTTTACACATTTGAAAATAAAAACCCCATGAGTAACTTTTAGATTTGTAGTTGATCAATTTAAGCATAACCACTTGTAAATATTTCAACATTGTTAAGCTTGTATCATTGAACTAAAGCCTTGTGAAAGTGCTACAGGGTTGCTAATTGCACAGATCTCACCATGTTTCTAACTCTATAGAGCATTGTGTGTTTTGTGGAAAAAAAGATGAAGGTTTACATGTATTAATTCATGCATGTCAAAAACATAAACATTTCTCATGGTGTTTTAATGTCTGGTTTAATTTATGCAGACTATAAAATGAGAATAGGCAATGACAAAATAATCACAACTGAAACTTTATTATTTCACCACAGATACATTTTACAATTCATATTTACATGTTTACATTATTGCAGCGCAGATAAAGTCATTCATATGTAAATGTTTGCATTACTGCAGTGCTGTAATGCAATGTAACAACATAATTTATATTTACATGTGTGCATTATCTACATGTGTATGAATAAATTCAAATTCTTCCATACACAATTTCTCCACTAAATATTATTTTAATGAATATTGTGCTGTTCTTTTGTATTGTTGTGAAGAGTGTGAATGCACTGAGGAATAGCCAAGGATACAAAACTTGTGGGGATAAATTAAGTCTGTCACTAGTGAAATGGATTTTGAATTGAATATTGTTTATTTCGGTCCTTACAAACAATTTTTTCATAAATAAAACAAAAACAAATAAAAAAAGCAAAAAATATACAAAAATATAACAATAAATATAGGCTACATGAAAACCGAAAAAGGTGTAGGCAGAAGACACTGCTTATTATGCCTACCCTTTGTACATATTTATCTAATGAGCATAATTTGTTTTCTAATGAATTAGATCAGTACAAGATAAACAATATAGTTACATAAGACATTTTCCAAAATGTACAAGGATAATTACAAAGATCATATATAAATGTACACATTTAAGATATTAATACAACAGATTAAGTATTGCATACACCAATTATTTATATTGTGATATATCATTATTTATAACTTAAATTTACTAAATGAATTACACAGTTTGAATTCCTTCTCAAAATTATTCCATTGGTTTACACCTTTGACAGATATACATCTATTTTTTTATATTAGTTCTTGACCTTACTTTTTGAAACATGTGGATTCCTCTTAGCTTATACTGACTCTTATTACAAACAGCTTCTGAATACAATTTGGTAAAATATAGCTGCAAGCAGCCATTATTGGGTCCAAGCACAAAGAAGAAGACAAGACACGCCAAAATGGCTGGGAGTGTCAGATCAACTGCAGCAATGAGCAATTAAGCACATTTTTAGATGATCTTAGGCAAAAAGGCTGAAAAATGCATTGTAGTCGATGAAAATGTCATGTTTCGTTCTATTATAGCGCCACCAAGTGGCAAAATCCCACTATTTTTTTGTGGGACACACTACATGTGTGTGTCAATTTTGGTGAAAACATTTCATTTAGTTTTGTAGTTATAGACATTTATATGAAAAAACAAGTACAAAATGACTGACACCTGACTTTGATTGGATTTTACACCCCCTTACTATCCATGTTTTGACATCGGTCGGACTAGCGGTTTCGAAGATATCAGCTAACGTTTTTTAAGCACTAAATTACAGCTCTGCACAAACCATATACCGAAACCTGGCAAGTCTGGTATCATTGGACTCAGCAATGATTCAGGAGTTTAAGAAGATGACTCTTGTGAAAATCAGTCAACCACACCCAATGTGATAAGCGTTTGGAAAAAAAATGATCTTCTAGGTGGCGCTGTTTCAAACTTCTCAGGCTCCTTCAGGGCATCGAGCTGATGACCCATACCGAGTTTCGTACAATCCGTTCATGTGTTCATAAAATACAGCATTTTAACACATAATTCTAAATGGCTGATATGGTCAAATTGGATATCAGGCGACTCGGCATGATGTCCCAAATCTAAGGAGACTTATATGATTTTGGGACAAATGGTTCAGAAGTTATAAGCAAAAATAGCCATTTTTGGTATCTCCAGACCAGTAGGTGGTGCTGCGTCAAAACGCTGCATGTTGCCTCAGGTCATGCTTGTGATGACATGTACCAAGTTTGGTTTGAATACAATAAAGCGTTGCGGAGATATAGCCTTATGTGTATTTTGTTTCTAGCCCTTATGGTTCAAAAGTTATTAGCATAAACATGAGTCAAGGTTTGGACTGGTGGTGGCACTAGAGGGAATGAGTTAGAGACTCCAAATTTGCTATGGTGACAGCTCAGCCTGTCCTCTATGAGTGTGCCAAATTTCTCAACTTTTTACCATACGGTTCTATGGGCTGCCATAGACTCCCATGGTGGAAGAAGAATAATAGGAACGCTAACGATTTCAATAGATGCCTACGCCCCTAATTATTATATACTTTATACATTGTCTGTGCAGTATAAGAATCAATCAACTAAATCAACAAATTTTAAAGCTTGTAAATTAATAAACAATTTATTTGTTGGTTCGTTATAGTCAGTGTATTTTATAATCCTTATTGCTCTAGTGTTTACACTTCAGTATGCCGATGCTTTTATTAAGGTCATTGCGCTGAAACGAAGTCGATATTCTTCTAGAATGAGGCGAGTAAAAGCCCCTTTCACACAACGGGACTGTAATGTTTGGCAAAACTACCATCTTCAAACGTTAATGTGTAAATGTTCAGGAAGCAATAACTAGAATGACGTTATATATTTTTACATTTATAACAATACTTTTCTAGAAAATACTCGCAGAATTATTATTTGTTTGCGATATACTTAAGGAAAGAGCTGTGCCGCTAGTTCACTCAGCGCTATACAGAAGTGAAGTCGCTGGCTGAGATTCTACAGGAAATACGTTAGCAGCGTTTGTGCATAGAGTCTCCGGGGTCTGGGCTCCATCTGGGCTCCGGTTTCAGCTGTGCTGTGTGTGGAACGGCTAACTTATATTGCTAAGGGCAAGCGTAAAGACTTTGATCAGCTATGAGAGCCATACATTAATACCACGTCAACTGGAATTGTAGACCTTATTGGATTGTAAACACTGTTTGTTACAAATTCATTGATATTTGATCTATTTGAATTTGCATTTGGTTACTATATGCCTAGTTGATGTGTGGTTATAAAACAAGAAAAGGACAATAAACATAAAAAAAAAAACCAAGAAGAAGAAGCTTGCGCTGTGTTCAGCTCCTCCAGCATCCACACGAGCTGTACGAGGATGTAAACTGTAGTTCGTGGTCCACTCCTCTTTCTGTTGGTGATCAGGAAGCTCTCTGCAGTTCCTTTTGGACTCCTGCTCACCCTATACAAATAATCAAAACCGTTTATCTACACTATCCTAACAATCCAATCCAAGCCATGAATGCTGTGATTCAGATAAGTGTAATGTCATTGGTCACCTGTTCACTGTAGCCAGGGATGGTTCTCAATGTCGTCTAAACTGGGACGATCTTCCGCCACTTTACTGAGACACAAGCAGATCAGCTGACAGCACTCTGTTACACACAACACAATCTTTAGCAACACAAAACAACACACTTCTCCGGGGTTTTATCTCTGAATGTTTGCTATCTCTTGCCTATAGACAGCTTTCCAGGGAAGAACAGACCCCTCTTGAAGGAGATACTGTGTGCGGCTCTCAAGGGAAAGCACAAGATGTTGTACAGCGTCAGCCCCACCGACCAAACCGTAGCAGGTCCTGCGTGATAGCGGTTCTGAACAAACCACTCAGGAGGGGCGTATTCAAGAGTGCCTGAGAGAACCAAGAAGACCAGAAACATCCACTTTAAAAGTTCCAGTACAAACAAATTCTCTTTGTTTGATCATCAGAAGTTCACAAACATCCACAGAGCGTTTCCTTCCGTAACGCAAACCAACCTGCGAAGGAGGTGTAGGCCGAGTCCTTTAGCAGATCTCCACAACCAAAGTCCAGCAGCTTGATGTCATAGGTATCTGTGGAAAGCAGCAGGTTGTTTGGCTTGACGTCCCGGTGCAGGACTCCGCGACTCTCACAGTGCTTCAGCGCAGTGATCAGCTGCACCAGCACTTTCTTGGCCAAGCTCTCATACAGACAGCCGTTCTCCTCGCAGAAACTCTGGAGATCTTGGCAGGGAACTGGCCGTTCCAGGATCATGCTGTAGTGGGTGTGACACTCAAACCACTCCACAAGCTGCAGGACGTTGGGGCAGGCAGGAGCCGAATTGACCCGTGTCATCAATGCCACCTCCAGCGGCACCAGACCCTGACCTTCCTGCAGGGACAAATGCTCTATTATATCGAATCGGATCGGATCGAACAGAACAGAACAACAGATTCACGCTGGAACTTACAACTTCCAGCCTCTTTTGGGTCCGGCCTTTAGAGACGTACTTGATGGCAACCTGTAGACGGATAAACCACAGTAAATCACACCTGCCTAATTGTGACAGATGACATTTACTGATTTATCATTTATAAATGCACTTATAAAGGCTGTCTGAACAAAGGAGGGAAGAAAATGTCTTACTGGTAGTCCGTCAGACTTGCAGATCCAAGCATACACAGAGCCGAATCCGCCTCGTCCCAGCAACGGGCCCCTCGCATATGCTTCTGCAAAATATATGATCAAAGAAATGTCCTTAAGAGAAAACATGTTGCAGTATCTAAAGCTGTAAAAGGACATTACGTTAACGCAGCTCTTGCATCAAACAGCTGAAGAACATTTTAATGACAAATCATTTAATAATTGAGACATAACATTTTTTTAATAAAAGCATATTCTGACCTCTGCAACAGCGTTTAGCAGGTCCTTTCAATGACGTGGATGGACCTCCATCATCCGGACCCTCCTGGCTTCTGCTCTGCTGCTTCCTCTTCCTGTCAGCCGGACCTGTGGACACAGAAACAGCCAACTCAGAAGGCAGAAGGGCCAAAAATCCAGATAGCTCATGGCTCAGTGTGTGGGTCGGGTCTGTCAGTGGATCCTGATCGGCGAGGTCATCAGAGCGAAGTCTCAAAATCTCCTGACCAGCCGACTGACCGGAATCGGCTCTGCTGGATCTGGAGCGGCTTGAAGCTGGAATATTTCAAACATCAACAAATTAGTAATATTTTAATAATAATCAATAATCAATGTCAGTGGTTCTGGTTACATCAAATTGTTACTTTATGTTTTCAACTTTCTATTTTCAGTGACAAATAATTTATTAACTGAGCTATAACTTCTTCAATAAAAGCATATTCTGACCTCTGCGACAGCGTTTAGCAGGTCCTTTAAATGACGTGGATGGACCTCCATCATCCGGACCCTCCTGGCTTCTGCTCTGCCTCTTCCTCTTCCTGTCAGCTGGACCTGTGGACACAGAAACAGCCAACTCAGAAGGCAGAAGGGCCAAAAATCCAGATAGCTCATGGCTCAGTGTGTGGGTCGGGTCTGTCAGTGGATCCTGATCACGGTTATTAGAGCGAAGTCTCCAAATCTCCTGACCAGCCGACTGACTGGAAGCGGATCTGGAGCGGCTTGAAGCTGGAATATTTCAAACATCAACAAATTAGTAATATTTTAATAATAATCAATAATCAATGTCAGTGGTTCTGGTTACATCAAATTGTTACTTTATGTTTTCAACTTTCTATTTTCAGTGACAAATAATTTATTAACTGAGCTATAACTTCTTCAATAAAAGCATATTCTGACCTCTGCTAGAGCGTTTAGCAGGTCCTTTCAATGACGTGGATGGACCTCCATCATCCGGACCCTCCTGGCTGCTGCTCTGCTGCTTCCTCTTCCTGTCAGCCGGACCTGTGGACACAGAAACAGCCAACTCAGAAGGCAGAAGGGCCAAAAATCCAGATAGCTCATGGCTCAGTGTGTGGGTCGGGTCTGTCAGTGGATCCTGATCACGGTTATCAGAGCGAAGTCTCCAAATCTCCTGACCAGCCGACTGACTGGAAGCGGCTCTGCTGGCTCTGGAGCGGCTTGAGGCTGGAATATTTCAAACATCAACAAATTAGTAATATTTTAATAATAATCAATAATCAATGTCAGTGGTCAATTACAAATTGTTCATATAGCTACTAAATTAAAGTTTTATTTAATATGCAAGGAATCAAATACATTATGGTACAGCAGGCCCGGTTCTAAGCACCTATATAAGGGTGGGCTGGCAGATATCCCGGGTGGGCATCTTTTTTTTTTTGGTTGGGTTTAAAAAAAAAAATTTCGCGACCCATAAACTATAGGCCTACAGCCATTTACATTCAAACAAGGCAAGCCAAGCATAAGAAAGGCCTACTTGTATAAAATTGGTAATTTGACTCTATTCTCTAGATGGCACAAATTCATCTCAGCACTTTTCCACACAAACGCTTTTGATTATTGATGCATATTCGCAACATTCTGCACTAATTTGATAGCTAGATCTATATATGGGAGGCTAATTAACTGGTTAACCAACCAACAAGAATTTTAACCAAATAATCGTTTGGTTGAAAAAAAAAAAAAAACACAAAAACAGGTAAGTCATGTATAAGTCACATTTGATTGCATTCAGAAATAATACCGGTAAAAGTACTACAAACATTATAAACACTACAAACATAGCTATAGGTTATTTTATTTCCCCTCACTCCACATCAAATTGTAACGAGTAGGAATATGGTGTGGCCCCTTTAAGAGCTGCGCTCCCTGTTGAACTGTCTGCGCTGTATGTGCGCTCTGCGCCTCCAGCACTCCCATGTATGCGGGTTATTTTCTGTTGCTCAAATCAAGTTGTGTTGTTGATTAAGTAATGCTAGCGTTTGTGACGGACTGTTACGCGAGTTTCACGGGGAATAAAGTGGAGCTGAGAAATGTCCATCGCCTCCATGTCTACAATAGCCTAACTCCAGTTAAGTGAGCCATCTCGATTTTCCTCTGGACACAATGTGTTACAACATCCTTTAAATGTAACGGTATTCAGAACAGATCAATAATTAAAAAATATAAGTATATATATATATATATAAACAAAACGAAATGAATGAGAATCTGAAAGTAACCAGCGCTCACGATTATTTATTATAGGCTTTGTTCACTCATGTCCCAATACTGATGGAAAAATCATCCTCTTCACATGCGCAAAAATGTGAAAACATAAAATAGCCTACTCCGTCATTTTGGTCATCCAGATAATAAGAGTAGGACATCGTTCAAAACTGCAAAGTGTTTACTTACATTGTGCTATTGTAAAATTAAGAAAACAAGATGTGCAAGATTGTTTGAGGAGCGCGGTGCCTCACAAAAATGAACCAAACTCACCAGCACTGTTGCAGTTTTTCTGTCTTTTTGTTAATCTGTTAATTATTTAAGTCAAATATATTTCGCGAATTTATTCCTTTTATATGCCTAGACTGATTTAATGAAAACAAAATAATTCTTTTTTATTTTTAACGTAGGCCCTAACTCTAATGTAGCCTAACTCCATACTTTTGCAGAGTTCGTACATGACGCGGCTTTATAAACGCGGCACTCATTTAAAAAAGAAAGAAAGAAAGAAAACATTTTTTAAAAACTTGTCTCTATACCTGCATCGCGTTTTTAACCGCACAAAGGCGTCCTGCGTGAATGGCCCTAAACTGATTAAAAGATAAACAGCGCATTTGTATTTCAGTGCTGCTGTTATTTAAACAGTCAGCTTGCCTCGTAGCCTACATTCAGTTTACAGCATCAACAGAAGCCAAAGAAGGCAAGGTTTCAACTGAATATGCACTTGCATTTTAAACACATGTTCTAGCTCTGCCCATGCAATAAATGCACGTTCTTAAATGAGCGTGCATTTCAACTTGGCATGAATAAATAAATAAAATCAGAGATGCATATTAATATTTACAAGATGCATATTCACGAATACAACATCTCGTAATTACCTTAATAGCACGCAAATATCTCTGCCCGTTTTCGTTCGTGTGACTGCAGCCTCTGCTTTTCTGCTACAGACTGAAGCGCGCGCGTAGCTTACAACGCGCCGCGCCGTAATTTTCAGTTAATAAAGAAAACATTTCTGGTGTTATTTTTGTGATTGTTTGGGGTATTCTACAGCCCTTCATCAAAACTTTCAACACCGAGCCCATCACAGATTGTTTTAATCAATGCACAAATAGTAAAAACAAATGAACACTATCAGTTCCTAAATTCTGATTGGGTGGGCAAAGCAGACGTTTGGGTGGGCTCAGCCCATCCTTACGAAAATAAACCATGGTTTTACTACAAATAAAACCAAAAAACCATGGTTATTGTAGTAAAACCATGGTAACCGCAAATTAACCATGGTTTTGCTTCTCTAACCATAGTTTAACCATGGTATTTGTGGTAAAACTGTAGTTATATAAATGGTATTCAATTAGCCAAAAAACCATGGTTACTACATTTTTACTACAATAAAACCATGGTTAATTTTCGTAAGGCCCATGCCCATGCCTAGAGCCGGCCCCGTGGTACAGTAAATGGTTACCTCACAGAAGTTTCTTCACATTAATTTAGTCAATCATTGTACAACATCATGCCATAACATACCAAAAAACTCATTTAAAAAATCAACAAACACTCACCTTCTCTTTCACCTAAGGTTATGTGGGCCATCGACATCGTCCTCGAACCTGCAACAGAAACAATACAAAATACAATACAAAAAAAGAGAATAAAATAAAACTCTCCTCAGAAATACTCCTCCCAAAAACAAAACAAAACAATGAAATAAAACTCAAAACTCCGTCTAAAATAAGAAAAGGGCAATAAAAATCAAATTCTTCTCAAAAATAATACAAATCAAAGTATGTAAAGAAAACAATCCTCCGTTCTCCTTCTAGAATCAAAATGATCCTCTTAGAAATCCTCTGAAAAGTTTCACAATCTCAAGATCGCACAGAAAATTTTCTGCAAGAGTCTGTATTCGCCTCTCTCAACAACAGACAGCGATGATGGGTTCGCGTGTGTGTATATATTCAGTCAGAATTCATAACACGCGTCGCTATAGCAACTAAACTTCGCTCATATGCACGCACATGACGTCGCGTGCGTCAGTACAGCAGAGCGCGTGAGTGCACTTCGAATGTCAACACATTTATTGAACACTTACAAACTTAATCTTGACGTTTTCTTCAATAAATGTGATTTTTTTGTTGTTGTTCTGAACAGTTTACTATTATTACTATTATTATCCGTGTCCAAAATCTTTCTTCATCATAGCATAGCTCATTAGCTAATTGAACAAAAAGTTATAACCAGTTTAATATATCTGCGATGTCATGTGCCGATTCGACTGAAATCACGGAGGTAGACGCCTAGGAATAATATGGTGATTAAAAAAAAAAACATTATGTGAATAATACTTCAAAACTTTCCGTGATTGACTTTTCTAATGGACGGTGTTCTGAAATATGAGGTGTCTGAGATTCTCCGTGACTGGGCGGAGCTGTTCCTGTTTTGGGTTAAAGCGCCACATATTAGTGCGCGCTCCTCGGCTTACTTAAAGGTTATTAGCTTGTTTCAGCATTAAACGAACCTAACCTCATATTCTAACTTATTTATGCACAATGGTTTATATGTAGGCTATATTGTGTTATGTCATGTCGTTTGTTAGCTATGTTTGATATGATTACAGCCGATGATTTGCCAGAGGTGTCGTAAACGCTAAACGAGCCAAACACTTTTAAGGTTTTTTGTTTGTTTCTGTTTTACTTTGAGAGTCTTGAGAGTTTCCAAAATTGCACGCAAGCATGAAAACCTGTTAATTATACATGTTATAAACAATATAATGTACAATATAACCTTGATTAATGACCAAAGATATCCCTGTAGGCTACACCAGACAAAGCAGACACTTTTATTTTCCACTTTATTTTGAACATGACAGTTTTAATAATACAGGCTTGTTGTAAATATAATTTTATTATATTTTTATTTGAATATTTGATTGAATGCGTCACTTGCAAAGGCTGGTATCACTGGGATTGCATGAGCAAACCAAACTTTGATTTGTCTGGGATCCCAAGACCCAGCTGTGCAAAGTGTGTGTTTAAATAAAAGTGTTATATACGTCAGTCATGACTTCTCGTTTGAGAATACAACTTCAACACAGAATCAATTGCCCTTTTTTTATTCAAAATGAAACTACTCATGATTTATTTTTTATCTTTAATACTTATTTACAGTAGGCTAAATGTGCAAATTATTAATTTAGCCACTAAATAAATGTGAACATTTTAATTGTTATGGATTTCTTGTAGAATAGAACTAAAATATTTCATTCTGAATGTACTGCAGGTTTGCTCATTTCCCAACTTTAGTATTTGATATCAGCGCTGTGTTAAACGGAATCCTGATTCACAGCGCATCAAGTGCTCAAAGGAGACATTTTAAGACATGTTTTGTCATTTTATAAACTAAACAGTGCCGCCCGTGGGGTTGTGGGGCCAAATCAATATTTACGTGTATAAATGTGTATTATTAACATTCACTAATGTGTAACATTCAACATACAAATAATATTTAAACAAATGCAAGTATATATCGGTCCTACTCGACCTGCTCCGAGTGAGATTCGAACAGGCGGCATTGCGCGTTATTTATGAACTATTACACTTCACCTTAAAGGCCTGTAGGTGGCACGCGACCTTCATTAAAAACTATTATAACTTCATCAGACAGTAAATCAATACAAAATGCACGAGTAGATCATTCTTTAACTTAGCACGTTGAATGTGGTCCAATGTTTTCCTCATATGACACAAGCAATAAATAATGTGCTATTTATAGCATTCAAAAGAGCATATGGCTACCTTTGAGCTTATCGTTCTTCTTGTGCGCTTCTATTTTTCCTTGGCAAATTAGTGTAAATTAGTGTAAAGTGCTATTGTGTATCTTTCTTATGTTTTCAGATTTGATTTATTCTGTTGTTTCACATAGTTTTTTAATATTTATTGAAAGTAAATGCCTTTCCAATCTTATATGCGATGGAAAAGCATGAGTTCAGCAAAAGGCGGATTCACACTCTTGTTGTCTGCTATGCATTATACTCAGAGGTGGACAAAGTACACAACTCTATTACTACTTGAGTAAAAGTACTACTAGTCAAATATTACTCCGTTACAAGTGAAAGTTCTAAAAACAGATTTTTACTTAAGTAAAAGAACAGAAGCATTTTTTTTTAACCTCTTAACCTGCGCCCCATTTTTGAGAATTCTTTGAAAACGACATACCCAAATGAAAATGTCTGCAGCTCTTAAACCCTATGGTCTATATTCATAAATCTGGTCTTATTTTAAACTAGACACTTGAAATGTTGCTACCCAAGAGTCATAATAACTCAAAGTAATATGGGAACAGAGTAATATACATGTAAATATACATGTAAGTGACTCACGTTTTTTTTTTTTTTTTTTTACTTAGGGAAAAAAATATTATCATTTAATGTTAAGAGCCTGAAAATAACTTAAATATAAAACTGAATGTCTAATCATGTCATGATTCAAATATGAGGATGATTCTCTCAGTAATGTAGCTTCTGTGAGCTTTTATGTCAAGAAAAGTCTAGGCGAATTTCAAAAAGGCCATTTATTTCAGAACATTTGCTATTGTAAAGAGTAGTTTTTCATTCAAATAAATCTGCAATAAACTGCTAATTATAATGGATAAACAGTTACTGAAAAACTAAAGCAACTATTTACAGAGATTACAAAGTGTAAAAAACTCATTTAGCTGATGGGAAGCGTCAGTAAGAGTCTGCGCGCTCCACTGCAGTTGCGCCATTGAGAACGCGCAGACTGCGCACAAACAGTATTCACCAAAGCCTACTTACGTAAACTGCGCAAGATAATGCCTTTTGATTGGTTACTAAGTCCATCAATCAAACCTTTGTTGGAAAGGCATTGGCTGGGCACCGAGTGCCTTTATCCAACGAAAACCATGGGCGCAATGATTGACAGCTCACCAAGCCTGTAAAGCGCTTCCTCTATACGATGCATCCCAGGAGAGTCTCTGATTGAAGGAGAGAGACGAGGGAGGGTTTATAATACGTGGGAGAGACTATTCTAGCAGGGGGAGTTTGCCAGAAAAGGATTAGAATCGATATTTCATTGAAAATGGACATGATTAATTACGCTAACTCAAAACTCCCTTGCAAACAACGAAGGTTTTTTTGTTTTTTTCCCTATTTTTTCGTTGTTTTGGATTAAAAAGTGGGATGCATTTTGAAGAGTGGACTCTTACACAGAGATGTATGCGGGTGTTTATTGGATTCGTCCGATCTGATCCGAACGACAGGAGATGAAAGATGAGTACCGCTAATATTATGCTAATGTTTACATGGCCGGTCCTTTAGCGTTTCATTTAACCCTTTCCTCTCTGGTTTATTTATTGCAAAAACAAGTTCAGAACATGAATCTTGAGTGTTTTAGCTTTCAAATGATGCATAGTTTGTGATAGTTGATTGAATATTTTGTATAAAACAAAAGTAAATAAAAGTACACACACGCCCACTTCCGTCAACCCCCCCGCCCACGATCCGGTGCAGGTTAAGAGGTTTTTTTTAAAAAGTACTTAAGTATCAAAAGTAAATATTTTTTTTTTATGTCAATGCATTATTTTATTATTGTTGCATTGTTGTATAAATGCACATTATGCCACCATGATGGTTTAAGCCAGTCAGTGATGCTCCATCCGACATGCTAGCATACGACTACCTTAAATTCATTTAAAGCTACACTGTGTGATATTTTCCCCCATCTAGCGGTGAAAAGGTATATGACCATCCAGTAAATATTAGTTTCTGTTCCTCCCAATTCCGATTTCGTTTTAACTCCTACGGTGGCCGATTTAGTCCAAGATTAACATGGCTTCCAGTTCGACCTCGTCCATTAGTGTTCCTTCAAGTGATGAGGTTACTTTAGAAAACTATTATAATTTGCAGTTATTTAATTTGTCAGTTAACATGTAGGTTATGACATCTATGTAAAATGAATGTAAAATGAATAATAGTTTTACGTTTTCGTAATTTATTTACCATTTCACTGCTAACATCAGCTATCAGGTTCCCAGACGAATGCAAGCTAATCTTAGTAAAGTAACTTTTATCAGTGCTATCGTTATTCTGTATATTGTACGACATCACTAGCGTAAGGCAAAGTTTACATTGAAGGCGATATCGACACGGTGCCATCGAGTGTTAAAACGCGAAAGGCGAAGCTTGAATTTACGGGTATGTCCCTCTTTGGCTAATGCACTTTCAAGATGGAGGGGCAACATGGCGACCCCCATTCGAACCCCTTACCCTTATGTATTTTCAATGGCATATTATAAACTTACGAGAATACTTTATTACTTGAAAGAAGTAAATATACATTAATGAGCACATATATTTTTGAAAGAACTAAGTGTTTTTAGCTAAGAATAAACTAAAAAAGTTACACAGTGTAGCTTTAAACACTCACAAAGCTCTTTACAAAGCTGCTGTCACTTTAAGGCCAACTGCACGGACCCTATACTCTAATACACATCCGATGTTCTCCTAACTGTTTACTCTTCTCTTTCTCCCAGACATTTACATTTTTGAACATTTTATGAGACATGCATCAAGTGTATGCCAACTAAACTAATCTTTAATCTTTTCAGAAGATGAAACATACTTTTTAAGTATGGCCATGGGTGCACACACTGCGCAGAGGAAGCGCCTTCATCCATTTTGCTATGAACTGATCAATGTTCAAAAAATGTTGGGAAACTTCACATGACCCTATACAAGAGTGATTACTTATAGACTGTCTGCAAAAAAACAAAACAAAAAATCTTTTAAAGAAGAAAAAAATCATCCACTGACTTTCAAAGCTGCTACAGAAACGACTTTCGACTTTGAGGACCTTGATAGAAATGTAGTGGAGTAAAAAGTACGATATTTGTCTTTCAAATGTAGTGAAGTAAAGGTCAAAGTTTCCCGAAAAAAATCATACTCAAGTAAAGCACAGATACAAGTAAAGTGTACTTAAGTAGCTACTCAAGTAAATGTGCTTAGTTACTGCCCACCTTTGGTTATACTCGTTTTACGACCTATGTACGCCACTGCTACTGAGAAGTAATAGACGGCTTTTATACTTTTGTCTGTCCCAACCAGACATTGCATCTGCCATGAAGGCAGATGGTTTATTTGCATTTAGTGCATTTAGTGCAAATAGACACTCCGATTATTAGTTTCGCGGCGGCCGTGGTTGGCCCCCCAGATGACCTGTACCACTTGTACCGGCTCTGCTGGAACGCTACAAAGTCGTGAGTCGTAACTTATGGGCTCAAAAACCTGCCTGGAACGCAGCATAAATATAGCCACGCAGCGCAGGACTGCAAAGTTTTCGACATGTTAAAGAGTTAAATTAAACATGCATGAATGAGAAAAGTGAATGAGGGTATTAAGCGCAATAAACCACAAGAAAGAACCACCTTGCCTGTTTTGGCGAGTATATTGATGCAAACACAATGGTTTATGTCTTCAGGTTGGAAGCAGATGCCTGCAAAGTATTGTGCATCAGGTCTTAAAGTGACAGCAGCCTAATTTACCTGCTGCTGGTGTCCTTATTAATCACACAACAACAACAAGATAATCACACACAGCTCTTGACTGAATAACTATAGCAACTTTAATAAGAATCAGTGTGTATAACATTCATATTGTATAGTCTATGCATATTTTTGGTATGGGAAATGTTCATTTAAATACAGAAATACATCTTACATATTGCATTTTGCATATTACATTTCAAATTGAATATCGTTACCCACAAACTTCCATATCTGTATTTCATATAGCTGTTTAACTCAGAGTTTTACACCGATAATGTGTTTTTGTGTCCCACAGTACTGCTTTTTAGTTGTTCTATGTAAACACACTGGATGGATTTTTAAAATGTTTTTTCCCCCTCAACAAAACTTTTCTGTATAGGTGTCACAGAGCCTCCACCCACCAATGCACTGGCATCGTTACCAGACTCCACGCTCTGCCCACTTGTTCACAATCCCCAGAGTACTGATCACCTGCACCTGCTCCTGCACCTCATCATCAATGACACTATGGCTGCATCCGAAACCTGGAAAATGCTGTCTTCGGAGGACACATTTCAAGGCAGGAAGGCACCAATAAGGCAAGTCCGAATCTAATGTTAGCTTCACTTCTTGGCTCCAGAGATACCTTCATCTGATCAATTTTTGAAGGCAGCATATTTGTATCCTTCGCTGCCTTTGATATCCCACAATGCTTTCCACTCTGTGGCAGTTGAGTTGGGAAAAAAGATGGCATCCGAAAGTTGCGTTTGCTGGTCAGTTTGTGTGTAAATGTAAATTTGTACTTCTGATGTCATTTCTAGCGAAAAATTACCAATGCAGTAGTTAAATATTTGTTTAGTTCTCACAAAAGCTCTCTCTGTTTAGCTGTAGATCATTAAACGGTTACACTGCCTTATGGGTCCTGCACACTGTGCGATTTTTCAAAATCCTCTGCGAATGTTGCTTGTCAGACTGTACGAACATGATCCCCGATGTAATACATGTCACACTGTAGGATCTCAGTTGTCATTATGTCAGACTGTACGACAGTCAGACGCGAAAAACGGACGCAAGCAAGAGACTCGTACGGACTGAGTTTTACGTCATCAATCCGTGACGCGTTCGGTAACGGTGAGCCGCATTCACATACACAACGGTAGCGTTCAGCAAACAACAAAAACAAGCGGTGGCATTTTTCATTCACCTGACTCTTTTCGACATGTTCCCTGATGTGATTTGATGTTGTCGCACAAAATGCGTCATCAGGTTCTGCGCTCCTATTGGTTCTTGATTTGATGGTCAACCTAGGAGAAGTCACACTGCAGGATTGCGCCTCAAAGCGTGGACGGCCAAATCGTGGCCAAAATCACACAGTGTGCACCCGGCTTTAAAAGTCTGTCCGAAATCAGTTTTGTGAGGTGCCTTCATGCACAAACGCTGCCTTACAAGCCATTGTCTGATAAGGCAGCGAGGCAATGAGACAGCTGCCTAGGTTTTCGGACGCAGCCTATGGCTGCATCCGAAACCTGGAAAATGCTGCCTTCGGAGGACACATTTCAAGGCAGGAAGGCACCAAGGCACATCCGAATCTAATGTTAGCTTCACTTCCTATCTCCAGAGATACCTTCATCTGATCGATTTTTGAAGGCAACATATTTGTATCCTTCACTGCCTTTGATATCCCTCAATCCTGTGCTTTGCATTCCGTGATAGTTGAGCTGGGAAAAAAAGATGACGTCCGAAAGTTGCGTTTGCTGGTCAGTTTGTGTGTAAATATTCTATTTCTGATGTCATTTCTAGCGAGAAATTACTACTGTAGTAATTAATATTTGTTTAGTTTTCACCAAAGCTCTCTCTATTTTGCTGTAGATCATTAAACAGTTACACTGCCTAAGAAGTCTGTAAATGGACTGCATTTATATAACGCTTTCAACAAACCCATGGCCATCCAAAGCGCTTTACATCTTGCCTCACATTCACCCATTCATACACTGTCTGCGGTGTCAGCCATGCAAGGCGCCATCCAGCTCGTCGGGAGCAGCTGGGGTTAGGTGTCTTGCTCATGGACACCTCTGCAATTGGTCAGGTGGAACCGGGGATTGAACCACCAACCTTCCAGTTTGTAGACAAACTACATGAACCACTGAGCCACTGCCGCCCCAAAAAATGAATGTCCGAAATTTGTTTCGTGAGGTGCCTTCATGCACAAACCGCTGCCTGCAGAGTCATTGTCTGATAAGGCAGCGAGGCAACGAGTCAGCTGCCTAGGTTTACAGACGCAGCCTATACGAGCACACTCTCCCTGCACACCCTTGTCTGGTCTCGTCAATTTTACCTGGAATCCTTACCTTCTACTTACCTCGATCTCCATTCGTCTCCAGTTCCTGGTCCCCTTGTGTCTCCCATCATCCGACCTCCATCCACGTATCATCCTGCCAAGTAACTGTTAAGTGCTCATCATTCCTGCTTCCGTTGTTTACCTGTGTCGTGTCTCTGTTTAATAAATACGACCGTTAATCTTATCTGTCTCTCTGTCCTGACAATAGGCCTATATCTCACTGACAAAATATTTGATGAAATTCAGTTACTTTCCACTGATAGATGATTCAAAAGTTTAAACGAGAATCTCCTCTTTCTTGTTTTTATTTTTGCTATAGGTTACTTCTGCTTCCCTTTCAAGGGAACTCGCGCTGCGTCAAGCGCTGCGGGAACGCCTCTGCGTTTGCGTCATGAAGCACTCGTAAAATCAGTCCAATGGCGTGACAGGACGTCATAGGCGGGTGACGTCAGCGACCAGGAAACTATAAAGCACCCCTGAACCAAACAGTGTCAGCTTCTGTGTCTTCACAAGCGCTCCATGTGAAATCGTTTGTCCTATATATCAAAGTGTGTGTGTGTCTCTCTAAAGAAAATATAATGGCGAATCAGCAACAGTTCAGACAGTGTGTTTCTCCCTGCCCCCGTTACATCACGGGTGGGGATACACATCTGCTGTGTGTTGTATGTCTGGGATCGGAGCATGCACAGTCAGCGCTCGAGGGTGCTGACTGTGAACATTGTGAAAAGCTCCCTATGAGAACTCTCCGATCCCGCCGAGCGCTCTTTGAGGAGGGCGCTTCGGCTCGCGTTCCCCAGGGTGCAGGTCCCGCTGCTGCCGAGGCACAGCGAAGGCTTATGTCCTGGGGATCGCAGAGGGATCTAGCGGAGGGGTTAGAGACGGGTGATCCCCTATCTCTGCCTTTACCCGCTAGATCTGACGCTTCAGCTGCTGAGTTAGAAGCACGCTCTGCGGTTTCTTCTGCTCGCGCTGAAGCGCAGGCTCAGCATCATTCCAGCTCTGAGGAGTTGGATGTGGTGAGCCTGGATTATTTAGATGAGGTTTCGCCGCCTCATTCACACGCTAATGAGGAGCTGTTGGAGGTTGTGACTCGCGCTGTTGCCAGGCTGCAAATAGACTGGCCAGCCGAGAAGAAAGAGGTTCGTCAGCCGAGTAAATTAGACGAACGCTTTTTGCCATCTAGATCGCAACCTCCAAAGCGGGGCTTGCCGTTTTTTCCTGATCTTCACACCGAGGTGTCTAGATCATGGATTAAACCGGCATCATTTCGGCCATTTAACCCCACAACGGCTGCATATTCAAACATTGTGGGGTTGAAGCAGCATGGTTATGCGGTGATGCCGCGGGTAGAAGAGACGCTCGCGAGCTATCTCTCTCCCGAGTCCGCGCCATCGCTTAAAGCCCCGCAGCTGCCCACTAAGCCAGTCAGAACAACATCAGCTTTAGTGGGTAGGGCATACTCGGCAGCAGGTCAGGCGGCCGCCTGTTTACACACAATGGCGGTGCTTCAAGCATACCAAGCCGACCTGCTGAAAGACATTGATGACGAATGTGAAGAAGTGGGGAGAGAAACGATCGCGGAGATCAGGAGAGCTGCAGATTTGTCTCTTCGGGCTACCAAGGAGACGGCCAAATCCATCGGCCGTTCTATGGCAGCCCTGGTAGCCACGGAGAGACATTTGTGGCTGAATTTATCAGACATCACAGAGAAAGATAAAAAATTTCTGTTAGATTCTCCTATCTCCCCTGCTGGCCTCTTCGGCGACTCCGTTAATGCGGTCGTCGAGAGGTTCCAAGAGTCAAAAAAGCAGGCGGCGGCGTTTCAGAGGTTTCTCCCCAGAAAGTCTCATGTCTCTGGGGCTGCTGGGCGGGAGCAGCCCCAGCCGAGTACGTCCTCCTCATACAGAGCGCAACAAAAAGAGAGTGTTGCTACCCGCGCTCCCCCACAGAGAGACTGGGGGCCGGGGCAGCGCTCTCAGCCGAGGTCTTCCCGAGGTAGAGCGGATCTGAGGACCGTTCTTATCTCTAGGAAGGCCTCGGCGAAGAAGTCCTGACGCCAGAGGTGTCAGGCTTCTGATGGCAGTCCCCTCCGAGGGGAAGCGGTGTGCCGAGGCACCCGTCTCCTCTCGGTGCCATCAGGGGGCCGTTCTGCCAACCCTGCCACCTCTGGTGCTTCAGGGCGCAGCGGTTCCCGGCGAGCGCATATCTCCACGTCCGCCCGGAAACGTAGCGGCGCAGGGATGCTCGCTCCCTCCAAGGAGGGCTCAAAGTGGGTCAGTTTGGTTGCTTCCTGCCGGCGCGCCGTTTCAGGACACCAAACTGCCCACGCAACAAAATCCAGAGGCCAGCCTCGAGAGGCTGGTTCCCTTAGTAGATTTTCTGGCAGCGTGGAAATTTCTGCCAAATATCTCAGAGTGGGTCCTGCGTACTATAGAAAAAGGGTACAGAATACAATTCGGGTCACACCCGCCCAAGTTCAACGGGGTACTACCCACAGTAGTAAACTCCGAGCAGGCTCTGGTAATGGAACAAGAGGTACAGACTCTTCTGCGAAAAGAGGCTATAGAAAGGGTCCCTCCCCACAGCAGAGAGTCGGGGTTTTACAGCCGGTACTTCATAGTTCCGAAGAAGGATGGAGGACTGCGTCCTATTCTGGATCTGCGCCAGTTAAATCGGGCGGTAAAAAAGCTAAGATTCAAAATGCTTACGCTAAAACAGATCGTGTGTCAGTTCAGGTCCAGGGACTGGTGTGTCACAATAGACCTGAAAGACGCATACTTCCATGTCTCCATCCTTCCTCAACACAGGAAGTTCCTCAGGTTTGCTTTCGGGGGCGAGGCATTCCAATATCGGGTTCTTCCATTCGGCCTAGCATTATCACCCCGCACCTTCACCAAATGCGTGGATGCAGCTTTGGCTCCGCTGAGACTCCAGGGCATTCGCGTACTGAACTACATCGACGACTGGCTAATCTTAGCAGAGTCGGAACAGCTAGCGGCTCAGCATCGAGATGCTGTGCTCGCTCATATGAAGGTGTTGGGGTTGAGGTTAAACGCAAAGAAAAGTGTGCTATCTCCTCAACTGAGTACCACTTTTCTCGGCGTAGTTTGGGACACGAGCACCATGAGGGCGCGCCTGGCGCCCAACAGGGTGAAATCGATACTAGACTCAGTAACCAAGATGAAGCTAGGCCAGTCAGTCACTGTAAAGCAGTTCCAGAGACTGCTGGGTTTGATGGCATCAGCGTCCAACGTGATACCTTTTGGCCTGCTGTACATGAGACCCTTACAGTGGTGGCTCAAGACCAAGGGATTCTCCCCGAGGGGAAATCCGTTTCGCATGATCAAGGTCACGCGGCGATGCCTACGTGCCTTAGTTATGTGGAAAGATCCTTGGTTCTTGTCCCAGGGTCCGGTGCTGGGGGCTCCTTGTCGTCGCTTAACGCTAACGACGGATGCATCTTTCACCGGCTGGGGGGCGACCATGAGTGGTCGCTCAGCTCAAGGTCTGTGGAGCGACCATCAGCTCTCCTGGCATATAAACCAGTTGGAGCTGATGGCCGTGTTCCTGGCGCTCAGGCACTTTCTCCCAGACCTGAGGGGCCATCATGTGTTGGTTCGCTCGGACAACACATCGGTGGTCTCCTATATAAATCGCCAGGGGGGGCTACGTTCGCGCCGGCTTTGGAAGTTGGCTCATCGAGTCTTAGTTTGGGCCCAGGGCAAACTGTTATCGCTACGAGCAGTATACATTCCGGGGTATCTGAACACGACGGCAGACTCCCTGTCGAGGCAGGGAGTGGTGCCAGGGAATTGGAGACTCCACCCCGAGGTGGTGGAGCTCCTATGGAACCGCTTCGGTCAGGCTCAGGTGGATTTGTTTGCGTCTCAAGAGACAACGCACTGTCCCCTATTTTATTCCCTCACACATCCAGCCCCTCTGGGGTTGGATGCCATGGTGCAGACGTGGCCGAGGCTGCGTCTGTACGCCTTTCCCCCTCTGGCGTTGCTACCAGGAGTGCTGGAGAGAGTACGTCGGGACGGGGTTTGTCTGTTGCTAATAGCCCCGTTCTGGCCGGGCCGAGTATGGCTTTCGGGCATTGTGTCCCTTCTAGAGGGTTCCCCGTGGGAGATTCCCATCAGGAGGGACCTTCTCTCTCAGGCGTCGGGGTCGATTCTGCACCCGAGGCCGGAGTTATGGAAACTGTGGGCTTGGCCCCTGAGGGGGATCAGTTCACAGACTTAGGTCTCTCTGCCGAGGTAGTTGAGACCATGTTGCACTCCAGAGCTCCTTCTACGAGGAGGCTGTATGCCCTTAAATGGAGAGTCTTTGTTGCATGGTGTTCCAACCATTCTCTAAATCCAGTTAACTGCCAAGTCAACTCAGTGCTGGATTTCCTACAAGAAAAATTCTCTTCGGGTTTATCCCCTTCCACCTTGAAGGTATATGTGACGGCAATATCGGCCTATCACGTTCATCTAGATGGTGCATCGGTGGGGAGACACCCATGGGTTACTCGCTTTCTTCGTGGTACTCTGAGGCTAAGGCCTGCGGCACGCTCGAGGGTGCCGACCTGGGATCTGGCCGTGGTGCTAGAAGGTCTAGCATTGGCCCCCTTTGAGCCGATTGAGGAGGTGCCAGAGAAATTTCTAACACTAAAAACTGTATTTCTCTTGGCTATTTCTTCTCTAAAGAGAGTAGGGGATTTGCAAGCATTGTCTGTTGCCCCTTCCTGTCTTGAGTTTGCGCCAGGTATGGTGAAAGCATTCTTGTTTCCAAAAGAAGGATATGTCCCCAAAGTTCCCACGAACGTGGCAGGTCCTATAATGCTGCAGGCCTTCTCTCCGCCTCCCTTTCAGAATTCAGACCAGGAGAAATTAAATCTGCTCTGCCCAGTGAGGGCACTAGATGCTTACGTCCACAGAGCTGCCCTGTGGCGAAAATCTGAGCAACTGTTCGTCTGTTTCGGGTCTCCAAATAAAGGGAAACCCGCATCTAAGCAAACGCTAAGCAAGTGGATAGTCGAGGCTATTTCACTCGCATATGAGTCGGCCGGCCAACCTTCACCACTAAAGGTCCGAGCCCACTCTACTCGGAGTATGGCTGCCTCTTTGGCTCTTTTGTCAGGAGTCTCCCTGCAGGAGGTGTGTGATGCGGCAGGGTGGTCCTCTCCGCACACTTTTGTGAGGTTTTACAACTTAGATGTAGCCTCTACTCCAGGTTCTCGGGTGCTTGTAGCTTAAATGTGCGCTACAACTTCACATGTACGGGCACTTGAGAATTATGGCGGTGTGGGTATTGAGTTCCCGCAGCGCTTGACGCAGCGTGAGTTCCCTTGAAAGGGAACGTCTCAGGTTACGCATGTAACCATGGTTCCCTGAGAGGGAACGAGACGCTGCGTCGCTTTGCCATACTCCCGGCATGCCCGTGACCGACTTGTTTGACTTTTTCAGAAGCTGACACTGTTTGGTTCAGGGGTGCTTTATAGTTTCCTGGTCGCTGACGTCACCCGCCTATGACGTCCTGTCACGCCATTGGACTGATTTTACGAGTGCTTCATGACGCAAACGCAGAGGCGTTCCCGCAGCGCTTGACGCAGCGTCTCGTTCCCTCTCAGGGAACCATGGTTACATGCGTAACCTGAGACGTTTTTTAACACTTAAAGGGATATTCACCCAAAAATCAATTAGTTCAGGCAGGCCACGTAGTCAAGCTCTGCTATCAGCTGATTGGGAAAATTTTAACTCCGCCCATATCAGCTGATCCGATTCCTATATTGGCAACTCTCAAACAGGGCGCCTTAAGCGCAGCTTCAGTTCAATCTGTCTGCTTGGCCGCTTCTGCTGCACGCTGCTTTGCAACCCACCTCCACCCCAGCTCCTCCTTAAACTGTGTTTAACTTAAAGGGTAGCTTCAGTGATTTAGCATTAAGCTTTGTATCAGCAGAAACCCGGTAGTATATTCAAAATACAGTGACATTTCTGTCTTTATGATTTACTTACTCATATTTTCTATAAAATGAGTCACATTTATAAGAAATTGCTTAAATTTTAAATGTAGGTCTTCTTTATCACTTAAACAGGTATAATAGATATTAAAATACTATTTTGTATTTTACACACCTTTTTATTGATATATGCATTAAGTTTTATCATGTCCTCAGTGTAAAGTAATCAACTTCCACAAGAACTATAAACCATGAAATGATACAAATCTCAAAATATTTTCAGATTATGTTATAGAATAGGCTAAATTACCTCTAGTTATACATATAAATCATGTGAAACTATAGTTTTTTTTTGTTTTGTTTTTTTACAATTGTCTTCATTTACTGTGTCCCTGAAGTCATCTTCCACCCTGTTAGTATGTATTTCTCGACTTCCAAAAAAGACCACAATTCCATTGAGACAATTTTCAGGAAATTACATCATTTATTTTTCCTGCTGGAATTCAACTGTACAAAATTAAGTAAGCTTCAACTCTCACCTCTACCTTTTTTTTGTTTTTGAATTGTTATCCTGCTTGTCCCACTGTTAAAGTTCCACCCTGTTATGCTCTGTTATGAAGAATGTTTGTCCGGTCAAAAAAATTTAAAAACATATCTGACATAGTTATAAAAGTTCTGTTTATCTGTAGAAGGTTAGCTAGCTGAATGTTGATCCCTCAAAGAGCTACGGCTAACTTATCTTACAATTTTCCACTCTGTTAGATCTATATAACAGGGTGGAAATTCTAATAGAATAAATCATATTTAGTGTATATTGCAAATTCTATATACACATATATGCATATATAAATATTATATATATAAAACCATATTATATAGGTGCAGTGCCACACATTACTGATGGCAAATCATGCAGGACAATGACGGAAAACTCATCCATTGTTATGCTCCGTTCCACCCTGTTAGGTGAGTCATTTTTAAATAATAATTTGACAGCAACTTTAAATGGTTTGCATACTTATGCTTTATTTTGGGAGGTGAGGATCATTAACAGCATATACAATATATGTTTTTGATCAAATGTTTTTATTATTTACCATCCTGTTGGCAAAAATGGGTACAAAAAGTGCCTGTTCTTAATAATCAAGACATTCTATTCATCAATAATAATAGTTTTGTTATTGTTTCAAGAATTTAAAAAAATACCATGATGGCATAAGGGACATATACTATCCAAGAAAAACTTGTTATTGTTTAACATTTACATTATTAACATTTTGTGATAACTATGTATATGTCCCTAACAGGGTGGAACACATTCACGGCCCGTGTCTGAACAATGAATCTACTCATAATTATTATTTTTTTAGTCCCTGAGCTTGACCAATACGTATTCCTACTAGTTAAACATATCACCATTTTGGTAGAATGCTAAAAAAATGAAAATCATGTATTTTTTCCCCCCAACATTTATGAAGCCAAAATGTTACCGCATACCAGGAATGACCCAGAGCCTTACTGGGGGTTATTCCAGTTATGCAATTTACCTGGCTTAAGTTTACTCAGAGTAAGGTGTTCCTCAAGGTTCGGTACTCGGTCCACTTCTCTTTGTAATTTAAGATTATTTAGCAATGTGGCTTAAAGGGTTAGTTCACTCAAAACTGAAAATTCCTTCATTAATTACTCACCCTCATGTCATTCCAAACCCAGAAAACATTCATTCATCTTTGGAACACAAATGAAGATCTTTTTCATGAAGTCGAAGAGCTTTCTGTCCCTCAACTGACTGTCTACGCAACTACCACTTTCACGCCAGAGAAAAGTAGTACAGACATAAAAGTAATCCACATGATTTCAGTGGTTTAACCTCAATTTTATGAAGCGAAGCGAGTGCTTTGTGCAAAAAAAACATAATTTGCGTGTTGAGACTAATATTTTGTAAATAAAGTGGGACAGAGTGGGAGAAACCAAACATAGCCCAATGAAACGTAATTTTGTAGCAAAAAACATAGAATATAATGTTTTGTTTTTATCCTATTGTTTACTATATTTATTTGCTGGGTCAGTGTCATTGTGGGTTTAGGTTATTTGCTGTTGTAGGCCGTAAGGACATTTGAAATAACAGAAATCATTTTAGCGAAGTTCTATGGAACTGTAAAGCTGTCAAAACCTGCCTGGAACTACTTTAGCCGTGCGTTTCCCTGAAAATAATTGCACACCTTAGAATGTTCATCAACCAATCAGATGCAAGCATTCAACAGCCCTGTAGTATTATAATGATGCCTTTACTACCTTATTGGGACTTGAAAGTGGTAGTTGCAAGTTTTACGGCTAAAAAAACTAACCTTTTTAAAACAAACCTTTTAAATTTCCTTTTACCACACTTAGTTTTATAAACAACTGCATTAATGATCCGAGAATCGGACTTTTTGAAACATTTAAATTACATTGGATTCCTTGCTCAGTTTTGAAGCCCATATTAACCACTTCATCAGGTCCAATTTTTTCATCTTCGTCATATTTCTTGTCTTGTTTTATAAATGTTGTAAAACTCTGTGCATACTAAAATGGATCTTTTAGGACTGATTCCAAATTATGTTAGAAATTCCAATAGAATTCCATCAGGATTTTCCTCTCTCACACACTCTTTCTGTGCATGCCTTGTTTTGATTTTTTTTTTCTCAGATCAGGTCAGTGGTTCTTGAGGGCTCTAAGTCTCTTCTGGAAGCTGGTCATCAATGTGGATTCTTGACTGAAACTTTGACCACACCGCCCTCTGAATCCCTGCCAACACACGAGTGCCAGCTAGCTGCCTTATGTGACATGGCCAAACAGCTCCCATTAACAGACGAGTCTGTGGTAGCACCAGTGCAGACGCTGAACAGAGATGGACTGGATCCACCGCTTGACCTATTCTCATACATAATTGAAAACCCATTCGCCTGCGCTTATGAGGTCACGCTGATGAGGGAGAAGTATCTGTTGCCCCCCCCGCAGCCGATTCCTCTTGTCTGACATCACACGTATGCATCCACTTGTCAACAGTGAGTTTTAATTTACTATGCTATTACATAAATTGGTTTATTTTACATTTTTTATGTAGAGCAGCTAAATGCCTTAAAGCTTTCAAGACCAGTATTGTTTTTAGTATTATTTATATACCATTATATTTATTAATATTTTGAATTTGCTTTTATATTTAGAAAATTCAAATTTTAGGATACAAATAAGTTTCCATTTGTTAACATTAGTTAATTACATTAGTTAACATGAATTAACAATAAAAAAAAAAATTCTAAAGCATTTATTAATCTTGGGTAATATTAAATGTAACATTTATGTATTAGTAAAATCAAAAGTAGTCTCCCAGTAGTCAATAATTGTATCTCTAAAAACTCATCTTTGATCACCAAAATGACATTTAAAAATGTTTTCCTGTGAAAAAAAATTATTTGTGCTTTAAAATGGCTTGAATGTAACCCTACACCCTTGCTTCATTTAGTATACACAAATTCATGAATATGTAATTTAGCCCCGCCTCCACACACACAACAGCTCAGAATACCTGATCCCCTTTCTCAACTTTAAGGCCTGTACACACCGGGACGAATATCGCACATGCTTATCGCCAGCGTTTTTCGTGACGTTTTTCGCCACGTCTTGAGTCTTTATCGCGTCTGCAATAGACGCGCGCGAAAATCGTCCCGGTGTGAACAGACCTTTACTGTAGTAATCGCTGAACAATGGTATCGCTCTTTTCAACATCAGACACATAACAGTAATTAATATGATTAGCTTTTTGCTTGAGTACCTTAGCAAACAGCTAATAATGTTTTGCTAATGTTACACAAACCATGTTCCAGTTCACCAGTCTGCCTTCTAAAAATCAGTATCCTTAAGGCCTGTTCACACTGGGATGATTTTCATGCGCGTTTATCGCCGACGTTCAACGCCTCGTGACTAAACAAAGGGCATCAATGTGAGCGTGTACACCGACGCGCAAAACAACAGGCTTAAAAGCGTCATTTTTTTAAAAAACGCCTCGGGTTAGTTTTTTTTATTTTGACACAGCGCGTTAAAAATTGGCCAACCAATGAGATTTTGTTCACGTGCCTGGAGCTGCTGAAGTGACAGTAAAACATGACTTGGTGGCGCTCAAGCACAAAACGGTCTTGCCGAGCACACATTGATACGACGAAGAAGTAGTAAGTAGACAAAGAAGAAGATGAGCTGCTAATGCTGCTTGCCAGTTAGCAAAAAGTGTGTGAATGGTTTTGGCCATATACATAATATGTCTATGGTTTTGGCAAGCATGTAAATACTATCTCTTTTCTTCTTCTGTGTGACAAGCGAGTGTCAGAAGCGTAAAGTGCCGCAGCACCACCTTGTGTACCGGGAGCGCTATCTACTGAATTTGCAGGTTCACTCGGCACATAGCCAGTGAAAATCCCTTGGGTGAGAACACTCAAGACACGCCGAAAAATGCTGGCGATAAACGCGTGCAATATTCGTCCCGGTGTGTAGAGGCCTTTAGAAACGCTTTGAACAACTTAGAATGTCAGTGGCGAAAGGCATATAGTTCATCATAACACATCATAATATACAACATACACTCACCTAAAGGATTATTAGGAACACCATACTAATACTGTGTTTGACCCCCTTTCGCCTTCAGAACTGCCTTATTTCTACGTGGCATTGATTCAACAAGGTACTGAAAGCATTCTTTGGAAATGTTGGCCCATATTGATAGGATAGCATCTTGCAGTTGATGGAGATTTGTGGGATGCACATCTAGGGCACGAAGCTCCTGTTCCACCACATCCCAAAGATGCTCTATTGGGTTGAGATCTGGTGACTGTGGGGGCCATTTTAGTACAGTGAACTCATTGTCATGTTCAAGAAACCAATTTGAAATTATTTACATTTATTACATTTATGCATTTGGCGACTTACAGGGACCTTATTACAGGGACAATCCCCCTGGAGCAACATGGAGTAAAGTGCCTTGCTCAAGGACTCACTGGTGGTGACCGCTGGGATCGAACCAGCAACCTTCTGCATATCAGTTCCATGGTTTAACCCACTGGACCACCATCTCACAAGTCAACTGTCCAATTTTGGTGAGCTTGTGCAAATTGTAGCCTCTTTTTCCTATTTGTAGTGGAGATGAGTGGTACCCGGTGGGGTCTTCTGCTGTTGTAGCCCATCCGCCTCAAGGTTGTGCGTGTTGTGGCTTCACAAATGCTTTGCTGCATACCTCAGTTGTAACAAGTGGTTATTTCAGTCAAAGTTGCACTTCCATCAGCTTGAATCAGTCGGCCCATTCTCCTCTGACCTCTAGCATCAACAAGGCATTTTCGGCCACAGGACTGCCGCATACTGGATGTTTTTCCTTTTTCACACCATTCTTTGTAAACCCTAGAAATGGTTGTGCGTGAAAATCCCAGTAACTGAGCAGATTGTGAAATACTCAGACCGGCCCGTCTGGCACCAACAACCATGCCACGCTCAAAATTGCTTAAATCACCTTTCTTTCCCATTCTGACATTCAGTTTGGAGTTCAGGAGATTGTCTTGACCAGGACCACACCCCTAAATGCATTGAAGCAACTGCCATGTGATTGGTTGATTAGATAATTGCATTAATGAGAAATTGAACAGGTGTTCCTAATAATCCTTTAGGCGAGTGTATACATAATTCATATACATAATATACCGGGATAATTTGGCTTCTCTTAAGACGAATAGTTAATGATATGCTAAAGCTCGCCCACATGTTGAAGTGATTGGTTACAAGGTAGTCTTTGGTTCACTGCAGTTTTAAGGACTTAAGTTTTAAATACTCAGCAATGGTGTTGACTTATGAATTTGCACACGGTTTGTCTTAAATAATATTAAAAACACCACATAGACATATAAACAACATTAATAACTTGATTTTCACCACAGGGGGTCTTTAATATTATTAAATGGACCTGAGCTAACATGAACTAACAAACAGTTTGTATATTTATAAACTAACAAATGTATTAAATACTGTAACAATTTAGCTTATTCTTAGTTAATGCATTAACCAAAGTTAACTAATGGGAACTTATTGCAAAGTGTTACCAATTTTAGTTTAAGTTTTAGTCATTTTATGCTCCTTTAGATGCTTCCAATTTTGCATCATTTTGTTTAGTGACTCTGAGTTTTGCATATTGCTACATTTTGACTACAGGTGGAGAGAAGTTTGACCTTATAATCCTTGATCCGCCATGGGAAAACAAATCTGTCAAAAGAAGCAACAGGTAACGTGACTCCACATAGACATTCATGCATACCTGTTCATGTGGTTATGAAATGATTCTGAAATTATATCATGCTATGATTGACAGATACAGTTCTCTGCCATCCTCTCAGCTCAAGCAGCTTCCTGTGCCAGGACTGGCTGCTCCAGAATGTTTGGTGGTTACGTGGGTAACCAACCGGGCAAAGCACCTGCGTTTCATCAAAGAAGAGCTCTACCCATACTGGGCAGTTGAAGTGCTAGCAGAGTGGCTCTGGGTCAAGGTACACACACGGCATAATAACTGCACAAGAAGAGGAAAAGAACCCTAAAACACTAGTTAGGAGGGAAGGATGCCAATAACCCTCTGGTATTCCTCACTTGGTGTCACACTTATGATATTCGTATCTCAAAATAGACTTAAAACAATAAGCATTTTTTTTACATTAATTAAATGGTTTCAATAATATTTATTATTTAATTATTTTGTTGTACTAGACAATATTAACCCCTTAATGATGCATAATTTATTTCTATATAAAATAAATACAAATAGAAAAAAATACTTTGCAATATTTTGAATTAATTCCGTGTTTAAGTTAAAAATAGATAAAAGCTATTTAATATATCAAATTAATAATAATAATAATAATAATAATGATTATATATATATATATATATATATATATATATATATATATATATATATATATATATATATATATATATATATATATATATATATATATATGTATGTGTGTGTGTGTGTGTGTGTATTTGAACACCCCGCTATTTTGCAAGTTCTCCCACTTGGAAATCATGGAGGGGTTTGAAATTGTCATCGTAGGTGCATGTCGACTGTGAGAGACATAATCTAAAAAAAAATATCCAGAAATCACAATGTATGATTTTTTTAACTATTTATTTGTATGATACAGCTGCAAATAAGTATTTAAACACCTGAGAAAATCAATGTTAATATTTGGTACAGTAGCCTTTGTTTGCAATTACAGAGGTCAAACATTTCCTGTAGTTTTTCACCAGGTTTGCACACACTGCAGGAGGGATTTTGGCCCACTCCTCCACACAGATCTTCTCTAGATCAGTCAGGTTTCTGGCCTGTCGCTGAGAAACACGGAGGTTGAGCTCCCTCCAAAGATTCTCTATCGGGTTTAGGTCTGGAGACTGGCTAGGCCACGCCAGAACCTTGATATGCTTCTTACAGAGCCACTCCTTGGTTATCCTGGCTGTGTGCTTCGGGTCATTGTCATGTTGGAAGACCCAGCCTCGACCCATCTTCAATGCTCTAACTGAGGGAAGGAGGTTGTTCTCCAAAATCTCACAATACATGTCCCCGGTCATCCTCTCCTTAATACAGTGCAGTCGCCCTGTCCCATGTGCAGAAAAACACCCCCAAAGCATGATGCTACCACCCCCATGCTGCACAGTAGGGATGGTGTTCTTGGGATGGTACTCATCATTCTTCTTCCTCCAAACACGTTTAGTGGAATTATGACCAAAAAGTTCTATTTTGGTCTCATCTGACCACATGACTTTCTCCCATGACTCCTCTGGATCATCCAAATGGTCATTGGCAAACATAAGACGGGCCTTGACATGTGCTGGTTTAAGCAGGGGAACCTTCCGTGCCATGCATGATTTCAAACCATGACGTCTTAGTGTATTACCAACAGTAACCTTGGAAACGGTGGTCCCAGCTCTTTTCAGGTCATTGACCAGCTCCTCCCGTGTAGTTCTGGGCTGATTTCTCACCTTTCTTAGGATCATTGAGACCCCACGAGGTGAGATCTTGCATGGAGCCCCAGTCCGAGGGAGATTGACAGTCATGTTTAGCTTCTTCCATTTTCTAATGATTGCTCCAACAGTGGACTTTTTTTCACCAAGCTGCTTGGCAATTTCCCCGTAGCCCTTTCCAGCCTTGTGGAGGTGTACAATTTTGTCTCTAGTGTCTTTGGACAGCTCTTTGGTCTTGGCCATGTTAGTAGTTGGATTCTTACTGATTGTATGGGGTGGACAGGTGTCTTTATGCAGCTAACTACCTCAAACAGGTGCATCTAATTTAGGATAATAAATGGAGTGGAGGTGGACATTTTAAAGGCAGACTAACAGGTCTTTGAGGGTCAGAATTCTAGCTGATGGACAGGTGTTCAAATACTTATTTGCAGCTGTATCATACAAATAAATAGTTTAAAAAATCATACATTGTGATTTCTGGATTATTATTTTTTTGATTATGTCTCTCACAGTGGACATGCACCTACGATGACAATTTCAGACCCCTCCATGATTTCAAAGTGGGAGAACTTGCAAAATAGCAGGGTGTTCAAATACTTATTTTCCTCACTCTGTGTATATATATATATATATATATATATATATATATATATATATATATATATATATATATACATACATGCATACATACATACATACATACATACCTAAAGGATTATTAGGAACACCAAACTAATACTGTGTGCCTTCAGAACTGCCTTAATTCTACGTGGCATTGATTCAACAAGGTGCTAAAAAAGCATTCTTTAGAAATGTTGGCCCATATTGATAGGATAGCATCTTGCAGTTGATGGAGATTTGTGGGATGCACATCCAGGGCACGAAGCTCCTGTTCCACCACATCCCAAAGATGCTCTATTGGGTTGAGGTCTGGTGACTGTGGGGGCCATTTTAGTACAGTGAACTCATTGTCATGTTCAAGAAACCAATTTGAAATGATTCGAGCTTTGTGACATGGTGCATTATCCTGCTGGAAGTAGCCATCAGAGGATGGGTACATGGTGGTCATAAAGGGATGGACATGGTCAGAAACAATGCTCAGGTAGGCCGTGGCATTTAAACGATGCCCAATTGGCACTAAGGGGCCTAAAGTGTGCCAAGAAAACATCCCCCACACCATTACACCACCACCACCAGCCTGCACAGTGGTAACAAGGAATGATGGATCCATGTTCTCATTCTGTTTACGCCAAATTCTGACTCTTCCATCTGAATGTCTCAACAGAAATCGAGACTCATCAGACCAGGCAACATTTTTCCAGTCTTCAACTGTCCAATTTTGGTGAGCTTGTGCAAATTGTAGCCTCTTTTTCCTATTTGTAGTGGAGATGAGTGGTACCCGGTGGGGTCTTCTGCTGTTGTAGCCCATCCGCCTCAAGGTTGTGCGTGTTGTGGCTTCACAAATGCTTTGCTGCATACCTCGGTTGTAACGAGTGGTTATTTCAGTCAAAGTTGCTCTTCTATCAGTTTGAATCAGTCGGCCCATTCTCCTCTGACCTCTAGCATCAACAAAGCATTTTCGCCCACAGGACTGCCGCATACTGGATGTTTTTCCCTTTTCACACCATTCTTTGTAAACCCTAGAAATGGTTGTGCGTGAAAATCCCAGTAACTGAGCAGATTGTGAAATACTCAGACCGGCCCATCTGGCACCAACAACCATGCCACGCTCAAAATTGCTTAAATCACCTTTCTTTCCCATTCTGACATTCAGTTTGGAGTTCAGGAGATTATCTTGACCAGGACCACACCCCTAAATGCATTGAAGCAACTGCCATGTGATTGGTTGTTTAGATAATTGCATTAATGAAAAATTTAACAGGTGTTCCTAATAATCCTTTAGGTGAGTGTATATATGCCTGTGTATTCTCTAGTTGCTTATAACAGTATTTTCAGACATAATTACTTTTATTAGGTTTTGCATTTGGATATATATTTAGACATTAATACTACTTCATCATTAATAATGTGTAACCATTTCAAACCATTCTGAAATAAAAAAAATACATTTAATAAAAAATTAAATAAAACTTGATCTAACTTGACTGAGGACCTCCTCTGAAGAAAAGTGAAGCCGCCAATGTCTGAATATGGTGCTGACATCTACGATAGATTTGGGACAGAGTCTGCGCAGTAGTGACCTCGGGACCGGAGTCTGCGCAGTAGAGAGCAGGAAGTAGAGCCACGATCAAAAGCTCGTCCACACTCTTGCAGATGCAGAACAATTCATTATGTTGGTGTAAAATGAACAGTTATGGAAATGTAGAAATTAAAGCTAAAGCTTCAATCTCCTCCTGAAAATCCTGATAAAAGTCTGTTAGTGCCTCGGTGACAACTTCACTCAGAGAAGCTGTCAATCTCAGCTGTCAATCATGACGTCACACTACCGTTTTTATAGCATCAAATGACTAGCTAAAACCAAACTTAATTAAAGAACGAACACTTGAAATGAAATCATCATGATAAAAACTGCCTAAAATGACAGAAGCCATTTTTGGGGAAAAATTATTTCAAATGTAATTTCATTGTTTAGTTTGTATCGCGTCCATTAGAAAACATGGAGGGGTGGGGGTTATGAGCTATACTGGGACCAATCGATCCGCTTTGGCTTCAGTTTTCAACACGAGTTCGGAAGGCTTGTTGTAAACCTGTATGATATTCGTTCATTTTCAAAATACAGATCGGGATACTTTTAATGAAACCTGAGAGATTTTTATCCATCCAATCAAATCACTTTATTGTCACTTTGAAAGTTCATTCAAATCATTGGTGCTTCATAAAGGTCATAAAGCAATTGGGCGTTTTAATCTAAGTATTCTGAAGTAGCTAATGGGTTTTCAACCAAACGTAATTAATTACTTTTTTTTTAAGGAGGATTGCAATAATATAACGTTACTTTTTAAAGTAAAAGTCACCAACACTGCTCAGCTTGTGATGATATTTTGGCTGAATCTCCAGGTGACTCGAACAGGGGAGTTTGTGTTTCCTCTGGATTCACAACACAAGAAGCCTTATGAAGTGCTGGTGCTTGGCAAGTATCGCTCTTGCACTGACCCCACAGTCAGGTAATGTGTGTATGTTTCACATTGGTGTCTTCTTTTCTTCCATCTTTTTATATTATAATCTCCAATGCTCATTGTGTGTTACAGGTCTTCAGCAGTGGATGAGCTTCCAGAGCAACGGCTTCTGATCAGCGTCCCCTCAGTACTGCACTCCCATAAGCCTTCGTTGTCAGGTACACACGCTTAAAACAGATCTGTGTTTCTGCACTATAAGCAGCTACTTTTTTTATTTGCTCATTTGTGCTAAATTATATTTGTGCTTATACATTTTTGTCTCTGCCTGCCTACCCTTTTGAAAAGGTTGCACTTTTAAAATAAGTGCATTTTTAAAGTGTATTATTTTCACAAGTACTCTTACTTACGAAAATAATACAGTTTAAAAATGTACTTATTTGCCAACTAAAAGTAATGTTTTCTGAGACTTAATCCTCATATTAATTGCAAATAAATGGAAGTTAATTAATTATCTTAAATGTATATTAAATGCAGTTAGCTGAACTAAGTAGGACTTAAGTACATTTTTATATGTAATTTTATAATGACTTTTATTGTTAGGTTAAGCCAGGATTAGTTAGTTCAATTGAGATATTTAACTAGCTTTTAGAAACAAAGACTTGAGACAAGACAATGACACTTTAAACAGCTCAAACATGCATTTTAGTCTGGGAGTAGCCCAAGCCTTGTCTGTGAAACCGAGAGTTAAAATATATTTAAATGTAATATTGAAATTATGAAATGCTACAGTTGAAATTATAATCAAGTACTTTACATGTGCTTTAGTAGGCTATGTAAGACAACACATAAAGCATGAAAAAGGATTATCATAACATGACCTAACTTTTTTTTGACGTTCTTACAAACTGCACTATTTCTAAGTGTACTTAAGTATGTTAAGAAACATACCAGAGCTTCTCAGTGATTTTAGTCCTGTCCGAATGTGCCATCTCCCTAATCATTACGGACAATGTCAGTGTACAGTGACTTTTAGGTCCTGAAAAATTACCTCAGGTAAATTAACTCATGAAGTTTGCTTAAATAGGGTTTTTATAATAAATTAAAATCATATCAATAAATAATAACTTAAGACATATACGTCATACGTAATGCACGCCAGCACATGACCTACTGTAACACCCACATCTAGAAAACACCCACCCACCTCTGTAATGAACATGGAGATGTTAGTCCCGTCTGAATCAATACATGAAATCACAAATGTCAAGTGATAAAAATTGTAACTCAAATGTCGTTTAGAAAACTAGTCCGAATAGGGCTATAGTCATGAAAGTTTACCTTCTTTAAATAAACTTAAAGGGATAGTTCACTTAAAAATGAAAATTAGCCTATGATTTACTCATCCTCAAGCCATCCTAGGTGTATATGACATTCTTCTTTCAGACGAATACTGGCAGTGAATGGCTGTTTCTGTTTTGAAGTCCATAAAAGTGTTTGTATCCATCATAAATGTGCTCCACACGGCTCCGGGGGTTTAATAAATTCCTTCTGAAGCGAAGCGATGCGTTTCTGTAAGAAAAATATCCATATTTAAAACTTTTTTTACAAACCGTAATCCCTAGCTTCCGCTAACTGTTGTACGCGCGTTCACGGGAGACTGGCATTCCAGCGTATGACGTAGGATGCAGGCGTAGCGTAAGTTCCGGTGACGAATGCAGAAGAACTAGCGAGGACTAGCATATTCTCACCGGAGCATCCTACGTCAGTCTCTCGTGGACGCACATACGCCAGTAAACGGATGTTAGAGGTTACAGTTTGTAGACTTTTAAATATGGATATTTTTCTTACACAAGTGAAGGCCTTTATTAACCCCTCGGATGTGGAGCACTTTTATGATGGAGAGATGCGCTTTTGTGGACTTCAAAACAGAAACAGCCATTCACTGCTATTTATAAAGCTTGGAAGAGCCAAGATATTTTTTAATGTAACTCTGATTTTATTCATCTGAAAGGAGAATGTCATATACACCTATAGGATGACTTGAGGGTGAGTAGGGCTAATTTTCATGTTTGGGTGAACTATTCCTTTAAGTGGATTTTTATTTCATTAAAATTATATTATCTGCAAGTACAGTTTCATAACTATTCTTTTTACGATTTGAAGTACAAGTGCACATTCAATACAATTAAGCACACTTTTTCACAAGCGTGTCTTCTGCATGGAAAAAAACCCTTCCATGCATGTATTGTTATTGTTATTATCAGTGCAGTTGTCTGTAGTTCACTATGGTATGTTTTGTCCTGCTGATGTTGAGGGTCAAGGTCCACTGTGTAAAAAAACTTGCCCCTAATTTATAGCTTTTGAGCTAATTCTTTCTTTTTTGTACTACAGCTGTGCTAAAGCCTTACATTAGCGGCAAACCCAAGTGTTTAGAGTTGTTTGCCCGAAGTCTCCAGTCTGACTGGACCAGCTGGGGAAACGAAGTCATCAAGTTCCAGCACAGCAGCTATTTTACCAAAGAGAGGGCAGAGGATCCGGCCAGGACATCCGAGACTGTGCAGTAGCTCATGGACTAAGTTTTGAGTTTGTATTATATACATGCATATCAGCGTTCAGTTCACTACATTTGTGTTTTCATCTGAATAGTGTATTTTATACCAAGCAGAAACGACACTATTTTTGTATAAAAATGAATGCATATAGTACTATCAGTATTTTACTACATACATTTTAGCAATTAGTTACAAGGCTCCACAATAAGGATTTTTCCTTTCTGCAAGCCTGGTCTGGCCAGTAGTTGGGATTTGTACTTGCCCTTCCAATAATTTGTCTGTTTTTAGAAACATTTTTAGTATGTGTGTCAGAAATGTTATGATATTTTCATTAAAAATTTGTTCTGTCTTGAGTTTGTAACCAATGGACCTGCACTTACTCTAACTGTTTGACTTCCATTGTCTCGTGATGGTTGCAGAAATGATGCATCAAAATGTTAACTGGAAAACCTCTTTTACATGGCATATACTGATATTTGCCACTAAACGTTATATGAAAAGACAGATGTATTTGTAATTATTTGTGCTGTTTCTTCTATTAGTTCTATTAATTCTGTTTTATTGTTTTGTTTGTATACTTAAAGTCTCATTACACCAAGTTATACAGGCTATATGACATTTTATGGTGCATTTTACAGTATGCAGAAAGGATGCATTAACTTAGAATTGTAAATATTTTTGATACATTTATACACTTTTCCTTTACCAGGTTCCTTGAGATTCTTTTTTTTATTTTAAACATAGCCTAAATAAATGGCATTAAATATTACAAAAATGGGCATTAAGCAAATGTGATCTGAAAAGAGCAAATATGTTACAGAATGAAATAAACTGGTTAAATTTACTAAGTACACATTACACTGACACTAGTCTACATTCTTATCAAAGTGTTTAAAAAATGAGGACGACATATGAAAGGCTTTTTCCTTACGAAAGCTTGTGTGAAATGATTAAAGAACTGAACAACTGGAAATATAGAGGTAATACATAATGGGGGTTTTCAAGCTGTTGAAGTGTTTTTAATGTGCAGAATCAATACAGTCTTTCATATTATAAAATTATGCCATTTCTCAAATTTGTTTTTTTTTTAGTTTGTCAACTCAAAAGTCGAGACCAGGTTTGTCACCATATTTTGAGAATTACATTTTTATTAAATTGTTTTCTAAAATTTTTTTGGTACTGGGGGAAGAAGTATTAGCCACCTTTCCTATTTTGTTTTTCGGCATTTTGGGATGATTTTTGAAAAGTGACCATAGCCCATTCATAAGAGTCATTCACATTCCCTGTGAGCCATGCCTGTCGATATATTTAACAAACATCAGTTCCATTATTAAAATCTTATTAAATCATCTTCAGAAATTCACAAGGCTATTAACAACTTCTTAACTTAATGTTATCTATAGTAACTATACGTTTCCTCTTTTCTATAATTCTAAATCAATTCAGAAGAGTGGAAGTATTGTTTTAGGGCAGGATACTGTAAGTTGGCAAAAGCCATCAAATATTCTCAAAAACAATGAACAAAACAATGCAACATGAAATGTAAATGTTTGTGTTTCTATGGGACCTGACATTCTGTCAATTGGTGTGGCAGACAGGTGCACATGGAATTGCGAGTTGAATTAAAATAAATAAATATGCTGTCGGCATGATCGACAGGAGAAGAAAATACAAGCCTGACTTCACAATCATTGATGCATGACTGAAAACCATTGCTTGACACTTCCACCTGAAATAACCCGTATTAATGAGAACAGACTTTTTGTGTATTCTGCTGCCCTTTTTTCACAAAAGGAATTTGAATTTTTTTCCATTTTACGCCATACACAACTGACTTTCTCTTTTTACTCATTCCTCTCAATGAACGTGACATTCAGGGTTGCCAGGTTTTCACAACAAAACCCACCCAATTGCTACTCAAAACAAGCCCAATCTCGTTTCAGGGGGGCATCTCCAGTAAGGGGGGGGGGGGGGGGGGGGTTAAATATGTGTTTTTTTGGCATGGTTGCCTACTAAAATTCGCATTCCCGGGGCTAAATATCATATAATTGGGGTCGCTTCAACCCGCGGACATGAAAAACAGCTCGTGGCAACAGTGATGAAGTAGCCCAATACCGAGGGAAAACCGAGGACTTGGCAACACTGGATTTGCGTCTGTCTTATGCCGTGACATCTGCGTCTGTGATTTTATTTGAGTGTGTAAATGCGTGTGTGAATTATTGTTTAATCCCACAAAGATAATATTTGGGACCTATATATATATATATATATATATATATATATATATATATATATATATATATATATATATATATATATATATATATATATATATATATATATATATATATGTATATTATTGGGGTTGTTATTGTAAATAACCCAAGCCTCATACATCGTTGTCTTGTGTCCTTGTCTTTGACTAGGGAGAATTTCTGACACAAAACTCTGAGTCTATGTCATGGTATTTGTCGAGTCTATGTCATGGTATTTGACGTTCTGTACATGCCCACAGACACCGTATTCATAAGCATCCAGTGATTTATATGCTCGTGATTTCTCTCGGGTGTACACGTTGGGTTTCTCAACTAAATATGTATATATATCCGGCCACTGTATATTTGGCCATCTGCGAACGTCTTCTATCGACTCCACTATAGTACACGGATCTGGTAGCTGAATACCATTTGATAAAATCAACTTTTTAAAATAACTTTCTCTGTCTGTGTTTCTTAATCTGCTCGCGTAGCTTGACAAGCTGCTGATTCTCGCCATAGTTTGTTGCCAAAATGCGCGCGCATACGTTGCTACGTCATCATTGTGTACAAACAGTAAAAGGGTCTATTATAAAGCGATTAGCCTGGACTTTTGTAATATAACTCTGATTGTGTCGACTAACCCTGTCAAGCTCCTCTGTCACCCTCGGCAGTCAGACGTTGCTGGTCTGACGCCAGGCTTACACCCATATGCATGTGGAACATATGTGTAGGCTGGATCTCCATATGTAGCGGTTCCTACGGCAACCCCATATGTGTATTCCTTCATGTACCAGCTACCCTACTTGGCTAGCCCAGTGTCTTTCCCTTGACAGAGCCTGCTCTGTCATCTCTAATGGTGTTCTTTCCCCCTTAGAACTAGGTTGGAACCACCTCAGAGACTGCCATATGTTGCACTACCCTGCTAGGTTAGTCCTTATGTGTAACTGCCACCTCTCCTTCCATTGAAGGATGTGGTTTTGCAGTGTTCCATCTCCCGAGACGCTTTCCCGGCGTTATCCAATAGTCACACTGAATGGGTCTTGCAGAACAGCAGTAACTGACCTTCTCTGCTTAGAGCCCTGACTTCCCGCTCCAACATAGGGGCGGTCCAGCGAGTTCTAGCAGGGCGCTGGAAGGGCCATCATCTTCGGCGTGTTGGTAGGATCCCCAATTCATCAGTCAGTTCCGACGTACGTCGAACGTGACCGACTGAAAGGGAATGTCTCAGTTACGTATGTAACCCTCGTTCCCTGAAGGAAGGAACGGAGATGTACGTCCTGTCGCCAGGTGCTATGCTTCCGCTGAAGGGCCGAGTCACTAGTACGGCTCCTCAGCAGAAAAGCAAAGATGCGGTCCTTATGTATACCCGCGCTGCGGGACGAAGCATGGAATGTTCATTGGCTCGTTTTTAAACACTCAAAGTAGATTGGTCTTTGAAAAAGATCCCCATTTCGTTGGTCAGTTCCGACGTACGTCTCTGTTCCCAAGGGTTACATACGTACCCGAGACATTTTTCTCAATCACTTTGGCTCAATTCTTGAATGAGCCATCCTCTGATCATCCTCTGATGGCTACTTCCAGCAGGGTAATGCACCATGTCACAAAGCTTGAATCATTTCAAATTGGTTTCTTGAACATGACAATGAGTTCACTGTACTAGAATGGCCCCCACAGTCACCAGATCTCAACCCAATAGAGCATCTTTGGGATGTGGTGGAACGGGAGCTTCGTGCCCTGGATGTGCATCCCACAAATCTCCATCAACTGCAAGATGCTATCCTATCAATATGGGCCAACATTTCTAAAGAATGCTTTCAGCACCTTGTTGAATCAATGCCACGTTGAATTAAGGCAGTTCTGAAGGCGAAAGGGGGTCAAACACAGTATTAGTATGGTGTTCCTAATAATCCTTTAGGTGAGTGTATAAAGTGTGTGTGTTGCAATGGAGTTTGCTGTCAGAACCCTGAATCAGTGCTTAGACAGACATAATAGAGTGTAAAAATGAATAAACAACAGTGAATTTAAAGCTTACATGTAACACATTTCTTTTAAAAAAATGTGCACTGTATAAATAGCCTACAAATGTTCATTCTTTGTGTACTACATTATTGTCGTATCCCAGTCCTTTTTTTACTACTGTCTGAATCTGTTACAGTAAAAAGCTCAGTGTGATCCATAAACGCATTCAGCTAAACTGACATTATTGTATAGAATAGAAAGCAGTTAATATTTCCATGAAATATTTGTGAAAAAAACATTTTGACCAGTGTGGCTCAAACGAGGACTTTTATTTTGGTGGCACTAGCCAATTTACTGACACAATATGTTTTCAAGCATGAATTCAAGTTTAGAGAATGTTTAGAGACAGTTTTGAAATATTGGCCAAAGCGATTGAGAAAAAACTTAATAAAGACTCTTCGATATTTTTTTTACCAACTAAGCAAGCAATTAAAAGATGACAGAACAATCACAGCAGTTGTGTATATGTCAAATTTCCCCATATTAATAATAATAATCCTCATACTTTTACACATTTGAAAATAAAAACCCCATGAGTAACTTTTAGATTTGTAGTTGATCAATTTAAGCATAACCACTTGTAAATATTTCAACATTGTTAAGCTTGTATCATTGAACTAAAGCCTTGTGAAAGTGCTGCAGGGTTGCTAATTGCACAGATCTCACCATGTTTCTAACTCTATAGAGCATTGTGTGTTTTGTGGGAAAAAAGATGAAGGTTTACATGTATTAATTCATGCATGTCAAAAACATAAACATTTGGTGTTTTCATGGTGTTTTAATGTCTGGTTTAATTTATGCAGACTATAAAATGAGAATAGGCAATGACAAAATAATCACAACTGAAACTTTATTATTTCACCACAGATACATTTTACAATTCATATTTACATGTTTACATTATTGCAGCGCAGATAAAGTCATTCATATGTAAATGTTTGCATTACTGCAGTGCTGTAATGCAATGTAACAACATAATTTATATTTACATGTGTGCATTATCTACATGTGTATGAATAAATTCAAATTCTTCCATACACAATTTCTCCACTAAATATTATTTTAATGAATATTGTGCTGTTCTTTTGTATTGTTGTGAAGAGTGTGAATGCACTGAGGAATAGCCAAGGATACAAAACCTGTGGGGATAAATTAAGTCTGTCACTAGTGAAATGGATTTTGAATTGAATATTGTTTATTTCGGTCCTTACAAACAATTTTTTCATAAATAAAAAAAAAAAAAAAAAAAAAGCAAAAAATATAACAATAAATATAGGCTACATGAAAACCGAAAAAGGTGTAGGCAGAAGACACTGCTTATTATGCCTACCCTTTGTACATATTTATCTAATGAGCATAATTTGTTTTCTAATGAATTAGATCAGTACAAGATAAACAATATAGTTACATAAGACATTTTCCAAAATGTACAAGGATAATTACAAAGATCATATATAAATGTACACATTTAAGATATTAATACAACAGATTTTGCATACACCAATTATTTATATTGTGATATATCATTATTTATAACTTAAATTTACTAAATGAATTACACAGTTTGAATTCCTTCTCAAAATTATTCCATTGGTTTACACCTTTGACAGATATACATCTATTTTTTTATATTAGTTCTTGACCTTACTTTTTGAAACATGTGGATTCCTCTTAGCTTATACTGACTCTTATTACAAACAGCTTCTGAATACAATTTGGTAAAATATAGCTGCAAGCAGCCATTATTGGGTCCAAGCACAAAGAAGAAGACAAGACACGCCAAAATGGCTGGGAGTGTCAGATCAACTGCAGCAATGAGCAATTAAGCACATTTTTAGATGATCTTAGGCAAAAAGGCTGAAAAATGCATTGTAGTCGATAAAAATGTCATGTTTCGTTCTATTATAGCGCCACCAAGTGGCAAAATCCCACTATTTTTTTGTGGGACACACTACATGTGTGTGTCAATTTTGGTGAAAATATTTAATTTAGTTTTGTAGTTATAGACATTTATATGAAAAAACAAGTACAAAATGACTGACACCTGACTTTGATTGGATTTTACACCCCCTTACTATCCATGTTTTGACATCGGTCGGACTAGCGGTTTCGAAGATATCAGCTAACGTTTTTTAAGCACTAAATTACAGCTCTGCACAAACCATATACCGAAACCTGGCAAGTCTGGTATCATTGGACTCAGCAATGATTCAGGAGTTTAAGAAGATGACTCTTGTGAAAATCAGTCAACCACACCCAATGTGATAAGCGTTTGGAAAAAAAATGATCTTCTAGGTGGCGCTGTTTCAAACTTCTCAGGCTCCTTCAGGGCATCGAGCTGATGACCCATACCGAGTTTCGTACAATCCGTTCATGTGTTCATAAAATACAGCATTTTAACACATAATTCTAAATGGCTGATATGGTCAAATTGGATATCAGGCGACTCGGCATGATGTCCCAAATCTAAGGAGACTTATATGATTTTGGGACAAATGGTTCAGAAGTTATAAGCAAAAATAGCCATTTTTGGTATCTCCAGACCAGTAGGTGGTGCTGCGTCAAAACGCTGCATGTTGCCTCAGGTCATGCTTGTGATGACATGTACCAAGTTTGGTTTGAATACAATAAAGCGTTGCGGAGATATAGCCTTATGTGTATTTTGTTTCTAGCCCTTATGGTTCAAAAGTTATTAGCATAAACATGAGTCAAGGTTTGGACTGGTGGTGGCACTAGAGGGAATGAGTTAGAGACTCCAAATTTGCTATGGTGACAGCTCAGCCTGTCCTCTATGAGTGTGACAAATTTCTCAACTTTTTACCATACGGTTCTATGGGCTGCCATAGACTCCCATGGTGGAAGAAGAATAATAGGAACGCTAACGATTTCAATAGATGCCTACGCCCCTAATTATTATATACTTTATACATTGTCTGTGCAGTATAAGAATCAATCAACTAAATCAACAAATTTTAAAGCTTGTAAATTAATAAACAATTTATTTGTTGGTTCGTTATAGTCAGCGTATTTTATAATCCTTATTGCTCTAGTGTTTACACTTCAGTATGCCGATGCTTTTATTAAGGTCATTGCGCTGAAACGAAGTCGATATTCTTCTAGAATGAGGCGAGTAAAAGCCCCTTTCACACAACGGGACTGTAATGTTTGGCAAAACTACCATCTTCAAACGTTAATGTGTAAATGTTCAGGAAGCAATAACTAGAATGACGTTATATATTTTTACATTTATAACAATACTTTTCTAGAAAATACTCGCATAATTATTATTTGTTTGCAATATACTTTAGGAAAGAGCTGTGCCGCTAGTTCACTCAGCGCTATACAGAAGTGAAGTCGCTGGCTGAGATTCTACAGGAAATACGTTAGCAGCGTTTGTGCATAGAGTCTCCGGGGTCTGGGCTCCATCTGGGCTCCGGTTTCAGCTGTGCTGTGTGTGGAGCGGCTAACTTATATTGCTAAGGGCAAGCGTAAAGACTTTGATCAGCTATGAGAGCCATACATTAATACCACGTCAACTGGAATTGTAGACCTTATTGGATTGTAAACACTGTTTGTTACAAATTCATTGATATTTGATCTATTTGAATGCATTTGGTTACTATATGCCTAGTTGATGTGTGGTTATAAAACAAGAAAAGGACAATAAACATTAAAAAAAAACCAAGAAGAAGAAGCTTGCGCTGTGTTCAGCTCCTCCAGCATCCACACGAGCTGTACGAGGATGTAAACTGTAGTTCGTGGTCCACTCCTCTTTCTGTTGGTGATCAGGAAGCTCTCTGCAGTTCCTTTTGGACTCCTGCTCACCCTATACAAATAATCAAAACCGTTTATCTACACTATCCTAACAATCCAATCCAAGCCATGAATGCTGTGATTCAGATAAGTGTAATGTCATTGGTCACCTGTTCACTGTAGCCAGGGATGGCTCTCAATGTCGTCTAAACTGGGACGATCTTCCGCCACTTTACTGAGACACAAGCAGATCAGCTGACAGCACTCTGTTACACACAACACAATCTTTAGCAACACAAAACAACACACTTCTCCGGGGTTTTATCTCTGAATGTTTGCTATCTCTTGCCTATAGACAGCTTTCCAGGGAAGAACAGACCCCTCTTGAAGGAGATACTGTGTGCGGCTCTCAAGGGAAAGCACAAGATGTTGTACAGCGTCAGCCCCACCGACCAAACCGTAGCAGGTCCTGCGTGATAGCGGTTCTGAACAAACCACTCAGGAGGGGCGTATTCAAGAGTGCCTGAGAGAACCAAGAAGACCAGAAACATCCACTTTAAAAGTTCCAGTACAAACAAATTCTCTTTGTTTGATCATCAGAAGTTCACAAACATCCACAGAGCGTTTCCTTCCGTAACGCAAACCAACCTGCGAAGGAGGTGTAGGCCGAGTCCTTTAGCAGATCTCCACAACCAAAGTCCAGCAGCTTGATGTCATAGGTATCTGTGGAAAGCAGCAGGTTGTTTGGCTTGACGTCCCGGTGCAGGACTCCGCGACTCTCACAGTGCTTCAGCGCAGTGATCAGCTGCACCAGCACTTTCTTGGCCAAGCTCTCATCCAGACAGCCGTTCTCCTCGCAGAAACTCTGGAGATCTTGGCAGGGAACTGGCCGTTCCAGGATCATGCTGTAGTGGGTGTGACACTCAAACCACTCCACAAGCTGCAGGACGTTGGGGCAGGCAGGAGCCGAATTGACCCGTGTCATCAATGCCACCTCCAGCGGCACCAGACCCTGACCTTCCTGCAGGGACAAATGCTCTATTATATCGAATCGGATCGGATCGAACAGAACAGAACAACAGATTCACGCTGGAACTTACAACTTCCAGCCTCTTTTGGGTCCGGCCTTTAGAGACGTACTTGATGGCAACCTGTAGACGGATAAACCACAGTAAATCACACCTGCCTAATTGTGACAGATGACATTTACTGATTTATCATTTATAAATACACTTATAAAGGCTGTCTGAACAAAGGAGGGAAGAAAATGTCTTACTGGTAGTCCGTCAGACTTGCAGATCCCAGCATACACAGAGCCGAATCCGCCTCGTCCCAGCAACGGGCCCCTCGCATATGCTTCTGCAAAATATATGATCAAAGAAATGTCCTTAAGAAAAAACATGTTGCAGTATCTAAAGCTGTAAAAGGACATTACGTTAACGCAGCTCTTGCATCAAACAGCTGAAGAACATTTTAATGACAAATCATTTAATAATTGAGACATAACATTTTTTTAATAAAAGCATATTCTGACCTCTGCGACAGCGTTTAGCAGGTCCTTTAAATGACGTGGATGGACCTCCATCATCCGGACCCTCCTGGCTTCTGCTCTGCTGCTTCCTCTTCCTGTCAGCCGGACCTGTGGACACAGAAACAGCCAACTCAGAAGGCAGAAGGGCCAAAAATCCAGATAGCTCATGGCTCAGTGTGTGGGTCGGGTCTGTCAGTGGATCCTGATCGGCGAGGTCATCAGAGCGAAGTCTCAAAATCTCCTGACCAGCCGACTGACCGGAAGCGGCTCTGCTGGATCTGGAGCGGCTTGAAGCTGGAATATTTCAAACATCAACAAATTAGTAATATTTTAATAATAATCAATAATCAATGTCAGTGGTTCTGGTTACATCAAATTGTTACTTTATGTTTTCAACTTTCTATTTTCAGTGACAAATAATTTATTAACTGAGCTATAACTTCTTCAATAAAAGCATATTCTGACCTCTGCGACAGCGTTTAGCAGGTCCTTTAAATGACGTGGATGGACCTCCATCATCCGGACCCTCCTGGCTTCTGCTCTGCTGCTTCCTCTTCCTGTCAGCTGGACCTGTGGACACAGAAACAGCCAACTCAGAAGGCAGAAGGGCCAAAAATCCAGATAGCTCATGGCTCAGTGTGTGGGTCGGGTCTGTCAGTGGATCCTGATCACGGTTATTAGAGCGAAGTCTCCAAATCTCCTGACCAGCCGACTGACTGGAAGCGGATCTGGAGCGGCTTGAAGCTGGAATATTTCAAACATCAACAAATTAGTAATATTTTAATAATAATCAATAATCAATGTCAGTGGTTCTGGTTACATCAAATTGTTACTTTATGTTTTCAACTTTCTATTTTCAGTGACAAATAATTTATTAACTGAGCTATAACTTCTTCAATAAAAGCATATTCTGACCTCTGCGACAGCGTTTAGCAGGTCCTTTCAATGACGTGGATGGACCTCCATCATCCGGACCCTCCTGGCTGCTGCTCTGCTGCTTGCTCTTCCTGTCAGCCGGACCTGTGGACACAGAAACAGCCAACTCAGAAGGCAGAAGGGCCAAAAATCCAGATAGCTCATGGCTCAGTGTGTGGGTCGGGTCTGTCAGTGGATCCTGATCACGGTTATCAGAGCGAAGTCTCCAAATCTCCTGACCAGCCGACTGACTGGAAGCTCTGCTGGATCTGGAGCGGCTTGAAGCTGGAATATTTCAAACATCAACAAATTAGTAATATTTTAATAATAATCAATAATCAATGTCAGTGGTCAATTACAAATTGTTCATATAGCTACTAAATTAAAGTTTTATTTAATATGCAAGGAATCAAATACATTATGGTACTAGTGATGGCCCGGTTCTAAGCACCTATATAAGGGTGGGCTGGCAGATATCCCGGGTGGGCATCTTTTTTTTTTTGGTTGGGTTTAAAAAAAAAAATTTCGCGACCCATAAACTATAGGCCTACAGCCATTTACATTCAAACAAGTCAAGCCAAGCATAAGAAAGGCCTACTTGTATACAATTGGTAATTTGACTCTATTCTCTAGATGGCACAAATTCATCTCAGCACTTTTCCACACAAACGCTTTTGATTATTGATGCATATTCGCAACATTCTGCACTAATTTGATAGCTAGATCTATATATGGGAGGCTAATTAACTGGTTAACCAACCAACAAGAATTTTAACCAAATAATCGTTTGGTTGAAAAAAAACAAACACAAAAACAGGTAAGTCATGTATAAGTCACATTTGATTGCATTCAGAAATAATACCGGTAAAAGTACTACAAACATTATAAACACTACAAACATAGCTATAGGTTATTTTATTTCCCTTCACTCCACAACAAATTGTAACGAGTAGGAATATGGTGTGGCCCCTTTAAGAGCTGCGCTCCCTGTTGAACTGTCTGCGCTGTATGTGCGCTCTGCGCCTCCAGCACTCCCATGTATGCGGGTTATTTTCTGTTGCTCAAATCAAGTTGTGTCATTGATTAAGTAATGCTAGCGTTTGTGACGGACTGTTACGCGAGTTTCACGGGGAATAAAGTGGAGCTGAGAAATGTCCATCGCCTCCATGTCTACAATAGCCTAACTCCAGTTTAGTGAGCCATCTCGATTTTCCTCTGGACACAATGTGTTACAACATCCTTTAAATGTAACGGTATTCAGAACAGATCAATAATTAAAAAATATAAGTATATATATATATATAAACAAAACGAAATTAATGAGAATCTGAAAGTAACCAGCGCTCACGATTATTTATTATAGGCTTTGTTCACTCATGTCCCAATACTGATGGAAAAATCATCCTCTTCACATGAGCAAAAATGTGAAAACATAAAATAGCCTACTCCGTCATTTTGGTCATCCAGATAATAAGAGTAGGACATCGTTCAAAACTGCAAAGTGTTTACTTACATTGTGCTATTGTAAAATTAAGAAAACAAGATGTGCAAGATTGTTTGAGGAGCGCGGTGCCTCACAAAAATGAACCAAACTCACCAGCACTGTTGCAGTTTTTCTGTCTTTTTGTTAATCTGTTAATTATTTAAGTCAAATATATTTCACGAATTTATTCCTTTTATATGCCTAGACTGATTTAATGAAAACAAAATAATTCTTTTTTATTTTTAACGTAGGCCCTAACTCTAATGTAGCCTAACTCCATACTTTTGCAGAGTTCGTACATGACGCGGCTTTATAAACGCGGCACTCATTTAAAAAAGAAAGAAAGAAAGAAAACATTTTTACAAAACTTGTCTCTATACCTGCATCGCGTTTTTAACAGCACAAAGGCGTCCTGCGTGAATGGCCCTAAACTGATTAAAAGATAAACAGCGCATTTGTATTTCAGTGCTGCTGTTATTTAAACAGTCAGCTTGCCTCGTAGCCTACATTCAGTTTACAGCATCAACAGAAGCCAAAGAAGGCAAGGTTTCAACTGAATATGCACTTGCATTTTAAACACTTACCGGTAGCTACATTATGTTCTAGCTCTGCCCATGCAATAAATGCACGTTCTTAAATGAGCGTGCATTTCAACTTGGCATGAATAAATAAATAAAATCAGAGATGCATATTAATATTTACAAGATGCATATTCACGAATACAACATCTCGTAATTACCTTAATAGCACGCAAATATCTCTGCCCGTTTTTGTTCGTGTGACTGCAGCCTCTGCTTTTCTGCTACAGACTGAAGCGCGCGCGTAGCTTACAACGCGCCGCGCCGTAATTTTCAGTTAATAAAGAAAACATTTCTGGTGTTATTTTTGTGATTGTTTGGGGCATTCTACAGCCCTTCATCAAAACTTTCAACACCGAGCCCATCACAGATTGTTTTAATCAATGCACAAATAGTAAAAACAAATGAACACTATCAGTTCCTAAATTCTGATTGGGTGGGCAAAGCAGACGTTTGGGTGGGCTCAGCCCATCCTTACGAAAATAAACCATGGTTTTACTACAAATAAAACCAAAAAACCATGGTTATTGTAGTAAAACCATGGTAACCGCAAATTAACCATGGTTTTGCTTCTCTAACCATAGTTTAACCATGGTATTTGTGGTAAAACTGTAGTTATATAAATGGTATTCAATTAGCCAAAAAACCATGGTTACTACATTTTTACTACAATAAAACCATGGTTAATTTTCGTAAGGCCCATGCCCATGCCTAGAGCCGGCCCCGTGGTACAGTAAATGGTTACCTCACAGAAGTTTCTTCACATTAATTTAGTCAATCATTGTACAACATCATGCCATAACATACCAAAAAACTCATTTAAAAAATCAACAAACACTCACCTTCTCTTTCACCTAAGGTTATGTGGGCCATCGACATCGTCCTCGAACCTGCAACAGAAACAATACAAAATACAATACAAAAAAAGAGAATAAAATAAAACTCTCCTCAGAAATACTCCTCCCAAAAACAAAACAAAACAATGAAATAAAACTCAAAACTCCGTCTAAAATAAGAAAAGGGCAATAAAAATCAAATTCTTCTCAAAAATAATACAAATCAAAGTATGTAAAGAAAACAATCCTCCGTTCTCCTTCTAGAATCAAAATGATCCTCTTAGAAATCCTCTGAAAAGTTTCACAATCTCAAGATCGCACAGAAAATTTTCTGCAAGAGTCTGTATTCGCCTCTCTCAACAACAGACAGCGATGATGGGTTCGCGTGTGTATATATTCAGTCAGAATTCATAACACGCGTCGCTATAGCAACTAAACTTCACTCATATGCACGCAAAAACACACATGACGTCGCGTGCGTCAGTACAGCAGAGCGCGTGAGTGCACTTCGAATGTCAACACATTTATTGAACACTTACAAACCTAATCTTGACGTTTTCTTCAATAAATGTGATTTTTTTGTTGTTGTTCTGAACAGTTTACTATTATTACTATTATTATCCGTGTCCAAAATCTTTCTTCATCATAGCATAGCTCATTAGCTAATTGAACAAAAAGTTATAACCAGTTTAATATATCTGCGATGTCATGTGCCGATTCGACTGAAATCACGGAGGTAGACGCCTAGGAATAATATGGTGATTAAAAAAAAAAACATTATGTGAATAATACTTCAAAACTTTCCGTGATTGACTTTTCTAATGGACGGTGTTCTGAAATATGAGGTGTCTGAGATTCTCCGTGACTGGGCGGAGCTGTTCCTGTTTTGGGTTAAAGCGCCACATATTAGTGCGCGCTCCTCGGCTTACTTAAAGGTTATTAGCTTGTTTCAGCATTAAACGAACCTAACCTCATATTCTAACTTATTTATGCACAATGGTTTATATGTAGGCTATATTGTGTTATGTCATGTCGTTTGTTAGCTATGTTTGATATGATTACAGCCGATGATTTGCCAGAGGTGTCGTAAACGCTAAACGAGCCAAACACTTTTAAGGTTTTTTGTTTGTTTCTGTTTTACTTTGAGAGTCTTGAGAGTTTCCAAAATTGCACGCAAGCATGAAAACCTGTTAATTATACATGTTATAAACAATATAATGTACAATATAACCTTGATTAATGTCCAAAGATATCCCTGTAGGCTACACCAGACAAAGCAGACACTTTTATTTTCCACTTTATTTTGAACATGACAGTTTTAATAATACAGGCTTGTTGTAAATATAATTTTATTATATTTTTATTTGAATATTTGATTGAATGCGTCACTTGCAAAGGCTGGTATCACTGGGATTGCATGAGCAAACCAAACTTTGATTTGTCTGGGATCCCAAGACCCAGCTGTGCAAAGTGTGTGTTTAAATAAAAGTGTTATATACGTCAGTCATGACTTCTCGTTTGAGAATACAACTTCAACACAGAATCAATTGCCCTTTTTTTATTCAAAATGAAACTACTCATGATTTATTTTTTATCTTTAATACTTATTTACAGTAGGCTAAATGTGCAAATTATTAATTTAGCCACTAAATAAATGTGAACATTTTAATTGTTATGGATTTCTTGTAGAATAGAACTAAAATATTTCATTCTGAATGTACTGCAGGTTTGCTCATTTCCCAACTTTAGTATTTGATATCAGCGCTGTGTTAAACGGAATCCTGATTCACAGCGCATCAAGTGCTCAAAGGAGACATTTTAAGACATGTTTTGTCATTTTATAAACTAAACAGTGCCGCCCGTGGGGTTGTGGGGCCAAATCAATATTTACGTGTATAAATGTGTATTATTAACATTCACTAATGTGTAACATTCAACATACAAATAATATTTAAACAAATGCAAGTATATATCGGTCCTACTCGACCTGCTCCGAGTGAGATTCGAACAGGCGGCATTGCGCGTTATTTATGAACTATTACACTTCACCTTAAAGGCCTGTAGGTGGCACGCGACCTTCATTAAAAACTATTATAACTTCATCAGACAGTAAATCAATACAAAATGCACGAGTAGATCATTCTTTAACTTAGCACGTTGAATGTGGTCCAATGTTTTCCTCATATGACACAAGCAATAAATAATGTGCTATTTATAGCATTCAAAAGAGCATATGGCTACCTTTGAGCTTATCGTTCTTCTTGTGCGCTTCTATTTTTCCTTGGCAAATTAGTGTAAATTAGTGTAAAGTGCTATTGTGTATCTTTCTTATGTTTTCAGATTTGATTTATTCTGTTGTTTCACATAGTTTTTTAATATTTATTGAAAGTAAATGCCTTTCCAATCTTATATGCGATGGAAAAGCATGAGTTCAGCAAAAGGCGGATTCACACTCTTGTTGTCTGCTATGCATTATACTCAGAGGTGGACAAAGTACACAACTCTATTACTACTTGAGTAAAAGTACTACTAGTCAAATATTACTCCGTTACAAGTGAAAGTTCTAAAAACAGATTTTTACTTAAGTAAAAGTACAGAAGCATTTTTTTTAACCTCTTAACCTGCGCCCCATTTTTGAGAATTCTTTGAAAACGACATACCCAAATGAAAATGTCTCCAGCTCTTAAACCCTATGGTCTATATTCATAAATCTGGTCTTATTTTAAACTAGACACTTGAAATGTTGCTACCCAAGAGTCATAATAACTCAAAGTAATATGGGAACAGAGTAATATACATGTAAATATACATGTAAGTGACTCACGTTTTTTTTTTTTTTTTTTTTACTTAGGGAAAAAAATATTATAATTTAATGTTAAGAGCCTGAAAATAACTTAAATATAAAACTGAATGTCTAATCATGTCATGATTCAAATATGAGGATGATTCTCTCAGTAATGTAGCTTCTGTGAGCTTTTATGTCAAGAAAAGTCTAGGCGAATTTCAAAAAGGCCATTTATTTCAGAACATTTGCTATTGTAAAGAGTAGTTTTTCATTCAAATAAATCTGCAATAAACTGCTAATTATAATGGATAAACAGTTACTGAAAAACTAAAGCAACTATTTACAGAGATTACAAAGTGTAAAAAACTCATTTAGCTGATGGGAAGCGTCAGTAAGAGTCTGCGCGCTCCACTGCAGTTGCGCCATTGAGAACGCGCAGACTGCGCACAAACAGTATTCACCAAAGCCTACTTACGTAAACTGCGCAAGATAATGCCTTTTGATTGGTTACTAAGTCCATCAATCAAACCTTTGTTGGAAAGGCATTGGCTGGGCACCGAGTGCCTTTATCCAACGAAAACCATGGGCGCAATGATTGACAGCTCACCAAGCCTGTAAAGCGCTTCCTCTATACGATGCATCCCAGGAGAGTCTCTGATTGAAGGAGAGAGACGAGGGAGGGTTTATAATACGTGGGAGAGACTATTCTAGCAGGGGGAGTTTGCCAGAAAAGGATTAGAATCGATATTTCATTGAAAATGGACATGATTGATTACGCTAACTCAAAACTCCCTTGCAAACAACGAAGGATTTTTAGTTTTTTCCCTATTTTTTCGTTGTTTTGGATTAAAAAGTGGAATGCATTTTGAAGTGTGGACTCTTACACAGAGATGTATGCGGGTGTTTATTGGATTCGTCCGCGACAGGAGATGAAAGATGAGTACCGCTAATATTATGCATTATTTGCATTATTTACAATGCATTATTTTATTATTGTTGCATTGTTGTATAAATGCACATTATGCCACCATGATGGTTTAAGCCAGTCAGTGATGCTCCATCCGACATGCTAGCATACGACTACCTTAAATTCATTTAAAGCTACACTGTGTGATATTTTCCCCCATCTAGCGGTGAAAAGGTATATGACCATCCAGTAAATATTAGTTTCTGTTCCTCCCAATTCCGATTTCGTTTTAACTCCTACGGTGGCCGATTTAGTCCAAGATTAACATGGCTTCCAGTTCAACCTCGTCCATTAGTGTTCCTTCAAGTGATGAGGTTACTTTAGAAAACTATTATAATTTGCAGTTATTTAATTTGTCAGTTAACATGTAGGTTATGACATCTATGTAAAATGAATGTAAAATGAATAATAGTTTTACGTTTTCGTAATTTATTTACCATTTCACTGCTAACATCAGCTATCAGGTTCCCAGACGAATGCAAGCTAATCTTAGTAAAGTAACTTTTATCAGTGCTATCGTTATTCTGTATATTGTACGACATCACTAGCGTAAGGCAAAGTTTACATTGAAGGCGATATCGACACGGTGCCATCGAGTGTTAAAACGCGAAAGGCGAAGCTTGAATTTACGGGTATGTCCCTCTTTGGCTAATGCACTTTCAAGATGGAGGGGCAACATGGCGACCCCCATTCGAACCCCTTACCCTTATGTATTTTCAATGGCATATTATAAACTTACGAGAATACTTTATTACTTGAAAGAAGTAAATATACATTAATGAGCACATATATTTTTGAAAGAACTAAGTGTTTTTAGCTAAGAATAAACTAAAAAAGTTACACAGTGTAGCTTTAAACACTCACAAAGCTCTTTACAAAGCTGCTGTCACTTTAAGGCCAACTGCACGGACCCTATACTCTAATACACATCCGATGTTCTCCTAACTGTTTACTCTTCTCTTTCTCCCAGACATTTACATTTTTGAACATTTTATGAGACATGCATCAAGTGTATGCCAACTAAACTAATCTTTAATCTTTTCAGAAAATGAAACATACTTTTTAAGTATGGCCATGGGTGCACACACTGCGCAGAGGAAGCGCCTTCATCCATTTTGCTATGAACTGATCAATGTTCAAAAAATGTTGGGAAACTTCACATGACCCTATACAAGAGTGATTACTTATAGACTGTCTGCAAAAAAACAAAACAAAAAATCTTTTAAAGAAAAAAAAAATCATCCACTGACTTTCAAAGCTGCTACAGAAACGACTTTCGACTTTGAGGACCTTGATAGAAATGTAGTGGAGTAAAAAGTACGATATTTGTCTTTCAAATGTAGTGAAGTAAAGGTCAAAGTTTCCCGAAAAAAATCATACTCAAGTAAAGCACAGATACAAGTAAAGTGTACTTAAGTAGCTACTCAAGTAAATGTGCTTAGTTACTGCCCACCTTTGGTTATACTCGTTTTACGACCTATGTACGCCACTGCTACTGAGAAGTAATAGACGGCTTTTATACTTTTGTCTGTCCCAACCAGACATTGCATCTGCCATGAAGGCAGATGGTTTATTTGCATTTAGTGCATTTAGTGCAAATAGACACTCCGATTATTAGTTTCGCGGCGGCCGTGGTTGGCCCCCCAGATGACCTGTACCACTTGTACCGGCTCTGCTGGAACGCTACAAAGTCGTGAGCCGTAACTTACGGGCTCAAAAACCTGCCTGGAACGCAGCATAAATATAGCCACGCAGCGCAGGACTGCAAAGTTTTCGACATGTTAAAGAGTTAAATTAAACATGCATGAATGAGAAAAGTGAATGAGGGTATTAAGCGCAATAAACCACAAGAAAGAACCACCTTGCCTGTTTTGGCGAGTATATTGATGCAAACACAATGGTTTATGTCTTCAGGTTGGAAGCAGATGCCTGCAAAGTATTGTGCATTAGGTCTTAAAGTGACAGCAGCCTAATTTACCTGCTGCTGGTGTCCTTATTAATCACACAACAACAACAAGATAATCACACACAGCTCTTGACTGAATAACTATAGCAACTTTAATAAGAATCAGTGTGTATAACATTCATATTGTATAGTCTATGCATATTTTTGGTATGGGAAATGTTCATTTAAATACAGAAATACATCTTACATATTGCATTTTGCATATTACATTTCAAATTGAATATCGTTACCCACAAACTTCCATATCTGTATTTCATATAGCTGTTTAACTCAGAGTTTTACACCGATAATGTGTTTTTGTGTCCCACAGTATTGCTTTTTAGTTGTTCTATGTAAACACACTGGATGGATTTTTAAAAAGTTTTTTCCCCCTCAACAAAACTTTTCTGTATAGGTGTCACAGAGCCTCCACCCACCAATGCACTGGCATCGTTACCAGACTCCACGCTCTGCCCACTCGTTCACAATCCCCAGAGTACTGATCACCTGCACCTGCTCCTGCACCTCATCATCAATGACACTATGGCTGCATCCGAAACCTGGAAAATGCTGTCTTCGGAGGACACATTTCAAGGCAGGAAGGCACCAATAAGGCAAGTCCGAATCTAATGTTAGCTAATGTTAGCTTCTTTGCTCCAGAGATACCTTCATCTGATCAATTTTTGAAGGCAGCATATTTGTATCCTTCGCTGCCTTTGATATGCCACAATGCTTTCCACTCTGTGGCAGTTGAGTTGGGAAAAAAGATGGCATCCGAAAGTTGCGTTTGCTGGTCAGTTTGTGTGTAAATGTAAATTTTTTTTACCAACATTTTCTACTTCTGATGTCATTTCTAGCGAACAATTACCAATGCAGTAGTTAAATATTTGTTTAGTTCTCACAAAAGCTCTCTCTGTTTAGCTGTAGATCATTAAACGGTTACACTGCCTTATGGGTCCTGCACACTGTGCGATTTTTCAAAATCCTCTGCGAATGTTGCTTGTCAGACTGTACGAACATGATCCCCGATGTAATACATGTCACACTGTAGGATCTCAGTTGTCATTATGTCAGACTGTACGACAGTCAGACGCGAAAACGAAAACAGAACGGAACGAAAACGGACGCAAGCAAGAGACTCGTACGGACTAAGTTTTACGTCAATCCGTGACGCGTTCGGTAACGGTGAGCCGCATTCACATACACAACGGTAGCGTTCAGCAAACAACAAAAACAAGCGGTGGCATTTTTCATTCACCTGACTCTTTTCGACATGTTCCCTGATGTGATTTGATGTTGTCGCACGAAATGCGTCATCAGGTTCTGCGCTCCTATTGGTTCTTGATTTGATGGTCAACCTTGGAGAAGTCACACTGCAGGATTGCGCCTCAAAGCGTGGACGGCCAAATCGTGGCCAAAATCACACAGTGTGCACCCGGCTTTAAAAGTCTGTCCGAAATCAGTTTTGTGAGGTGCCTTCATGCACAAACGCTGCCTTACAAGCCATTGTCTGATAAGGCAGCGAGGCAATGAGACAGCTGCCTAGGTTTTCGGACGCAGCCTATGGCTGCATCCGAAACCTGGAAAATGCTGCCAGGCACATCAGGAAGGCACCAAGGCACATCCGAATCTAATGTTAGCTTCACTTCCTATCTCCAGAGATACCTTCATCTGATCGATTTTTGAAGGCAACATATTTGTATCCTTCACTGCCTTTGATATCCCTCAATCCTGTGCTTTGCATTCCGTGATAGTTGAGCTGGGAAAAAAAGATGACGTCCGAAAGTTGCGTTTGCTGGTCAGTTTGTGTGTAAATATTCTATTTCTGATGTCATTTCTAGCGAGAAATTACTACTGTAGTAATTAATATTTGTTTAGTTTTCACCAAAGCTCTCTCTATTTTGCTGTAGATCATTAAACAGTTACACTGCCTAAGAAGTCTGTAAATGGACTGCATTTATATAACGCTTTCAACAAACCCATGGCCATCCAAAGCGCTTTACATCTTGCCTCACATTCACCCATTCATACACTGTCTGCGGTGTCAGCCATGCAAGGCGCCATCCAGCTCGTCGGGAGCAGCTGGGGTTAGGTGTCTTGCTCATGGACACCTCTGCACTTGGTCAGGTGGAACCGGGGATTGAACCACCAACCTTCCAGTTTGTAGACAAACTACATGAACCACTGAGCCACTGCCGCCCCAAAAAATGAATGTCCGAAATTTGTTTCGTGAGGTGCCTTCATGCACAAACCGCTGCCTGCAGAGTCATTGTCTGATAAGGCAGCGAGGCAACGAGTCAGCTGCCTAGGTTTACAGACGCAGCCTATACGAGCACACTCTCCCTGCACACCCTTGTCTGGTCTCGTCAATTTTACCTGGAATCCTTACCTTCTACTTACCACGATCTCCATTCGTCTTCAGTTCCTGGTCCCCTTGTGTCTCCCATCATCCGACCTCCATCCACGTATCATCCTGCCAAGTAACTGTTAAGTGCTCATCATTCCTGCTTCCGTTGTTTACCTGTGTCCGTGTCTCTGTTTAATAAATACGACCGTTAATCTTATCTGTCTCTCTGTCCTGACAATAGGCCTATATCTCACTGACAAAATATTTGATGAAATTCAGTTACTTTCCACTGATAGATGATTCAAAAGTTTAAACGAGAATCTCCTCTTTCTTGTTTTTATTTTTGCTATAGGTTACTTCTGCTTTTTTAACACTTAAAGGGATATTCACCCAAAAATCAATTAGTTCAGGCAGGCCACGTAGTCAAGCTCTGCTATCAGCTGATTGGGAAAATTTTAACTCCGCCCATATCAGCTGATCCGATTCCTATATTGGCAACTCTCAAACAGGGCGCCTTAAGCGCAGCTTCAGTTCAATCTGTCTGCTTGGCCGCTTCTGCTGCACGCTGCTTTGCAACCACCTCCACCCCAGCTCCTCCTTAAACTGTGTTTAACTTAAAGGGTAGCTTCAGCGATTTAGCATTAAGCTTTGTATCAGCAGAAACCCGGTAGTATATTCAAAATACAGTGACATTTCTGTCTTTATGATTTACTTACTCATATTTTCTATAAAATGAGTCACATTTATAAGAAATTGCTTAAATTTTAAATGTAGGTCTTCTTTATCACTTAAACAGGTATAATAGATATTAAAATACTATTTTGTATTTTACACACCTTTTTATTGATATATGCATTAAGTTTTATCATGTCCTCAGTGTAAAGTAATCAACTTCCACAAGAACTATAAACCATGAAATGATACAAATCTCAAAATATTTTCAGATTATGTTATAGAATAGGCTAAATTACCTCTAGTTATACATATAAACCATGTGAAACTATAGTTTTTTTTTTTTTTTTTTTTTTTACAATTGTCTTCATTTACTGTGTCCCTGAAGTCATCTTCCACCCTGTTAGTATGTATTTCTCGACTTCCAAAAAAGACCACAATTCCATTGAGACAATTTTCAGGAAATTACATCATTTATTTTTCCTGCTGGAATTCAACTGTACAAAATTAAGTAAGCTTCAACTCTCACCTCTACCTTTTTTTTGTTTTTGAATTGTTATCCTGCTTGTCCCACTGTTAAAGTTCCACCCTGTTATGCTCTGTTATGAAGAATGTTTGTCCGGTCAAAAAAATTTAAAAACATATCTGACATAGTTATAAAAGTTCTGTTTATCTGTAGAAGGTTAGCTAGCTGAATGTTGATCCCTCAAAGAGCTACGGCTAACTTATCTTACAATTTTCCACTCTGTTAGATCTATATAACAGGGTGGAAATTCTAATAGAATAAATCGTATTTAGTGTATATTGCAAATTCTATATACACATATATGCATATATAAATATTATATATATAAAACCATATTATATAGGTGCAGTGCCACACATTACTGATGGCAAATCATGCAGGACAATGACGGAAAACTCATCCATTGTTATGCTCTGTTCCACCCTGTTAGGTGAGTCATTTTTAAATAATAATTTGACAGCAACTTTAAATGGTTTGCATACTTATGCTTTATTTTGGGAGGTGAGGATCATTAACAGCATATACAATATATGTTTTTGATCAAATGTTTTTATTATTTACCATCCTGTTGGCAAAAATGGGTACAAAAAGTGCCTGTTCTTAATAATCAAGACATTCTATTCATCAATAATAATAGTTTTGTTATTGTTTCAAGAATTTAAAAAAATACCATGATGGCATAAGGGACATATACTATCCAAGAAAAACTTGTTATTGTTTAACATTTACATTATTAACATTTTGTGATAACTATGTATATGTCCCTAACAGGGTGGAACACATTCACGGCCCGTGTCTGAACAATGAATCTACTCATAATTATTATTTTTTTAGTCCCTGAGCTTGACCAATACGTATTCCTACTAGTTAAACATATCACCATTTTGGTAGAATGCTAAAAAAATGAAAATCATGTATTTTTTCCCCCCAACATTTATGAAGCCAAAATGTTACCGCATACCAGGAATGACCCAGAGCCTTACTGGGGGTTATTCCAGTTATGCAATTTACCTGGCTTAAGTTTACTCAGAGTAAGGTGTTCCTCAAGGTTCGGTACTCGGTCCACTTCTCTTTGTAATTTAAGATTATTTAGCAATGTGGCTTAAAGGGTTAGTTCACTCAAAACTGAAAATTCCTTCATTAATTACTCACCCTCATGTCATTCCAAACCCAGAAAACATTCATTCATCTTTGGAACACAAATGAAGATCTTTTTCATGAAGTCGAAGAGCTTTCTGTCCCTCAACTGACTGTCTACGCAACTACCACTTTCACGCCAGAGAAAAGTAGTACAGACATAAAAGTAATCCACATGATTTCAGTGGTTTAACCTCAATTTTATGAAGCGAAGCGAGTGCTTTGTGCAAAAAAAACATAATTTGCAGAGTGGGAGAAACCGAACATAGCCCAATGAAACGTAATTTTGTGGCAAAAAACATAGAAAATAATGTTTTGTTTTTATCCTATTGTTTACTATATTTATTTGCTGGGTCAGTGTCATTGTGGGTTTAGGTTATTTGCTGTTGTAGGCCGTAAGGACATTTGAAATAACAGAAATCATTTTAGCGAAGTTCTATGGAACTGTAAAGCTGTCAAAACCTGCCTGGAACTACTTTAGCCGTGCGTTTCCCTGAAAATAATTGCACACCTTAGAATGTTCATCAACCAATCAGATGCAAGCATTCAACAGCCCTGTAGTATTATAATGATGCCTTTACTACCTTATTGGGACTTGAAAGTGGTAGTTGCAAGTTTTACGGCTAAAAAAACTAACCTTTTTAAAACAAACCTTTTAAATTTCCTTTTACCACACTTAGTTTTATAAACAACTGCATTAATGATCCGAGAATCAGACTTTTTGAAACATTTAAATTACATTGGATTCCTTGCTCAGTTTTGAAGCCCATATTAACCACTTCATCAGGTCCAATTTTTTCATCTTCGTCATATTTCTTGTCTTGTTTTATAAATGTTGTAAAACTCTGTGCATACTAAAATGGATCTTTTAGGACTGATTCCAAATTATGTTAGAAATTCCAATAGAATTCCATCAGGATTTTCCTCTCTCACACACTCTTTCTGTGCATGCCTTGTTTTGATTTTTTTTTTCTCAGATCAGGTCAGTGGTTCTTGAGGGCTCTAAGTCTCTTCTGGAAGCTGGTCATCAATGTGGATTCTTGACTGAAACTTTGACCACACCGCCCTCTGAATCCCTGCCAACACACGAGTGCCAGCTAGCTGCCTTATGTGACATGGCCAAACAGCTCCCATTAACAGACGAGTCTGTGGTAGCACCAGTGCAGACGCTGAACAGAGATGGACTGGATCCACCGCTTGACCTATTCTCATACATAATTGAAAACCCATTCGCCTGCGCTTATGAGGTCACGCTGATGAGGGAGAAGTATCTGTTGCCCCCCCGCAGCCGATTCCTGTTGTCTGACATCACACGTATGCATCCACTTGTCAACAGTGAGTTTTAATTTACTATGCTATTACATAAATTGGTTTATTTTACATTTTTTATGTAGAGCAGCTAAATGCCTTAAAGCTTTCAAGACCAGTATTGTTTTTAGTATTATTTATATACCATTATATTTATTAATATTTTGAATTTGCTTTTATATTTAGAAAATTAAAATTTTAGGATACAAATAAGTTTCCATTTGTTAACATTAGTTAATTACATTAGTTAACATGAATTAACAATAAAAAAAAAAATTCTAAAGCATTTATTAATCTTGGGTAATATTAAATGTAACATTTATGTATTAGTAAAATCAAAAGTAGTCTCCCAGTAGTCAATAATTGTATCTCTAAAAACTCATCTTTGATCACCAAAATGACATTTAAAAATGTTTTCCTGTGAAAAAAAATTATTTGTGCTTTAAAATGGCTTGAATGTAACCCTACACCCTTGCTTCATTTAGTATACACAAATTCATGAATATGTAAATTAGCCCCGCCTCCACACACACAACAGCTCAGAATACCTGATCCCCTTTCTCAACTTTAAGGCCTGTACACACCGGGACGAATATCGCACATGCTTATCGCCAGCGTTTTTCGTGACGTTTTTCGCCACGTCTTGAGTCTTTATCGCGTCTGCAATAGACGCGCGCGAAAATCGTCCCGGTGTGAACAGACCTTTACTGTAGTAATCGCTGAACAATGGTATCGCTCTTTTCAACATCAGACACATAACAGTAAACAGCTAATAATGTTTTGCTAATGTTACACAAACCATGTTCCAGTTCACCAGTCTGCCTTCTAAAAATCAGTATCCTTAAGGCCTGTTCACACTGGGATGATTTTCATGCGCGTTTATCGCCGACGTTCAACGCCTCGTGACTAAACAAAGGGCATCAATGTGAGCGTGTACACCGACGCGCAAAACAACAGGCTTAAAAGCGTCATTTTTTTTAAAAACGCCTCGGGTTAGTTTTTTTTATTTTGACACAGCGCGTTAAAAATTGGCCAACCAATGAGATTTTGTTCACGTGCCTGGAGCTGCTGAAGTGACAGTAAAACATGACTTGGTGGCGCTCAAGCACAAAACGGTCTTGCCGAGCACACATTGATACGACAAAGAAGTAGTAAGTAGACAAAGAAGAAGATGAGCTGCTAATGCTGCTTGCCAGTTAGCAAAAAGTGTGTGAATGGTTTTGGCCATATACATAATATGTCTATGGTTTTGGCAAGCATGTAAATACTATCTCTTTTCTTCTTCTGTGTGACAAGCGAGTGTCAGAAGCGTAAAGTGCCGCAGCACCACCTTGTGTACCGGGAGCGCTATCTACTGAATTTGCAGGTTCACTCGGCACATAGCCAGTGAAAATCCCTTGGGTGTGAACACTCAAGACACGCCGAAAAATGCTGGCGATAAACGCGTGCAATATTCGTCCCGGTGTGTAGAGGCCTTTAGAAACGCTTTGAACAACTTAGAATGTCAGTGGCGAAAGGCATATAGTTCATCATAACACATCATAATATACAACATACACTCACCTAAAGGATTATTAGGAACACCATACTAATACTGTGTTTGACCCCCTTTCGCCTTCAGAACTGCCTTATTTCTACGTGGCATTGATTCAACAAGGTACTGAAAGCATTCTTTGGAAATGTTGGCCCATATTGATAGGATAGCATCTTGCAGTTGATGGAGATTTGTGGGATGCACATCTAGGGCACGAAGCTCCTGTTCCACCACATCCCAAAGATGCTCTTTTGGGTTGAGATCTGGTGACTGTGGGGGCCATTTTAGTACAGTGAACTCATTGTCATGTTCAAGAAACCAATTTGAAATTATTTACATTTATTACATTTATGCATTTGGGGATTTACAGGGACCTTATTACAGGGACAATCCCCCTGGAGCAACATGGAGTAAAGTGCCTTGCTCAAGGACTCACTGGTGGTGACCGCTGGGATCGAACCAGCAACCTTCTGCATATCAGTTCCATGGTTTAACCCACTGGACCACCATCTCACAAGTCAACTGTCCAATTTTGGTGAGCTTGTGCAAATTGTAGCCTCTTTTTCCTATTTGTAGTGGAGATGAGTGGTACCCGGTGGGGTCTTCTGCTGTTGTAGCCCATCCGCCTCAAGGTTGTGCGTGTTGTGGCTTCACAAATGCTTTGCTGCATACCTCAGTTGTAACAAGTGGTTATTTCAGTCAAAGTTGCACTTCCATCAGCTTGAATCAGTCGGCCCATTCTCCTCTGACCTCTAGCATCAACAAGGCATTTTCGGCCACAGGACTGCCGCATACTGGATGTTTTTCCTTTTTCACACCATTCTTTGTAAACCCTAGAAATGGTTGTGCGTGAAAATCCCAGTAACTGAGCAGATTGTGAAATACTCAGACCGGCCCGTCTGGCACCAACAACCATGCCACGCTCAAAATTGCTTAAATCACCTTTCTTTCCCATTCTGACATTCAGTTTGGAGTTCAGGAGATTGTCTTGACCAGGACCACACCCCTAAATGCATTGAAGCAACTGCCATGTGATTGGTTGATTAGATAATTGCATTAATGAGAAATTGAACAGGTGTTCCTAATAATCCTTTAGGCGAGTGTATACATAATTCATATACATAATATACCGGGATAATTTGGCTTCTCTTAAGACGAATAGTTAATGATATGCTAAAGCTCGCCCACATGTTGAAGTGATTGGTTACAAGGTAGTCTTTGGTTCACTGCAGTTTTAAGGACTTAAGTTTTAAATACTCAGCAATGGTGTTGACTTATGAATTTGCACACGGTTTGTCTTAAATAATATTAAAAACACCACATAGACATATAAACAACATTAATAACTTGATTTTCACCACAGGGGGTCTTTAATATTATTAAATGGACCTGAGCTAACATGAACTAACAAACAGTTTGTATATTTATAAACTAACAAATGTATTAAATACTGTAACAATTTAGCTTATTCTTAGTTAATGCATTAACCAAAGTTAACTAATGGGAACTTATTGCAAAGTGTTACCAATTTTAGTTTAAGTTTTAGTCATTTTATGCTCCTTTAGATGCTTCCAATTTTGCATCATTTTGTTTAGTGACTCTGAGTTTTGCATATTGCTACATTTTGACTACAGGTGGAGAGAAGTTTGACCTTATAATCCTTGATCCGCCATGGGAAAACAAATCTGTCAAAAGAAGCAACAGGTAACGTGACTCCACATAGACATTCATGCATACCTGTTCATGTGGTTATGAAATGATTCTGAAATTATATCATGCTATGATTGACAGATACAGTTCTCTGCCATCCTCTCAGCTCAAGCAGCTTCCTGTGCCAGGACTGGCTGCTCCAGAATGTTTGGTGGTTACGTGGGTAACCAACCGGGCAAAGCACCTGCGTTTCATCAAAGAAGAGCTCTACCCATACTGGGCAGTTGAAGTGCTAGCAGAGTGGCTCTGGGTCAAGGTACACACACAGCATAATAACTGCACAAGAAGAGGAAAAGAACCCTAAAACACTAGTTAGGAGGGAAGGATGCCAATAACCCTCTGGTATTCCTCACTTGGTGTCACACTTATGATATTCGTATCTCAAAATAGACTTAAAACAATAAGCATTTTTTTTACATTAATTAAATGGTTTCAATAATATTTATTATTTAATTATTTTGTTGTACTAGACAATATTAACCCCTTAATGATGCATAATTTATTTCTATATAAAATAAATACAAATAGAAAAAAATACTTTGCAATATTTTGAATTAATTCCGTGTTTAAGTTAAAAATAGATAAAAGCTATTTAATATATCAAATTAATAATAATAATAATAATAATAATGATTTATATATATATATATATATATATATATATATATATATATATATATATATATATATATATATATATATGTGTGTGTGTGTATTTGAACACCCCGCTATTTTGCAAGTTCTCCCACTTGGAAATCATGGAGGGGTTTGAAATTGTCATCGTAGGTGCATGTCCACTGTGAGAGACATAATCTAAAAAAAAAAATCCAGAAATCACAATGTATGATTTTTTTAACTATTTATTTGTATGATACAGCTGCAAATAAGTATTTAAACACCTGAGAAAATCAATGTTAATATTTGGTACAGTAGCCTTTGTTTGCAATTACAGAGGTCAAACATTTCCTGTAGTTTTTCACCAGGTTTGCACACACTGCAGGAGGGATTTTGGCCCACTCCTCCACACAGATCTTCTCTAGATCAGTCAGGTTTCTGGCCTGTCGCTGAGAAACACGGAGGTTGAGCTCCCTCCAAAGATTCTCTATCGGGTTTAGGTCTGGAGACTGGCTAGGCCACGCCAGAACCTTGATATGCTTCTTACAGAGCCACTCCTTGGTTATCCTGGCTGTGTGCTTCGGGTCATTGTCATGTTGGAAGACCCAGCCTCGACCCATCTTCAATGCTCTAACTGAGGGAAGGAGGTTGTTCTCCAAAATCTCACAATACATGTCCCCGGTCATCCTCTCCTTAATACAGTGCAGTCGCCCTGTCCCATGTGCAGAAAAACACCCCCAAAGCATGATGCTACCACCCCCATGCTGCACAGTAGGGATGGTGTTCTTGGGATGGTACTCATCATTCTTCTTCCTCCAAACACGTTTAGTGGAATTATGACCAAAAAGTTCTATTTTGGTCTCATCTGACCACATGACTTTCTCCCATGACTCCTCTGGATCATCCAAATGGTCATTGGCAAACATAAGACGGGCCTTGACATGTGCTGGTTTAAGCAGGGGAACCTTCCGTGCCATGCATGATTTCAAACCATGACGTCTTAGTGTATTACCAACAGTAACCTTGGAAACGGTGGTCCCAGCTCTTTTCAGGTCATTGACCAGCTCCTCCCGTGTAGTTCTGGGCTGATTTCTCACCTTTCTTAGGATCATTGAGACCCCACGAGGTGAGATCTTGCATGGAGCCCCAGTCCGAGGGAGATTGACAGTCATGTTTAGCTTCTTCCATTTTCTAATGATTGCTCCAACAGTGGACTTTTTTTCACCAAGCTGCTTGGCAATTTCCCCGTAGCCCTTTCCAGCCTTGTGGAGGTGTACAATTTTGTCTCTAGTGTCTTTGGACAGCTCTTTGGTCTTGGCCATGTTAGTAGTTGGATTCTTACTGATTGTATGGGGTGGACAGGTGTCTTTATGCAGCTAACTACCTCAAACAGGTGCATCTAATTTAGGATAATAAATGGAGTGGAGGTGGACATTTTAAAGGCAGACTAACAGGTCTTTGAGGGTCAGAATTCTAGCTGATGGACAGGTGTTCAAATACTTATTTGCAGCTGTATCATACAAATAAATAGTTTAAAAAATCATACATTGTGATTTCTGGATTATTATTTTTTTGATTATGTCTCTCACAGTGGACATGCACCTACGATGACAATTTCAGACCCCTCCATGATTTCAAAGTGGGAGAACTTGCAAAATAGCAGGGTGTTCAAATACTTATTTTCCTCACTCTGTGTATATATATATATATATAAATATATATACATACATGCATACATACATACATACATACATACCTAAAGGATTATTAGGAACACCAAACTAATACTGTGTGCCTTCAGAACTGCCTTAATTCTACGTGGCATTGATTCAACAAGGTGCTAAAAAAGCATTCTTTAGAAATGTTGGCCCATATTGATAGGATAGCATCTTGCAGTTGATGGAGATTTGTGGGATGCACATCCAGGGCACGAAGCTCCTGTTCCACCACATCCCAAAGATGCTCTATTGGGTTGAGGTCTGGTGACTGTGGGGGCCATTTTAGTACAGTGAACTCATTGTCATGTTCAAGAAACCAATTTGAAATGATTCGAGCTTTGTGACATGGTGCATTATCCTGCTGGAAGTAGCCATCAGAGGATGGGTACATGGTGGTCATAAAGGGATGGACATGGTCAGAAACAATGCTCAGGTAGGCCGTGGCATTTAAACGATGCCCAATTGGCACTAAGGGGCCTAAAGTGTGCCAAGAAAACATCCCCCACACCATTACACCACCACCACCAGCCTGCACAGTGGTAACAAGGAATGATGGATCCATGTTCTCATTCTGTTTACGCCAAATTCTGACTCTTCCATCTGAATGTCTCAACAGAAATCGAGACTCATCAGACCAGGCAACATTTTTCCAGTCTTCAACTGTCCAATTTTGGTGAGCTTGTGCAAATTGTAGCCTCTTTTTCCTATTTGTAGTGGAGATGAGTGGTACCCGGTGGGGTCTTCTGCTGTTGTAGCCCATCCGCCTCAAGGTTGTGCGTGTTGTGGCTTCACAAATGCTTTGCTGCATACCTCGGTTGTAACGAGTGGTTATTTCAGTCAAAGTTGCTCTTCTATCAGTTTGAATCAGTCGGCCCATTCTCCTCTGACCTCTAGCATCAACAAAGCATTTTCGCCCACAGGACTGCCGCATACTGGATGTTTTTCCCTTTTCACACCATTCTTTGTAAACCCTAGAAATGGTTGTGCGTGAAAATCCCAGTAACTGAGCAGATTGTGAAATACTCAGACCGGCCCATCTGGCACCAACAACCATGCCACGCTCAAAATTGCTTAAATCACCTTTCTTTCCCATTCTGACATTCAGTTTGGAGTTCAGGAGATTATCTTGACCAGGACCACACCCCTAAATGCATTGAAGCAACTGCCATGTGATTGGTTGTTTAGATAATTGCATTAATGAAAAATTTAACAGGTGTTCCTAATAATCCTTTAGGTGAGTGTATATATGCCTGTGTATTCTCTAGTTGCTTATAACAGTATTTTCAGACATAATTACTTTTATTAGGTTTTGCATTTGGATATATATTTAGACATTAATACTACTTCATCATTAATAATGTGTAACCATTTCAAACCATTCTGAAATAAAAAAAATACATTTAATAAAAAATTAAATAAAACTTGATCTAACTTGACTGAGGACCTCCTCTGAAGAAAAGTGAAGCCGCCAATGTCTGAATATGGTGCTGACATCTACGATAGATTTGGGACAGAGTCTGCGCAGTAGTGACCTCGGGACCGGAGTCTGCGCAGTAGAGAGCAGGAAGTAGAGCCGCGATCAAAAGCTCGTCCACACTCTTGCAGATGCAGAACAATTCATTATGTTGGTGTAAAATGAACAGTTATGGAAATGTAGAAATTAAAGCTAAAGCTTCAATCTCCTCCTGAAAATCCTGATAAAAGTCTGTTAGTGCCTCGGTGACAACTTCACTCAGAGAAGCTGTCAATCTCAGCTGTCAATCATGACGTCACACTACCGTTTTTATAGCATCAAATGACTAGCTAAAACCAAACTTAATTAAAGAACGAACACTTGAAATGAAATCATCATGATAAAAACTGCCTAAAATGACAGAAGCCATTTTTGGGGAAAAATTATTTCAAATGTAATTTCATTGTTTAGTTTGTATCGCGTCCATTAGAAAACATGGAGGGGTGGGGGTTATGAGCTATACTGGGACCAATCGATCCGCTTTGGCTTCAGTTTTCAACACGAGTTCGGAAGGCTTGTTGTAAACCTGTATGATATTCGTTCATTTTCAAAATACAGATCGGGATACTTTTAATGAAACCTGAGAGATTTTTATCCATCCATTGAAAGTTCATTCAAATCATTGGTGCTTCATAAAGGTCATAAAGCAATTGGGCGTTTTAATCTAAGTATTCTGAAGTAGCTAATGGGTTTTCAACCAAACGTAATTAATTACTTTTTTTTAAGGAGGATTGCAATAATATAACGTTACTTTTTAAAGTAAAAGTCACCAACACTGCTCAGCTTGTGATGATATTTTGGCTGAATCTCCAGGTGACTCGAACAGGGGAGTTTGTGTTTCCTCTGGATTCACAACACAAGAAGCCTTATGAAGTGCTGGTGCTTGGCAAGTATCGCTCTTGCACTGACCCCACAGTCAGGTAATGTGTGTATGTTTCACATTGGTGTCTTCTTTTCTTCCATCTTTTTATATTATAATCTCCAATGCTCATTGTGTGTTACAGGTCTTCAGCAGTGGATGAGCTTCCAGAGCAACGGCTTCTGATCAGCGTCCCCTCAGTACTGCACTCCCATAAGCCTTCGTTGTCAGGTACACACGCTTAAAACAGATCTGTGTTTCTGCACTATAAGCAGCTACTTTTTTTATTTGCTCATTTGTGCTAAATTATATTTGTGCTTATACATTTTTGTCTCTGCCTGCCTACCCTTTTGAAAAGGTTGCACTTTTAAAATAAGTGCATTTTTAAAGTGTATTATTTTCACAAGTACTCTTACTTACGAAAATAATACAGTTTAAAAATGTACTTATTTGCCAACTAAAAGTAATGTTTTCTGAGACTTAATCCTCATATTAATTGCAAATAAATGGAAGTTAATTAATTATCTTAAATGTATATTAAATGCAGTTAGCTGAACTAAGTAGGACTTAAGTACATTTTTATATGTAATTTTATAATGACTTTTATTGTTAGGTTAAGCCAGGATTAGTTAGTTCAATTGAGATATTTAACTAGCTTTTAGAAACAAAGACTTGAGAGAAGACAATGACACTTTAAACAGCTCAAACATGCAATTTAGTCTGGGAGTAGCCCAAGCCTTGTCTGTGAAACCGAGAGTTAAAATATATTTAAATGTAATATTGAAATTATGAAATGCTACAGTTGAAATTATAATCAAGTACTTTACATGTGCTTTAGTAGGCTATGTAAGACAACACATAAAGCATGAAAAAGGATTATCATAACATGACCTAACTTTTTTTTGACGTTCTTACAAACTGCACTATTTCTAAGTGTACTTAAGTATGTTAAGAAACATACCAGAGCTTCTCAGTGATTTTAGTCCTGTCCGAATGTGCCATCTCCCTAATCATTACGGACAATGTCAGTGTACAGTGACTTTTAGGTCCTGAAAAATTACCTCAGGTAAATTAACTCATGAAGTTTGCTTAAATAGGGTTTTTATAATAAATTAAAATCATATCAATAAATAATAACTTAAGACATATACGTCATACGTAATGCACGCCAGCACAGCACATGACCTACTGTAACGCCCACATCTGGAAAACACCCACCCACCTCTGTAATGAACATGGAGATGTTAGTCCCGTCTGAATCAATACATGAAATCACAAACGTCAAGTGATAAAAATTGTAACTCAAATGTCGTTTAGAAAACTAGTCCGAATAGGGCTATAGTCATGAAAGTTTACCTTCTTTAAATAAACTTAAAGGGATAGTTCACTTAAAAATGAAAATTAGCCCATGATTTACTCACCCTCAAGCCATCCTAGGTGTATATGATATTATTCTTTCAGACGAATACTGGCAGTGAATGGCTGTTTCTGTTTTGAAGTCCATAAAAGTGTATGTATCCATCATAAATGTGCTCCACACGGCTCCGGGGGTTTAATAAATTCCTTCTGAAGCGAAGCGATGCGTTTCTGTAAGAAAAATATCCATATTTAAAACTTTTTTACAAACCGTAATCCCTAGCTTCCGCTAACTGTTGTACGCGCGTTCACGGGAGACTGGCATTCCAGCGTATGACGTAGGATGCAGGCGTAGCGTAAGTTCCGGTGACGAATGCAGAAGAACTAGCGAGGACTAGCATATTCTCACCGGAGCATCCTACGTCAGTCTCTCGTGGACGCACATACGCCAGTAAACGGATGTTAGAGGTTACAGTTTGTAGACTTTTAAATATGGATATTTTTCTTACACAAGTGAAGGCCTTTATTAACCCCTCGGGTGTGGAGCACTTTTATGATGGAGAGATGCGCTTTTGTGGACTTCAAAACAGAAACAGCCATTCACTGCCATTTATAAAGCTTGGAAGAGCCAAGATATTTTTTAATGTAACTCTGATTTTATTCATCTGAAAGGAGAATGTCATATACACCTATAGGATGACTTGAGGGTGAGTAGGGCTAATTTTCATGTTTGGGTGAACTATTCCTTTAAGTGGATTTTTATTTCATTAAAATTATATTATCTGCAAGTACAGTTTCATAACTATTCTTTTTACGATTTGAAGTACAAGTGCACATTCAATACAATTAAGCACACTTTTTCACAAGCGTGTCTTCTGCATGGAAAAAAACCCTTCCATGCATGTATTGTTATTGTTATTATCAGTGCAGTTGTCTGTAGTTCACTATGGTATGTTTTGTCCTGCTGATGTTGAGGGTCAAGGTCCACTGTGTAAAAAAACTTGCCCCTAATTTATAGCTTTTGAGCTAATTCTTTCTTTTTTGTACTACAGCTGTGCTAAAGCCTTACATTAGCGGCAAACCCAAGTGTTTAGAGTTGTTTGCCCGAAGTCTCCAGTCTGACTGGACCAGCTGGGGAAACGAAGTCATCAAGTTCCAGCACAGCAGCTATTTTACCAAAGAGAGGGCAGAGGATCCGGCCAGGACATCCGAGACTGTGCAGTAGCTCATGGACTAAGTTTTGAGTTTGTATTATATACATGCATATCAGCGTTCAGTTCACTACATTTGTGTTTTCATCTGAATAGTGTATTTTATACCAAGCAGAAACGACAATATTTTTGTATAAAAATGAATGCATATAGTACTATCAGTATTTTACTACATACATTTTAGCAATTAGTTACAAGGCTCCACAATAAGGATTTTTCCTTTCTGCAAGCCTGGTCTGGCCAGTAGTTGGGATTTGTACTTGCCCTTCCAATAATTTGTCTGTTTTTAGAAACATTTTTAGTATGTGTGTCAGAAATGTTATGATATTTTCATAAAAAATTTGTTCTGTCTTGAGTTTGTAACCAATGGACCTGCACTTACTCTAACTGTTTGACTTCCATTGTCTCGTGATGGTTGCAGAAATGATGCATCAAAATGTTAACTGAAAAACCTCTTTTACATGGGATATACTGATATTTGCCACTAAACGTTATATGAAAAGACAGATGTATTTGTAATTATTTGTGCTGTTTCTTCTATTAGTTCTATTAATTCTGTTTTATTGTTTTGTTTGTATACTTAGTCTCATTACACCAAGTTATACAGGCTATATGACATTTTATGGTGCATTTTACAGTATGCAGAAAGGATGCATTAACTTAGAATTGTAAATATTTTTGATACATTTATACACTTTTCCTTTACCAGGTTCCTTGAGATTCTTTTTTTTATTTTAAACATAGCCTAAATAAATGGCATTAAATATTACAAAAATGGGCATTAAGCAAATGTGATCTGAAAAGAGCAAATATGTTACAGAATGAAATAAACTGGTTAAATTTACTAAGTACACATTACACTGACACTAGTCTACATTCTTATCAAAGTGTTTAAAAAATGAGGACGACATATGAAAGGCTTTTTCCTTACGAAAGCTTGTGTGAAATGATTAAAGAACTGAACAACTGGAAATATAGAGGTAATACATAATGGGGGTTTTCAAGCTGTTGAAGTGTTTTTAATGTGCAGAATCAATACAGTCTTTCATATTATAAAATTATGCCATTTCTCAAATTTGTTTTTTTTTTTAGTTTGTCAACTCAAAAGTCGAGACCAGGTTTGTCACCATATTTTGAGAATTACATTTTTATTAAATTGTTTTCTAATATTTTTTTGGTACTGGGGGAAGAAGTATTAGCCACCTTTCCTATTTTGTTTTTCGGCATTTTGGGATGATTTTTGAAAAGTGACCATAGCCCATTCATAAGAGTCATTCACATTCCCTGTGAGCCATGCCTGTCGATATATTTAACAAACATCAGTTCCATTATTAAAATCTTATTAAATCATCTTCAGAAATTCACAAGGCTATTAACAACTTCTTAACTTAATGTTATCTATAGTAATACGTTTCCTCTTTTCTATAATTCTAAATCAATTCAGAAGAGTGGAAGTATTGTTTTAGGGCAGGATACTGTAAGTTGGCAAAAGCCATCAAATATTCTCAAAAACAATGAACAAAACAATGCAACATGAAATGTAAATGTTTGTGTTTCTATGGGACCTGACATTCTGTCAATTGGTGTGGCAGACAGGTGCACATGGAATTGCGAGTTGAATTAAAATAAATAAATATGCTGTCGGCATGATCGACAGGAGAAGAAAATACAAGCCTGACTTCACAATCATTGATGCATGACTGAAAACCATTGCTTGACACTTCCACCTGAAATAACCCTTATTAATGAGAACAGACTTTTTGTGTATTCTGCTGCCCTTTTTTCACAAAAGGAATTTGAATTTTTTTCCATTTTACGCCATACACAACTGACTTTCTCTTTACTCATTCCTCTCAATGAACGTGACATTCAGGGTTGCCAGGTTTTCACAACAAAACCCGCCCAATTGCTACTCAAAACAAGCCCAATCTCGTTTCAGGGGGGCATCTCCAGTAAGGGGGGGGGGGGGGGGGGGGGGGGGGTTAAATATGTGTTTTTTTGGCATGGTTGCCTACTAAAATTCGCATTCCCGGGGCTAAATATCATATAATTGGGGTCGCTTCAACCCGCGGACATGAAAAACAGCTCGTGGCAACAGTGATGAAGTAGCCCAATACCGAGGGAAAACCGAGGACTTGGCAACACTGGATTTGCGTCTGTCTTATGCCGTGACATCTGCGTCTGTGATTTTATTTGAGTGTGTAAATGCGTGTGTGAATTATTGTTTAATCCCACAAAGATAATATTTGGGACCTATATATATATATATATATATATATATATATGTATATTATTGGGGTTGTTATTGTAAATAACCCAAGCCTCATACATCGTTGTCTTGTGTCCTTGTCTTTGACTAGGGAGAATTTCTGACACAAAACTCTGAGTCTATGTCATGGTATTTGTCGAGTCTATGTCATGGTATTTGACGTTCTGTACATGCCCACAGACACCGTATTCATAAGCATCCAGTGATTTATATGCTCGTGATTTCTCTCGGGTGTACACGTTGGGTTTCTCAACTAAATATGTATATATATCCGGCCACTGTATATTTGGCCATCTGCGAACGTCTTCTATCCACTCCACTATAGTACACGGATCTGGTAGCTGAATACCATTTGATAAAATCAACTTTTTAAAATAACTTTCTCTGTCTGTGTTTCTTAATCTGCTCGCGTAGCTTGACAAGCTGCTGATTCTCGCCATAGTTTGTTGCCAAAATGCGCGCGCATACGTTGCTACGTCATCATTGTGTACAAACAGTAAAAGGGTCTATTATAAAGCGATTAGCCTGGACTTTTGTAATATAACTCTGATTGTGTCGACTAACCCTGTCAAGCTCCTCTGTCACCCTCGGCAGTCAGACGTTGCTGGTCTGACGCCAGGCTTACACCCATATGCATGTGGAACATATGTGTAGGCTGGATCTCCATATGTAGCGGTTCCTACGGCAACCCCATATGTGTATTCCTTCATGTACCAGCTACCCTACTTGGCTAGCCCAGTGTCTTTCCCTTGACAGAGCCTGCTCTGTCATCTCTAATGGTGTTCTTTCCCCCTTAGAACTAGGTTGGAACCACCTCAGAGACTGCCATATGTTGCACTACCCTGCTAGGTTAGTCCTTATGTGTAACTGCCACCTCTCCTTCCATTGAAGGATGTGGTTTTGCAGTGTTCCATCTCCCGAGACGCTTTCCCGGCGTTATCCAATAGTCACACTGAATGGGTCTTGCAGAACAGCAGTAACTGACCTTCTCTGCTTAGAGCCCTGACTTCCCGCTCCAACATAGGGGCGGTCCAGCGAGTTCTAGCAGGGCGCTGGAAGGGCCATCATCTTCGGCGTGTTGGTAGGATCCCCAATTCATCAGTCAGTTCCGACGTACGTCGAACGTGACCGACTGAAAGGGAATGTCTCAGTTACGTATGTAACCCTCGTTCCCTGAAGGAAGGAACGGAGATGTACGTCCTGTCGCCAGGTGCTATGCTTCCGCTGAAGGGCCGAGTCACTAGTACGGCTCCTCAGCAGAAAAGCAAAGATGCGGCCCTTATTTATACCCGCGCTGCAGGACGAAGCATGGAATGTTCATTGGCTCGTTTTTAAACACTCAAAGTAGATTGGTCTTTGAAAAAGATCCCCATTTCGTTGGTCAGTTCCGACGTACGTCTCTGTTCCCAAGGGTTACATACGTACCCGAGACATTTTTCTCAATCACTTTGGCTCAATTCTTGAATGAGCCATCCTCTGATCATCCTCTGATGGCTACTTCCAGCAGGATAATGCACCATGTCACAAAGCTTGAATCATTTCAAATTGGTTTCTTGAACATGACAATGAGTTCACTGTACTAGAATGGCCCCCACAGTCACCAGATCTCAACCCAATAGAGCATCTTTGGGATGTGGTGGAACGGGAGCTTCGTGCCCTGGATGTGCATCCCACAAATCTCCATCAACTGCAAGATGCTATCCTATCAATATGGGCCAACATTTCTAAAGAATGCTTTCAGCACCTTGTTGAATCAATGCCACGTTGAATTAAGGCAGTTCTGAAGGCGAAAGGGAGTCAAACACAGTATTAGTATGGTGTTCCTAATAATCCTTTAGGTGAGTGTATAAAGTGTGTGTTGCAATGGAGTTTGCTGTCAGAACCCTGAATCAGTGCTTAGACAGACATAATAGAGTGTAAAAATGAATAAACAACAGTGAATTTAAAGCTTACATGTAACACATTTCTTTTAAAAAAATGTGCACTGTATAAATAGCCTACAAATGTTCATTCTTTGTGTACTACATTATTGTCGTATCCCAGTCCTTTTTTTACTACTGTCTGAATCTGTTACAGTAAAAAGCTCAGTGTGATCCATAAACGCATTCAGCTAAACTGACATTATTGTATAGAATAGAAAGCAGTTAATATTTCCATGAAATATTTGTGAAAAAAACATTTTGACCAGTGTGGCTCAAACGAGGACTTTTATTTTGGTGGCACTAGCCAATTTACTGACACAATATGTTTTCAAGCATGAATTCAAGTTTAGAGAATGTTTAGAGACAGTTTTGAAATATTGGCCAAAGCGATTGAGAAAAAACTTAATAAAGACTCTTCGATATTTTTTTACCAACTAAGCAAGCAATTAAAAGATGACAGAACAATCACAGCAGTTGTGTGTGTATATGTCAAATTTCCCCATATTAATAATAATAATCCTCATACTTTTACACATTTGAAAATTAAAACCCCATGAGTAACTTTTAGATTTGTAGTTGATCAATTTAAGCATAACCACTTGTAAATATTTCAACATTGTTAAGCTTGTATCATTGAACTAAAGCCTAGTGAATGTGCTGCAGGGTTGCTAATTGCACAGATCTCACCATGTTTCTAACCCTATAGAGCATTGTGTGTTTTGTGGGAAAAAAGATGAAGGTTTACATGTATTAATTCATGCATGTCAAAAACATAAACATTTCTCATGGTGTTTTAATGTCTGGTTTAATTTATGCAGACTATAAAATGAGAATAGGCGATGACAAAATAATCACAACTGAAACTTTATTATGCCACCACTGTTGAGGAGATTCAACCAATCAGCGGCAAAGTTATTGGTGACGTCAAACGGACGCTAGGTGGCGAGCTAGAAACTTCCCGAACAGTCAGCAAGCCCAGTTAAGAGGAGAACACGCATCACGTTTTCCTATATCCTTCCAGTTTACCTGTGTGTGCGTTCATGATAAAATGTAAGTCTATTTACTTAAGTGTGTTCTTTAGTATAGTTATTTGCCTTGTTACAGCTTTAATTAATGTAAATTGTCAAATTGTTCCTCTCCTTAGTGGCCTTAGCATTCACGTTGCACTGACTGACATAAATATAACAGATACAAAGTTATTTAAGTTCTCTACGTTTATTATTTACTCTATATCATGCTTGTGATTACTTAGTGTAATGTTAATACCTCTAATGATTGTCATGTCAATATTATTGGGCGTATTTTCCGTAATCCTGCCGATATATGATGATGACTAAGCATTACCTCAGATACACGGAGAATCCGCGATCCTTGTTATATGCGCTTCATGTGCCATCTAGCGGTTAAGATCGGTAGTGCAGTCCAAACCAGGATAATTGCATTGATTGTAGAATGACATGTATATCACTTATGTATGTATATTGCAATTATTTATTGTAATATGTTATTCATTTGTTTATTTCAGACCACACTCATACTAATACAAGTAAAGTGAATAATCTGAATCCTGTGATGTGTTTTGATTGACACCCTGGGGCGAGCACAATCTCCTGATCAGCTTAGTAGTACAAACTCCTTTATATTGGTCCTTCGAGCCGGAGGTGTGCTTACCACGGAGACAGGATGTCAGAGCAGCCTTCCCACCAAAGTGTGCGCCCACGACGTACAACCCAGCCTCCAGTTTATCTCAGAGACTATGAAGTCCAATCTTATATGCAGCATTCACCACAACAAGGTGCAAGGGCATACCAGGCTGAGATATCACCTCCTGGCTCTCCACTTTCAAGTTCACATGGTTACAGCATTAACGCAATAGCTGGAGCCACGAGTACTCCACATTCCCGGATGATTGTTGAAAGACAACCAGACAGACGGTGGCCCACTGCACTACACTATGAAAGTGAAGAGGAAGAGCAAAATGATGAGGCTTCACGCACAGCTGTTAGACACAGGTTGGAGGTTCAAGACTTAAAAAGGGAGAATATGCAACTGCATGAAGCTCAGATAGTCCTTAAAGATGAAATTCGACAGTTGCAAACTCTTCACCAAGGTATGCAGGATTTAATGATACGACAGCAGTCAGTTTCATTAACTCCACAACCACAGCCTACAAACCAGACTCCAGTGCCATTACCCAGAACCATACATAGACAATCTCAGATAGCAGCACCGATTGCAGCACCACGCATTCCACAACCTACTCCACGCAGAGTTCAAGTACAACCCAGAGAGAGTTCCTTTAAGTCAGGTGCTGACATCTACACTTACAAGTCAAGCCCACAACTTGCCACTGCTCATAATCTGCCATATTCTTCTCCCATGGGCCGGCCTCAGAGCACTATAAGTCCAGAGACATCCTACAGGGGCCCACAGCCGACAATTCCATGTTTCACACGTCGTGACCCTAGCGAGTTCGCTCGTTTAAAGTTAGCCCTTGACAATCTGCTTCCTATTGATGGAACTGAGCTCTTTAAGTATCAGGTCCTTCTAGATCACCTGAAGTTTGAAGAAGCACGCCTAATTGCTGACTCGTTCCTCAATTCTCCTTGGCCATACACAGACACTATGACCGCCCTTACAGACAGATTTGGAAGACCTCACCAGTTAGCACTAACGAAGATAGCAGCAGTCATGGATGCCCATGATGTTCAGCCTGGAGATTTGGCCAGTTTCGATAGGTTTGCCCTTCAAGTGCAAGCTCTTGTGGGTCTCCTGAGGACATTGGGTCCTGAAGGTAATGTGGAACTACAGTGTGGGTCACATGTAGCCCGTCTGCTCTCTAAACTCCCTCCAGATTTGCGTGCATCATTCAGACGTCACATGCCCTATCAATGTGGTGCAGTTTATACCTTACTGGACCTGGCTGAATGGCTCAAGTTTGAATCCTGGTGCCAGAACTGTGAGGATCTAAATCCAAGGAAGGAACAGCGACATAAAATGGTGCAGTCAAGATTAGGCCCTGTAGCTAAATCCAGATTTGCCACTGTTCTGCATGGAGCTGATCAAACCCCTGACACAACTGTGCAGGTACTGTCATCCTCAAAGCAGACCAAGACAGCACAGAGACCTGAACAGAGCAGAGTGTTGTGCCCATACTGTGACAGTACAGATCATTTTCTAAGCCAGTGTCCCACCTTCCAAAAATTCAGTAGAGAGGAGATGATTAATTGGATTAAAGATAACAACCGTTGCTGGAAATGTGGACGGTCACATTTAGCCAAAAATTGCACCCTGAAAAAGCCCTGCCGCCTGTGTAATGGGAAACACCTTCAAATCCTTCACACAGTTAATGACCGGTCTCAGACAGGGGGTACCTGTCTAGTGAGTTCCACAAATGAGTCCCTGTACCTGGATAGGCCTGAAGGTTCCAAACATGTTCTGCTGAAAGTGATTCCTGTTGTCTTACTACACAAGAACCAAACCCTAAACACCTATGCAGTACTTGACGACGGATCTGAAAGAACTATGTTACTTCCAGCTGCAGCTCAGAAACTAGGGCTTAAGGGACAGACAGAGGATCTTGCATTAAGAACAATCCTACAAGATGTCAAGAAACTTCATGGGGCTTCCGTTTCCTTTAGGGTACACTCAATCTCACAGCCACAAAAGAGCTACCAAATTCAGGATGCCTTTACCTCACAGCACTTAAGTTTGGCCGAGCACTCTTACCCCACTGCAATGCTCCAGCAGAAATACCAGCACCTTAAAGGCATCCCATTGCAGCCCATTCACAAAGCACATCCCCTGCTGCTGATAGGTGCAGATCATCCCCATCTGATTGCACCTATTGAGCCAGTTCGCCTTGGCCCACCTGGGGGTCCAGCAGCAATCAGAACTAGACTGGGTTGGGTGCTACAAGGCCCAACACGGGTTCTACAGCAACAGCTTCAGCCTCAGCAATGCATGCACATTTCTGTCACTCCTCATATGGAGGAACTGTTCCGAAACGTTGAGAGGCTTTGGCAAGGAGATACCATTCCCCACAAAAACGAAAGACTGGTCATACGATCCAAACAAGATCAAAAAGCAATGGATTTGCTACAAGCCAAAACCACCAGAGTAATGGTAGATGGAGTGAAGCGCTATGCCACACCACTGTTACGCAAAGCCGACATGCCTCATCTCCATGCCTCCAAAGACTCTGTCATGTCTAACCTAAGAACCACAGAGCGGCGGCTAGCTAAAGATCCTGTAAAGGCTACTGCATACAGAGAAGAGATCAAGAGGCTGGAGGAAAGCAATTATGTGGTTAAACTTAAAGCAGACTCTGTGACTACTGAGGAAGAATCATGGTTTATTCCCCATCACCTGGTTCATCATAACGGCAAAAACAGAGTGGTGTTCAATTGCTCCTTTGATTACAAGGGGCACAACCTCAACAACTACCTCCTTGCCGGACCTGCACTAGGCCCTTCCCTTGTGGGGGTTTTGTTGCGTTTCAGGGAGCATACTATTGCTGTGAGTGGAGACATAAAAGGTATGTTTCATCAGGTCCGCCTACTGCCTGAAGACAGAAACCTACTCCGCTTTGTCTGGCGTGACCTTGAAACCAATACCCCCCCCAGCATTTATGAGTGGCAAGTGCTCCCTTTTGGCACAACTTGTAGCCCTTGCTGTGCCATATATGCCTTACAGCATCATGCGTTGGACGAAACTCAGCCAAATGACACCCTCAAATCAGCAGTTGAAAGGAACTTTTACGTAGACAACTGCCTAAAGAGCGTAATGTTCCCCGATGAGGCCAAGCAATTAGTGGATGGGTTAAGAGAACTTCTTGTTAGTGGTGGCTTTGAGATTCGTCAATGGGCTTGTAACATGCCAAATGTCATTGATCACTTACCAAAAGAGGCTCGTTCAGAAAGCAGTGAACTTTGGCTGTCACATGACAAAGTAGAACCTCAAGAATCCACCCTTGGATTGAGATGGAACTATGACTCAGACATTCTCGGATATAAACACCGCCCAGTGCCGAAAACCACACCCACTATGCGCCACATTTATAAGGTGACAGCAAGTCAATATGATCCTCTAGGATTCATTCTTCCTTTCACCACCCGTGCAAAAGTCCTGATTCAGCAGTTGTGGAACAAACAAAGAGAATGGGATGATCCCATGTTGCCCAACGACCTATTGAAAGCCTGGAACGAGTGGGAGAATGAGCTTCCCTTCCTTTCTGAAATTACCCTCCCACGGTGCCATGTCTCAGCAGATATGGACCAACACAATGTTACACGACAAATTCATATCTTCTGTGATGCCTCAGAACAGGCATACGGATCTGTGTCATATCTGAGAACTGAGGACAAAGAAGGCCGAATTCAGCTTGCATTCCTGATTGCCAGATCGAAAGTTTCCCCCAAACGGAAACAAACTATCCCTAGACTAGAGCTATGTGCAGCACTTATTGGTGCTCAACTGGCAAAGCTGCTGGAAACCGAACTTACAATTGAAGTAAGCAGAGTGGTCCTGTGGTCTGATTCCACCACAGTCCTTTCCTGGTTGAAATCAGAGTCTTGCAACTTTAAAGTCTTTGTAGGGACTAGGATTTCAGAAATCCAAGACCTGGTTGATCAGCATGAATGGCGATATGTGGATTCTCTCCGAAACCCTGCAGATGACCTCACAAGGGGTCGCAGCCTGAAAGAACTTGCGTCACCAAACAGATGGAGTCAAGGCCCACCATTCTTACTACAGGCTGAATCAGAATGGCCAGCTATGCCAGTCTTTAAACCCTCTGCGGATGAAATGGAGAAGAGAAAGAGTGTATTCTGCGGTGTCACCATAGTGTCAAACCACTTGAAACCCAGTGAGTACAGTACATGGAAGGACCTAGTGGAAGCCACAGTCCAGCACAGTCAAAGTGACCCAGACCAATCCAGTCCAGCTACAGCTAAAGACTATGTGATTGCAGAACGCCTCATCTTCCAGAATATCCAACGTGACAGTTTCCAAGAGGAATATGAACGATTGAAAGCCGGTAAGCCTGTATCCACAATGAGCCGCCTACTAACTTTATCCCCAGAGTTTGATGAAGACAGTCAGCTTATACGGGTTGGAGGACGTCTACGTCGAGTTGAAGGTCTAGAATTCGAGACAATTCACCCAATAGTTCTGGATCCTCACCATGCAGCAACCCAACTGCTCATACAGGACTATGACAGTAAGCTCTGTCACCCAGGAACAGAACGCGTATTTGCCGAAATGAGGAGGAATGTGTGGATCTTGAGAGGTCGTGAGGCAATTCGCAAATTCCAGCACAACTGTGTAGAATGTCGCAAGTGGAAGGCCAAGGCCGAGGTCCCTAGAATGGCTGATCTACCCCCCGCCCGTCTGAGACTTAGCAAACCTCCCTTCTATAGCACTGGGATGGATTGTTTCGGGCCCTTCCAGATTAAAGTTGGAAGACGCTGTGAAAAAAGATGGGGTATAATATTCAAGTGCTTGACCACCCGATGTGTGCACATTGAGCTTCTCACATCTATAGACACCGATTCCTTCCTTATGGCATTGAGGAGGTTTATTGCACGACGAGGCACTCCATCTGAACTACTTTCTGACCAGGGCACCAATTTCCAGGGTGGTGAGAGAGAATTAAGAGAAGCTTTAACAAAATGTAGCCCAGAGCTTCAACGGCATCTTGCCAAACAAAAAATTGCATTCCTCTTCAACCCTCCAGGCGCTCCCCACTTTGGCGGCATCTGGGAGAGAGAAATCCGATCCCTCAAAAATGCCCTTCGTACAGTAGTAGGTTCACAAACAGTAACAGAGGAAGTACTTCAAACAGTGCTTATTGAGATAGAGGGAATTCTCAATAGCAAACCTCTAGGATACGTCTCCTCCAATATTGCTGACCTGGATCCAGTCACCCCAAATCTCCTGCTCATGGGGCGGCCAGATAGCTCTCTACCTCAAGTGACGTACCCCGCTTCTGAGCTCATAGGACGACGTAGATGGAGACAGAGCCAAGTCCTCACTGATCATTTCTGGTCAAGCTTTATGAGACACTACTTGCCTAACCTTCAGCTACGACAGAAATGGCATTCAGAAATTAAGCCCATTACAGTTGGAGAGGTTGTAATGTTGGCTGACCCTCAGCTACCCCGTGCCCTCTGGTTAATTGGGAGAGTAGTCAGGACATTCCCTGGGGCAGATGGACGTGTAAGATCTGTAGAAATCAACGTTAAAGGAAGATTATATACACGACCAGTTGCACGTCTCATTCCCTTACCAGAGATTACTGAGGATGATGGCACTAAACCAACGGACACTTAATAACTTAAATGCAGGAACAAATATGGCCCTGCATATTTGGGGGCGGCGATGTTGAGGAGATTCAACCAATCAGCGGCAAAGTTATTGGTGACGTCAAACGGACGCTAGGTGGCGAGCTAGAAACTTCCCGAACAGTCAGCAAGCCCAGTTAAGAGGAGAACACGCATCACGTTTTCCTATATCCTTCCAGTTTACCTGTGTGTGCGTTCATGATAAAATGTAAGTCTATTTACTTAAGTGTGTTCTTTAGTATAGTTATTTGCCTTGTTACAGCTTTAATTAATGTAAATTGTCAAATTGTTCCTCTCCTTAGTGGCCTTAGCATTCACGTTGCACTGACTGACATAAATATAACAGATACAAAGTTATTTAAGTTCTCTACGTTTATTATTTACTCTATATCATGCTTGTGATTACTTAGTGTAATGTTAATACCTCTAATGATTGTCATGTCAATATTATTGGGCGTATTTTCCGTAATCCTGCCGATATATGATGATGACTAAGCATTACCTCAGATACACGGAGAATCCGCGATCCTTGTTATATGCGCTTCATGTGCCATCTAGCGGTTAAGATCGGTAGTGCAGTCCAAACCAGGATAATTGCATTGATTGTAGAATGACATGTATATCACTTATGTATGTATATTGCAATTATTTATTGTAATATGTTATTCATTTGTTTATTTCAGACCACACTCATACTAATACAAGTAAAGTGAATAATCTGAATCCTGTGATGTGTTTTGATTGACACCCTGGGGCGAGCACAATCTCCTGATCAGCTTAGTAGTACAAACTCCTTTATAACCACAGATACATTTTACAATTCATATTTACATGTTTACATTATTGCAGCGCAGATAAAGTCATTCATATGTAAATGTTTGCATTACTGCAGTGCTGTAATGCAATGTAACAACGTAATTTATATTTACATGTGTGCATTATCTACATGTTTCACGAGTTCACACTTACATATAATTTGTAGAGAGTTTAATTGAATTGCGTATTTGGCGTGCTGTCCGGGGGGGAGGGCTTCGAGCTCGGACTTCGGCCCGAACCCAGAGTACCCCCCGTATGTAAGTGGTTTAGAACTAAAAGATAGGACAAGATGTGGAGAAGGGGTGGTGGAGGGATGCTGAAAAAACTGTCAACAAAATGGAGGTAGGACGGCTGCGTATATATACCTCTTTGTTGATTAGCTGAGTACTCTCCACCTGTGTCAATTATCTGACATGTTCCTCCCGAACCTCGTTTAGTGAAACAGCATTTCACGAGTTCACACTTACATATAATTTGTAGAGAGTTTAATTGAATTGCGTATTTGGCGTGCTGTCCGGGGGGGAGGGCTTCGAGCTCGGACTTCGGCCCGAACCCAGAGTACCCCCCAAAAAGCTAGTAAGCATAGGACAGCCGCCTGCTAATTACCCCCCAAGAAGTGCCAAGCTTGGCGGCTGGCATGAGAGAGGGGCCTGGTTGTTTGACCGGGAGGGCCCGTGAGCGGCTTGTGTCACGGATGGGCGGCCCTGTTGGTTCAGGAATCGCATGGTTCTTGGTGAGAGCCGGGTGTGGTCTTGTACGTGGGAGACCGACCTTTCTTTGCTGTGTAGAAAACTGCCCACTTCTCGCTGTGTGAATTTTTTATCCTTCCTTGTTGTGTTGAAACTGATCCACTTTTCACTGTGTGGAAATTTCCGCTGCCTTACTGCGTGGGAACGTTCACTGATTCACTGCGAGGAACGTACTGCTTTGCTCTGTGGAAACTTCCACTGACTTCTTGCGTGGAACTTTCCACTTCCCTGCTTTGTGGAAACGTTCTGTTGGTTTACTGCGTGGAAATGTGCCACTTTTTACTGCGTGGGAACTTTTGCTGATTTCCTGCGTGCGCTGAATTATTGCCTGGAAACGTGCCACTTTTTTGGCTGCGTGGAAGGCTTTCCACTTCTGGCTGCGTGGAAGGCTTTCCACTTTCTGGCTGCGTGGAAGACTTTCCACTTTCTGGCTACGTGGAAGACTTTCCACTTTCTGGCTGCTTTCCACTTTCTGGCTTCGTGGAAACTTTCCACTTTCTGGCTTCGTGGAAACTTTCCACTTTCTGGCTTCGTGGAAACTTTCCACTTTCTGGCAGCGTGGAAACTTTCCACTTTCTGGCAGCGTGGAAACTTTCCACTTTCTGGCTGCGTGGAAACTTTCCACTTTCTGGCAGCGTGGAAACTTTCCACTTTCTGGCTGCGTGGAAACTTTCCACTTTCTGGCTGCGTGGAAACTTTCCACTTTCTGGCAGCGTGGAAACTTTCCACTTTCTGGCTGCGTGGAAACTTTCCACTTCCTGGCAGCGTGGAAACTTTCCACTTTCTGGCTGCGCGGAAACTTTCCACTTTCTGGCTGCGCGGAAACTTTCCACTTTCTGGCTGCGCGGAAACTTTCCACTTTCTGGCTGCGCGGAAACTTTCCACTTTCTGGCAGCGCGGAAACTTTCCACTTTCTGGCAGCGTGGAAACTTTCCACTTTCGTGCTGCGTGGAAACTTTCCACTCTTTCGTGCTGCGTGGAAACTTTCCACTCTTTCGTGCTGCGTGGAAACTTTACACTCTTTCGTGCTGCGTGGAAACTTTACACTCTTTCGTGCTGCGTGGAAACTTTACACTCTTTCGTGCTGCGTGGAAACTTTACACTCTTTCGTGCTGCGTGGAAACTTTACACTCTTTCGTGCTGCGTGGAAACTTTCCACTCTTTCGTACTTTCCACTCTTTCGCGCTGCGTGGAAACTTTACACTCTTTCGTACTTTCCACTCTTTCGCGCTGCGTGGAACTTCCACTCTTTCGCGCTGCGTGGAACTTCCACTCTTTCGCGCTGCGTGGAACTTCCACTCTTTCGCGCTGCGTGGAAACTTTACACTCTTTCGCGCTGCGTGGAAACTTTCCACTCTTTCGCGCTGCGTGGAAACTTCCACTCTTTCGCGCTGCGTGGAAACTTTCCACTCTTTCGTGCTGCGTGGAAACTTTCCACTCTTTCGTACTGCGTGGAAACTTTACACTCTTTTGCGCTGCGTGGAAACTTTACACTCTTTCGCGCTGCGTGGAAACTTTACACTCTTTCGTACTTTCCACTCTTTCGCGCTGCGTGGAACTTCCACTCTTTCGCGCTGCGTGGAACTTCCACTCTTTCGCGCTGCGTGGAACTTCTACTCTTTCACGTTGCGTGGAAACTTTCTACTCTTTCGCTCTGCGTGGAACTTCCACTCTTTCATACTGCACGGAAACGTTCCACTCTTTCAAGCTGTAAGGAACTTCCCCTTGAGCTGCGTCCATGGAAACTTTCCATTTCTTACTGGAACCTGAGAACATAAAGGAGAAAGATAAGAGTGTTTGGTCGGGAGATTCTTACTGTGTACTAGTCAATAAGGGTTTGGTGGGCTTTTTTTGATGTGGAACCGATTGGTCCTGATATATCTTTGGAAAGCGTCGGAGGACCATCTCCTGAGAGCTTGGATCTGCTGTTGGAAGAGGACTTTTTGAGCTGCTGAGGTTGCTGCCCCAATACGGAAGGAGTGGCTTGAAAAGTTCTTTGCTGGGACCCCTGATGGTTGGAGAACGGATTTGAGGTGTTTCTGGAACCCAAAGTGTGTCACAGTTTTGTTAGATTCATCTGAAACTGGGGTTCCAGGGGAGAACTTCTCCATTCAAAATTAAGCCAGAACTGACTGGTCAGTCATCTCGCCTTTAGTTAAAGCGCTTTTTACGATGCCGATTGGTTCAAAGCAGCTTCACAGTGTTAAACAGAAAATAATGCAGAATTTGATTCTGACTGATATGATTAGATTGGCGATGAGAGGTTGAAAATGTAGATGAAATCCAAGCATCTAAGGAAACCAGAAAAGCTAGGAGAACATGGCGTTGAGTGTTCGGGCGGTATTGAGGGGCTGGTAGTCTGTGCGGAGGGTGTCAATACCTTTGAGGATACCAGTGTTATAGGTTGTCTAGTGTCGGGACGGGTGGGCTGGGATCTTTGAATCCCTTTGATCAGAGAGAGGTTGGTGAATTGTTTATCTCGGGGGAGGAATTGCCGTACATCAATTGTGGAAAAACTGGATGCAGCTCAAGTAACCTTTGATGTATTAAGGTAGAAAATAAATGAGGTGATTGAAAGGAGAGAAAAATCAGGGAACGGTATGTTTATAAGAGAAGTAAAATGCTTTAAACATCTCCAGGCCGTCGTGTAGGATTGAGGTTTCTGGGAAAGAACATCACTGCTTTGGCAGTGGAGAAAATTAGCCAGAGAAACTGAGCTCTTGTGAGAGCAGAGGGGTCAGCACTGCTGTAGCAGTGGAGAAAATTAGCCGGAGAACATGAGGGAGCAGAGAAAATGGCACTGCTGATGCAGTGGAGAAAATTAGCCGGAGAAACTGAGCTCCTGTGGGAGCAGAGGGAACAGCACTGCTGTAGTAGGAGAAATTAGCCCGATTAAACGAAGCTCCTGTGGGAGCAGAGGGAACAGCACTGCTGTAGTAGGAGAAATTAGCCCGATTAAACGAAGCTCCTGTGGGAGCAGAGGGAACAGCACTGCTGTAGTAGGAGAAATTAGCCAGAGAAACGAAGCTCCTGTGGGAGCCGAGGGAACAGCACTGCTGTAGTAGGAGAAATTAGCCAGAGAAACGAAGCTCCTGTGGGAGCCGAGGGAACAGCACTGCTGTAGTAGGAGAAATTAGCCAGAGAAACGAAGCTCCTGTGGGAGCCGAGGGAACAGCACTGCTGTAGTAGGAGAAATTAGCCAGAGAAACGAAGCTCCTGTGGGAGCCGAGGGAACAGCACTGCTGTAGTAGGAGAAATTAGCCAGAGAAACGAAGCTCCTGTGGGAGCCGAGGGAACAGCACTGCTGTAGTAGGAGAAATTAGCCAGAGAAACGAAGCTCCTGTGGGAGCCGAGGGAACAGCACTGCTGTAGTAGGAGAAAATTAGTCGGAGAAACGAAGCTCCTGTGGGAGCCGAGGGAACAGCACTGCTGTAGTAGGAGAAAATTAGACGGAGAAACGAAGCTCCTGTGGGAGCCGAGGGAACAGCACTGCTGTAGTAGGAGAAATTAGCCAGAGAAACAAAGCTCCTGTGGGAGCCGAGGGAACAGCACTGCTGTAGTAGGAGAAATTAGCCAGAGAAACGAAGCTCCTGTGGGAGCCGAGGGAACAGCACTGCTGTAGTAGGAGAAAATTAGTCGGAGAAACGAAGCTCCTGTGGGAGCCGAGGGAACAGCACTGCTGTAGTAGGAGAAAATTAGCCGGAGAAACGAAGCTCATGTGGGAGCCAAGGGAACAGCACTGCTGTAGTAGGAGAAAATTAGCCAGAGAAACGAAGCTCCTGTGGGAGCCGAGGGAACAGCACTGCTGTAGTAGGAGAAAATTAGCCAGAGAAACTCAGCTCCTGTGGGAGCAGAGGGAACAGCACTGCTGTAGTAGGAGAAAATTAGCCAGAGAAACTCAGCTCCTGTGGGAGCCGAGGGAACAGCACTGCTGTGGCAGTGGAGAAAATTAGCCATAAAAAACTGAGCTCCTGTGGGAGAAAAAGGAGAAAAAGTTAGACGGACAAATGGAGAAAAACATTGTGTAACCGAATGGACTCTTATTTTGAAATGTTTATGTCTTATTATTGCAGATGCTCATTCAAATTCATATGAAAGAGATAAAACGACAACAACAACCTTTATTTCTATAGCACGTTAAAAAACAACATAAGTTGACCAAAGTGCTTTACTCTCTCAACAGTACTAATAAAACGTTGACAAAACACCCCGATATAAACACACATCTCAAACTCCCAGTCCTTATGGGCAGTTGTAAGCAAGAGAGAAGAGATGTGTTTTCGACACAGATTTAAAACATCCTAAGGATTCACAAGATCTGATATGCCGAGGGAGGCTATTCCGGAGGCGTGGCGCAGCCACAGAGAAAATTCAGTCTTATAACAGTATACACCGTTTTCTTTACTGTGATTTATATCGTAATATGTTGTCATTGTTGATACGAATTTGCTTTGCATAAATGTATGCTATTCATTGATTGTGAAATGCTCTGAACTGAAGCATTCTGAAGCATTGTTCAAGCCAGTAGAACGCACAACGGTGCCACATTCAGAAACGTGATCGCTCACATTAATTCAATGAAATCATAGCTTTTGAATTTTTTCTGTTTCATAAAAAAAAAAATATATATATATATATATATATATATAAGATGGTATAACAATCATTGATACGCTTGTTATACAATAGCCTGCCCTACTATAAGGTATTGATGTTACATTTAAGAAAGCGTGTGCTCCCAAATACATTGTTCAGTTCGCACACGTCTATTTATAGTCACAAAAGCGAGTATGGTCGCACTGTGTTGAGCCCTGTGAGCTTATGTGAGCGTCAAGTTGAGAAGTATTGAATCAAGGCGGTGATTATCAGCTGATTCCAACTAGTAGCTGATTGTTTGGCGTAATATGCACTGTTGCATTGACAGCATTTTAGTGATTTAGCCTCACAATACGTTCGCTCGCTTTACCAGCAGCGAGTAAATTGATCGTTCATCACCACGGCGACCGCATGCGCGTACATGATGAACGCATTTCTCCTGTGTGAAAAGTATCTGCCTGTACTGTAGTACACGGAGGCGGAAAGATCGCAAGAAAAGAAAAGTAAAAGAGCAGTAATACATTATCTTAAGACAGGAACTGTTGTAGTTCTCCCTGTTGCAAGTCTGTGCTGTGTGCACTCCTTTACACTGTCCGAGCACTGCTCTCGCGGTTGGCTCGTGAATGCTGATGGAAGCGGCCGAAAGGGATTTTTTAGATAGCTTATAAATTTGTAAGGAAAAGATTTTAGTATTGTAGAGTTGCTTCGAGCCGTGCAGACAGCGTGGGCGGGCGGGGCGACCTGCCGGAAATGCCCTCCATGCTGAAAAAACTGTCAACAAAATGGAGGTAGGACGGCTGCGTATATATACCTCTTTGTTGATTAGCTGAGTACTCTCCACCTGTGTCAATTATCTGACATGTTCCTCCCGAACCTCGTTTAGTGAAACAGCATGTATGAATAAATTCAAATTCTTCCATTCACAATTTCTCCACTAAATATTATTTTAATGAATATTGTGCTGTTCTTTTGTATTGTTGTGAAGAGTGTGAATGCACTGAGGAATAGCCAAGGATACAAAACTTGTGGGGATAAATTAAGTCCGTCACTAGTGAAATGGATTTTGAATTTAATATTGTTTATTTCGGTCCTTACAAACAATTTTTTCATAAATAAAACAAAAACAAACAAAAAAAAGCAAAAAATATACAAAAATATAACAATAAATATAGGCTACATGAAAACCGAAAAAGGTGTAGGCAGAAGACACTGCTTATTATGCCTACCCTTTGTACATATTTATCTAATGAGCATAATTTGTTTTCTAATGAATTAGATCAGTACAAGATAAACAATATAGTTACATAAGACATTTTCCAAAATGTACAAGGATAATTACAAAGATCATATATAAATGTACACATTTAAGATATTAATACAACAGATTTTGCATACACCAATTATTTATATTGTGATATATCATTATTTATAACTTAAATTTACTAAATGAATTACACAGTTTGAATTCCTTCTCAAAATTATTCCATTGGTTTACACCTTTGACAGATATACATCTATTTTTTTATATTAGTTCTTGACCTTACTTTTTGAAACATGTGGATTCCTCTTAGCTTATACTGACTCTTATTACAAACAGCTTCTGAATACAATTTGGTAAAATATAGCTGCAAGCAGCCATTATTGGGGCCAAGCACAAAGAAGAAGACAAGACACGCCAAAATGGCTGGGAGTGTCAGATCAACTGCAGCAATGAGCAATTAAGCACATTTTTAGATGATCTTAGGCAAAAAGGCTGAAAAATGCATTGTAGTCGATGAAAATGTCATGTTTCGTTCTATTATAGCGCCACCAAGTGGCAAAATCCCACTATTTTTTTGTGGGACACACTACATGTGTGTGTCAATTTTGGTGAAAACATTTCATTTAGTTTTGTAGTTATAGACATTTATATGAAAAAACAAGTACAAAATGACTGACACCTGACTTTGATTGGATTTTACACCCCCTTACTATCCATGTTTTGACATCGGTCGGACTAGCGGTTTCGAAGATATCAGCTAACGTTTTTTAAGCACTAAATTACAGCTCTGCACAAACCATATACCGAAACCTGGCAAGTCTGGTATCATTGGACTCAGCAATGATTCAGGAGTTTAAGAAGATGACTCTTGTGAAAATCAGTCAACCACACCCAATGTGATAAGCGTTTGGAAAAAAAATTATCTTCTAGGTGGCGCTGTTTCAAACTTCTCAGGCTCCTTCAGGGCATCGAGCTGATGACCCATACCGAGTTTCGTACAATCCGTTCATGTGTTCATAAAATACAGCATTTTAACACATAATTCTAAATGGCTGATATGGTCAAATTGGATATCAGGCGACTCGGCATGATGTCCCAAATCTAAGGAGACTTATATGATTTTGGGACAAATGGTTCAGAAGTTATAAGCAAAAATAGCCATTTTTGGTATCTCCAGACCAGTAGGTGGTGCTGCGTCAAAACGCTGCATGTTGCCTCAGGTCATGCTTGTGATGACATGTACCAAGTTTGGTTTGAATACAATAAAGCGTTGCGGAGATATAGCCTTATGTGTATTTTGTTTCTAGCCCTTATGGTTCAAAAGTTATTAGCATAAACATGAGTCAAGGTTTGGACTGGTGGTGGCACTAGAGGGAATGAGTTAGAGACTCCAAATTTGCTATGGTGACAGCTCAGCCTGTCCTCTATGAGTGTGCCAAATTTCTCAACTTTTTACCATACGGTTCTATGGGCTGCCATAGACTCCCATGGTGGAAGAAGAATAATAGGAACGCTAACGATTTCAATAGATGCCTACGCCCCTAATTATTATATACTTTATACATTGTCTGTGCAGTATAAGAATCAATCAACTAAATCAACAAATTTTAAAGCTTGTAAATTAATAAACAATTTATTTGTTGGTTCGTTATAGTCAGCGTATTTTATAATCCTTATTGCTCTAGTGTTTACACTTCAGTATGCCGATGCTTTTATTAAGGTCATTGCGCTGAAACGAAGTCGATATTCTTCTAGAATGAGGCGAGTAAAAGCCCCTTTCACACAACGGGACTGTAATGTTTGGCAAAACTACCATCTTCAAACGTTAATGTGTAAATGTTCAGGAAGCAATAACTAGAATGACGTTATATATTTTTACATTTATAACAATACTTTTCTAGAAAATACTCGCATAATTATTATTTGTTTGCAATATACTTTAGGAAAGAGCTGTGCCGCTAGTTCACTCAGCGCTATACAGAAGTGAAGTCGCTGGCTGAGATTCTACAGGAAATACGTTAGCAGCGTTTGTGCATAGAGTCTCCGGGGTCTGGGCTCCATCTGGGCTCCGGTTTCAGCTGTGCTGTGTGTGGAGCGGCTAACTTATATTGCTAAGGGCAAGCGTAAAGACTTTGATCAGCTATGAGAGCCATACATTAATACCACGTCAACTGGAATTGTAGACCTTATTGGATTGTAAACACTGTTTGTTACAAATTCATTGATATTTGATCTATTTGAATGCATTTGGTTACTATATGCTTAGTTGATGTGTGGTTATAAAACAAGAAAAGGACAATAAACATTAAAAAAAAACCAAGAAGAAGAAGCTTGCGCTGTGTTCAGCTCCTCCAGCATCCACACGAGCTGTACGAGGATGTAAACTGTAGTTCGTGGTCCACTCCTCTTTCTGTTGGTGATCAGGAAGCTCTCTGCAGTTCCTTTGGGACTCCTGCTCACCCTATACAAATAATCAAAACCGTTTATCTACACTATCCTAACAATCCAATCCAAGCCATGAATGCTGTGATTCAGATAAGTGTAATGTCATTGGTCACCTGTTCACTGTAGCCAGGGATGGTTCTCAATGTCGTCTAAACTGGGACGATCTTCCGCCACTTTACTGAGACACAAGCAGATCAGCTGACGGCACTCTGTTACACACAACACAATCTTTAGCAACACAAAACAACACACTTCTCCGGGGTTTTATCTCTGAATGTTTGCTATCTCTTGCCTATAGACAGCTTTCCAGGGAAGAACAGACCCCTCTTGAAGGAGATACTGTGTGCGGCTCTCAAGGGAAAGCACAAGATGTTGTACAGCGTCAGCCCCACCGACCAAACCGTAGCAGGTCCTGCGTGATAGCGGTTCTGAACAAACCACTCAGGAGGGGCGTATTCAAGAGTGCCTGAGAGAACCAAGAAGACCAGAAACATCCACTTTAAAAGTTCCAGTACAAACAAATTCTCTTTGTTTGATCATCAGAAGTTCACAAACATCCACAGAGCGTTTCCTTCCGTAACGCAAACCAACCTGCGAAGGAGGTGTAGGCCGAGTCCTTTAGCAGATCTCCACAACCAAAGTCCAGCAGCTTGATGTCATAGGTATCTGTGGAAAGCAGCAGGTTGTTTGGCTTGACGTCCCGGTGCAGGACTCCGCGACTCTCACAGTGCTTCAGCGCAGTGATCAGCTGCACCAGCACTTTCTTGGCCAAGCTCTCATACAGACAGCCGTTCTCCTCGCAGAAACTCTGGAGATCTTGGCAGGGAACTGGCCGTTCCAGGATCATGCTGTAGTGGGTGTGACACTCAAACCACTCCACAAGCTGCAGGACGTTGGGGCAGGCAGGAGCCGAATTGACCCGTGTCATCAATGCCACCTCCAGCGGCACCAGACCCTGACCTTCCTGCAGGGACAAATGCTCTATTATATCGAATCGGATCGGATCGAACAGAACAACAGATTCACGCTGGAACTTACAACTTCCAGCCTCTTTTGGGTCCGGCCTTTAGAGACGTACTTGATGGCAACCTGTAGACGGATAAACCACAGTAAATCACACCTGCCTAATTGTGACAGATGACATTTACTGATTTATCATTTATAAATGCACTTATAAAGGCTGTCTGAACAAAGGAGGGAAGAAAATGTCTTACTGGTAGTCCGTCAGACTTGCAGATCCCAGCATACACAGAGCCGAATCCGCCTCGTCCCAGCAACGGGCCCCTCGCATATGCTTCTGCAAAATATATGATCAAAGAAATGTCCTTAAGAAAAAACATGTTGCAGTATCTAAAGCTGTAAAAGGACATTACGTTAACGCAGCTCTTGCATCAAACAGCTGAAGAACATTTTAATGACAAATCATTTAATAATTGAGACATAACATTTTTTTAATAAAAGCATATTCTGACCTCTGCAACAGCGTTTAGCAGGTCCTTTAAATGACGTGGATGGACCTCCATCATCCGGACCCTCCTGGCTTCTGCTCTGCTGCTTCCTCTTCCTGTCAGCCGGACCTGTGGACACAGAAACAGCCAACTCAGAAGGCAGAAGGGCCAAAAATCCAGATAGCTCATGGCTCAGTGTGTGGGTCGGGTCTGTCAGTGGATCCTGATCGGCGAGGTCATCAGAGCGAAGTCTCAAAATCTCCTGACCAGCCGACTGACTGGAAGCTCTGCTGGATCTGGAGCGGCTTGAAGCTGGAATATTTCAAACATCAACAAATTAGTAATATTTTAATAATAATCAATAATCAATGTCAGTGGTTCTGGTTACATCAAATTGTTACTTTATGTTTTCAACTTTCTATTTTCAGTGACAAATAATTTATTAACTGAGCTATAACTTCTTCAATAAAAGCATATTCTGACCTCTGCTAGAGCGTTTAGCAGGTCCTTTAAATGACGTGGATGGACCTCCATCATCCGGACCCTCCTGGCTTCTGCTCTGCTGCTTCCTCTTCCTGTCAGCCGGACCTGTGGACACAGAAACAGCCAACTCAGAAGGCAGAAGGGCCAAAAATCCAGATAGCTCATGGCTCAGTGTGTGGGTCGGGTCTGTCAGTGGATCCTGATCACGGTTATTAGAGCGAAGTCTCCAAATCTCCTGACCAGCCGACTGACTGGAAGCTCTGCTGGATCTGGAGCGGCTTGAAGCTGGAATATTTCAAACATCAACAAATTAGTAATATTTTAATAATAATCAATAATCAATGTCAGTGGTTCTGGTTACATCAAATTGTTACTTTATGTTTTCAACTTTCTATTTTCAGTGACAAATAATTTATTAACTGAGCTATAACTTCTTCAATAAAAGCATATTCTGACCTCTGCTAGAGCGTTTAGCAGGTCCTTTCAATGACGTGGATGGACCTCCATCATCCGGACCCTCCTGGCTGCTGCTCTGCTGCTTGCTCTTCCTGTCAGCCGGACCTGTGGACACAGAAACAGCCAACTCAGAAGGCAGAAGGGCCAAAAATCCAGATAGCTCATGGCTCAGTGTGTGGGTCGGGTCTGTCAGTGGATCCTGATCACGGTTATCAGAGCGAAGTCTCCAAATCTCCTGACCAGCCGACTGACTGGAAGCTCTGCTGGATCTGGAGCGGCTTGAAGCTGGAATATTTCAAACATCAACAAATTAGTAATATTTTAATAATAATCAATAATCAATGTCAGTGGTCAATTACAAATTGTTCATATAGCTACTAAATTAAAGTTTTATTTAATATGCAAGGAATCAAATACATTATGGTACTAGTGATGGCCCGGTTCTAAGCACCTATATAAGGGTGGGCATCTTTTTTTTTTTGGTTGGGTTTAAAAAAAAAAATTTCGCGACCCATAAACTATAGGCCTACAGCCATTTACATTCAAACAAGTCAAGCCAAGCATAAGAAAAGCCTACTTGTATACAATTGGTAATTTGACTCTATTCTCTAGATGGCACAAATTCATCTCAGCACTTTTCCACACAAACGCTTTTGATTATTGATGCGTATTCGCAACATTCTGCACTAATTTGATAGCTAGATCTATATATGGGAGGCTAATTAACTGGTTAACCAACCAACAAGAATTTTAACCAAATAATCGTTTGGTTGAAAAAAAACAAACACAAAAACAGGTAAGTCATGTATAAGTCACATTTGATTGCATTCAGAAATAATACCGGTAAAAGTACTACAAACATTATAAACACTACAAACATAGCTATAGGTTATTTTATTTCCCCTCACTCCACAACAAATTGTAATGAGTAGGAATATGGTGTGGCCCCTTTAAGAGCTGCGCTCCCTGTTGAACTGTCTGCGCTGTATGTGCGCTCTGCGCCTCCAGCACTCCCATGTATGCGGGTTATTTTCTGTTGCTCAAATCAAGTTGTGTCATTGATTAAGTAATGCTAGCGTTTGTGATGGACTGTTACGCGAGTTTCACGGGGAATAAAGTGGAGCTGAGAAATGTCCATCGCCTCCATGTCTACAATAGCCTAACTCCAGTTAAGTGAGCCATCTCGATTTTCCTCTGGACACAATGTGTTACAACATCCTTTAAATTTAACGGTATTCAGAACAGATCAATAATTAAAAAATATAAGTATATATATATATATAAACAAAACGAAATGAATGAGAATCTGAAAGTAACCAGCGCTCACGATTATTTATTATAGGCTTTGTTCACTCATGTCCCAATACTGATGGAAAAATCATCCTCTTCACATGCGCAAAAATGTGAAAACATAAAATAGCCTACTCCGTCATTTTGGTCATCCAGATAATAAGAGTAGGACATCGTTCAAAACTGCAAAGTGTTTACTTACATTGTGCTATTGTAAAATTAAGAAAACAAGATGTGCAAGATTGTTTGAGGAGCGCGGTGCCTCACAAAAATGAACCAAACTCACCAGCACTGTTGCAGTTTTTCTGTCTTTTTGTTAATCTGTTAATTATTTAAGTCAAATATATTTCGCGAATTTATTCCTTTTATATGCCTAGACTGATTTAATGAAAACAAAATAATTCTTTTTTATTTTTAACGTAGGCCCTAACTCTAATGTAGCCTAACTCCATACTTTTGCAGAGTTCGTACATGACGCGGCTTTATAAACGCGGCACTCATTTAAAAAAGAAAGAAAGAAAGAAAACATTTTTAAAAAACTTGTCTCTATACCTGCATCGCGTTTTTAACCGCACAAAGGCGTCCTGCGTGAATGGCCCTAAACTGATTAAAAGATAAACAGCGCATTTGTATTTCAGTGCTGCTGTTATTTAAACAGTCAGCTTGCCTCGTAGCCTACATTCAGTTTACAGCATCAACAGAAGCCAAAGAGGGCAAGGTTTCAACTGAATATGCACTTGCATTTTAAACACTTACCGGTAGCTACATTATGTTCTAGCTCTGCCCATTTAATAAATGCACGTTCTTAAATGAGCGTGCATTTCAACTTGGCATGAATAAATAAATAAAATCAGAGATGCATATTAATATTTACAAGATGCATATTCACGAATACAACATCTCGTAATTACCTTAATAGCACGCAAATATCTCTGCCCGTTTTCGTTCGTGTGACTGCAGCCTCTGCTTTTCTGCTACAGACTGAAGCGCGCGCGTAGCTTACAACGCGCCGCGCCGTAATTTTCAGTTAATAAAGAAAACATTTCTGGTGTTATTTTTGTGATTGTTTGGGGCATTCTACAGCCCTTCATCAAAACTTTCAACACCGAGCCCATCACAGATTGTTTTAATCAATGCACAAATAGTAAAAACAAATGAACACTATCAGTTCCTAAATTCTGATTGGGTGGGCAAAGCAGACGTTTGGGTGGGCTCAGCCCATCCTTACGGAAATAAACCATGGTTTTACTACAAATAAAACCAAAAAACCATGGTTATTGTAACCGCAAATTAACCATGGTTTTGCTTCTCTAACCATAGTTTAACCATGGTATTTGTGGTAAAACTGTAGTTATATAAATGGTATTCAATTAGCCAAAAAACCATGGTTACTACATTTTTACTACAATAAAACCATGGTTAATTTTCGTAAGGCCCATGCCCATGCCTAGAGCCGGCCCCGTGGTACAGTAAATGGTTACCTCACAGAAGTTTCTTCACATTAATTTAGTCAATCATTGTACAACATCATGCCATAACATACCAAAAAACTCATTTAAAAAATCAACAAACACTCACCTTCTCTTTCACCTAAGGTTATGTGGGCCATCGACATCGTCCTCGAACCTGCAACAGAAACAATACAAAATACAATACAAAAAAAGAGAATAAAATAAAACTCTCCTCAGAAATACTCCTCCCAAAAACAAAACAAAACAATGAAATAAAACTCAAAACTCCGTCTAAAATAAGAAAAGGGCAATAAAAATCAAATTCTTCTCAAAAATAATACAAATCAAAGTATGTAAAGAAAACAATCCTCCGTTCTCCTTCTAGAATCAAAATGATCCTCTTAGAAATCCTCTGAAAAGTTTCACAATCTCAAGATCGCACAGAAAATTTTCTGCAAGAGTCTGTATTCGCCTCTCTCAACAACAGACAGCGATGATGGGTTCGCGTGTGTGTATATATTCAGTCAGAATTCATAACACGCATCGCTATAGCAACTAAACTTCACTCATATGCACGCAAAAACACACATGACGTCGCGTGCGTCAGTACAGCAGAGCGCGTGAGTGCACTTCGAATGTCAACACATTTATTGAACACTTACAAACTTAATCTTGACGTTTTCTTCAATAAATGTGATTTTTTTGTTGTTGTTCTGAACAGTTTACTATTATTACTATTATTATCCGTGTCCAAAATCTTTCTTCATCATAGCATAGCTCATTAGCTAATTGAACAAAAAGTTATAACCAGTTTAATATATCTGCGATGTCATGTGCCGATTCGACTGAAATCACGGAGGTAGACGCCTAGGAATAATATGGTGATTAAAAAAAAAAACATTATGTGAATAATACTTCAAAACTTTCCGTGATTGACTTTTCTAATGGACGGTGTTCTGAAATATGAGGTGTCTGAGATTCTCCGTGACTGGGCGGAGCTGTTCCTGTTTTGGGTTAAAGCGCCACATATTAGTGCGCGCTCCTCGGCTTACTTAAAGGTTATTAGCTTGTTTCAGCATTAAACGAACCTAACCTCATATTCTAACTTATTTATGCACAATGGTTTATATGTAGGCTATATTGTGTTATGTCATGTCGTTTGTTAGCTATGTTTGATATGATTACAGCCGATGATTTGCCAGAGGTGTCGTAAACGCTAAACGAGCCAAACACTTTTAAGGTTTTTTGTTTGTTTCTGTTTTACTTTGAAAGTCTTGAGAGTTTCCAAAATTGCACGCAAGCATGAAAACCTGTTAATTATACATGTTATAAACAATATAATGTACAATATAACCTTGAGTAATGTCCAAAGATATCCCTGTAGGCTACACCAGACAAAGCAGACACTTTTATTTTCCACTTTATTTTGAACATGACAGTTTTAATAATACAGGCTTGTTGTAAATATAATTTTATTATATTTTTATTGGAATATTTGATTGAATGCGTCACTTGCAAAGGCTGGTATCACTGGGATTGCATGAGCAAACCAAACTTTGATTTGTCTGGGATCCCAAGACCCTGTGTAAAGTGTGTGTTTAAATAAAAGTGTTATATACGTCAGTCATGACTTCTCGTTTGAGAATACAACTTCAACACAGAATCAATTGCTTTTTTTATTCAAAATTAAACTACTCATGATTTATTTTTTATCTTTAATACCTATTTACAGTAGGCTAAATGTGCAAATTATTAATTTAGCCACTAAATAAATGTGAACATTTTAATTGTTATGGATTTCTTGTAGAATAGAACTAAAATATTTCATTCTGAATGTACTGCAGGTTTGCTCATTTCCCAACTTTAGTATTTGATATCAGCGCTGTGTTAAACGGAATCCTGATTCACAGCGCATCAAGTGCTCAAAGGAGACATTTTAAGACATGTTTTGTCATTTTATAAACTAAACAGTGCCGCCCGTGGGGTTGTGGGGCCAAATCAATATTTACGTGTATAAATGTGTATTATTAACATTCACTAATGTGTAACATTCAACATACAAATAATATTTAAACAAATATATATCGGTCCTACTCGACCTGCTCCGAGTGAGATTCGAACAGGCGGCATTGCGCGTTATTTATGAACTATTACACTTCACCTTAAAGGCCTGTAGGTGGCACGCGACCTTCATTAAAAACTATTATAACTTCATCAGACAGTAAATCAATACAAAATGCACGAGTAGATCATTCTTTAACTTAGCACGTTGAATGTGGTCCAATGTTTTCCTCATATGAAACAAGCAATAAATAATGTGCTATTTATAGCATTCAAAAGAGCATATGGCTACCTTTGAGCTTATCGTTCTTCTTGTGCGCTTCTATTTTTCCTTGGCAAATTAGTGTAAATTAGTGTAAAGTGCTATTGTGTATCTTTCTTATGTTTTCAGATTTGATTTATTCTGTTGTTTCACATAGTTTTTTAATATTTATTGAAAGTAAATGCCTTTCCAATCTTATATGCGATGGAAAAGCATGAGTTCAGCAAAAGGCGGATTCACACTCTTGTTGTCTGACTGCTATGCATTATACTCAGAGGTGGACAAAGTACACAACTCTATTACTACTTGAGTAAAAGTACTACTAGTCAAATATTACTCCGTTACAAGTGAAAGTTCTAAAAACAGATTTTTACTTAAGTAAAAGTACAGAAGCATTTTTTTTAACCTCTTAACCTGCGCCCCATTTTTGAGAATTCTTTGAAAACGACATACCCAAATGAAAATGTCTGCAGCTCTTAAACCCTATGGTCTATATTCATAAATCTGGTCTTATTTTAAACTAGACACTTGAAATGTTGCTACCCAAGAGTCATAATAACTCAAAGTAATATGGGAACAGAGTAATATACATGTAAATATACATGTAAGTGACTCACGTTTTTTTTTTTTTTTTTTTACTTAGGGAAAAAAATATTATAATTTAATGTTAAGAGCCTGAAAATAACTTAAATATAAAACTGAATGTCTAATCATGTCATGATTCAAATATGAGGATGATTCTCTCAGTAATGTAGCTTCTGTGAGCTTTTATGTCAAGAAAAGTCTAGGCGAATTTCAAAAAGGCCATTTATTTCAGAACATTTGCTATTGTAAAGAGTAGTTTTTCATTCAAATAAATCTGCAATAAACTGCTAATTATAATGGATAAACAGTTACTGAAAAACTAAAGCAACTATTTACAGAGATTACAAAGTGTAAAAAACTCATTTAGCTGATGGGAAGCGTCAGTAAGAGTCTGCGCGCTCCACTGCAGTTGCGCCATTGAGAACGCGCAGACTGCGCACAAACAGTATTCACCAAAGCCTACTTACGTAAACTGCGCAAGATAATGCCTTTTGATTGGTTACTAAGTCCATCAATCAAACCTTTGTTGGAAAGGCATTGGCTGGGCACCGAGTGCCTTTATCCAACGAAAACCATGGGCGCAATGATTGACAGCTCACCAAGCCTGTAAAGCGCTTCCTCTATACGATGCATCCCAGGAGAGTCTCTGATTGAAGGAGAGAGACGAGGGAGGGTTTATAATACGTGGGAGAGACTATTCTAGCAGGGGGAGTTTGCCAGAAAAGGATTAGAATCGATATTTCATTGAAAATGGACATGATTGATTACGCTAACTCAAAACTCCCTTGCAAACAAATAAGGATTTTTAGTTTTTTCCCTATTTTTTCGTTGTTTTGGATTAAAAAGTGGGATGCATTTTGAAGAGTGGACTCTTACACAGAGATGTATGCGGGTGTTTATTGGATTCGTCCGATCTGATCCGAACGACAGGAGATGAAAGATGAGTACCGCTAATATTATGCTAATGTTTACATGGCCGGTCCTTTAGCGTTTCATTTAACCCTTTCCTCTCTGGTTTATTTATTGCAAAAACAAGTTCAGAACATGAATCTTGAGTGTTTTAGCTTTCAAATGATGCATAGTTTGTGATAGTTGATTGAATATTTTGTATAAAACAAAAGTAAATAAAAGTACACACACACCCACTTCCGTCAACCCCCCCGCCCACGATCCGGTGCGGGTTAAGAGGTTTTTTAAAAAAGTACTTAAGTATCAAAAGTAAATAATTTTTTTTTATGTCAATGCATTATTTTATTATTGTTGCATTGTTGTATAAATGCACATTATGCCACCATGATGGTTTAAGCCAGTCAGTGATGCTCCATCCGACATGCTAGCATACGACTACCTTAAATTCATTTAAAGCTACACTGTGTGATATTTTCCCCCATCTAGCGGTGAAAAGGTATATGACCATCCAGTTAATATTAGTTTCTGTTCCTCCCAATTCCGATTTCGTTTTAACTCCTACGGTGGCCGATTTAGTCCAAGATTAACATGGCTTCCAGTTCGACCTCGTCCATTAGTGTTCCTTCAAGTGATGAGGTTACTTTAGAAAACTATTATAATTTGCAGTTATTTAATTTGTCAGTTAACATGTAGGTTATGACATCTATGTAAAATGAATGTAAAATGAATAATAGTTTTACGTTTTCGTAATTTATTTACCATTTCACTGCTAACATCAGCTATCAGGTTCCCAGACGAATGCAAGCTAATCTTAGTAAAGTAACTTTTATCAGTGCTATCGTTATTCTGTATATTGTACGACATCACTAGCGTAAGGCAAAGTTTACATTGAAGGCGATATCGACACGGTGCCATCGAGTGTTAAAACGCGAAAGGCGAAGCTTGAATTTACGGGTATGTCCCTCTTTGGCTAATGCACTTTCAAGATGGAGGGGCAACACATGGCGACCCCCATTCGAACCCCTTACCCGTATGTATTTTCAATGGCATATTATAAACTTACGAGAATACTTTATTACTTGAAAGAAGTAAATATACATTAATGAGCACATATTTTTGAAAGAACTAAGTGTTTTTAGCTAAGAATAAACTAAAAAAGTTACACAGTGTAGCTTTAAACACTCACAAAGCTCTTTACAAAGCTGCTGTCACTTTAAGGCCAACTGCACGGACCCTATACTCTAATACACATCCGATGTTCTCCTAACTGTTTACTCTTCTCTTTCTCCCAGACATTTACATTTTTGAACATTTTATGAGACATGCATCAAGTGTATGCCAACTAAACTAATCTTTAATCTTTTCAGAAAATGAAACATACTTTTTAAGTATGGCCATGGGTGCACACACTGCGCAGAGGAAGCGCCTTCATCCATTTTGCTATGAACTGATCAATGTTCAAAAAATGTTGGGAAACTTCACATGACCCTATACAAGAGTGATTACTTATAGACTGTCTGCAAAAAAACAAAACAAAAAATCTTTTAAAGAAGAAAAAAATCATCCACTGACTTTCAAAGCTGCTACAGAAACGACTTTCGACTTTGAGGACCTTGATAGAAATGTAGTGGAGTAAAAAGTACGATATTTGTCTTTCAAATTTAGTGAAGTAAAGGTCAAAGTTTCCCGAAAAAAATCATACTCAAGTAAAGCACAGATACAAGTAAAGTGTACTTAAGTAGCTACTCAAGTAAATGTGCTTAGTTACTGCCCACCTTTGGTTATACTCGTTTTACGACCTATGTACGCCACTGCTACTGAGAAGTAATAGACGGCTTTTATACTTTTGTCTGTCCCAACCAGACATTGCATCTGCCATGAAAGCAGATGGTTTATTTGCATTTAGTGCATTTTAGTGCAAATAGACACTCCGATTATTAGTTTTGCGGCGGCCGTGGTTGGCCCCCCAGATGACCTGTACCACCTGTTGGACGGGCCGGCTCTGCTGGAACGCTACAAAGTCGTGAGCCGTAACTTACGGGCTCAAAAACCTGCCTGGAACGCAGCATAAATATAGCCACGCAGCGCAGGACTGCAAAGTTTTCGACATGTTAAAGAGTTAAATTAAACATGCATGAATGAGAAAAGTGAATGAGGGTATTAAGCGCAATAAACCACAAGTGTACGAAAGACTGTCTTAGGAACCAAAGTTGTTGTCACACGGATAGATTAGAGTGTTACACGCAGGAAGTCAATGTGGTGAATGTTCATCTCTTCACGCTTGTTTAAGCTTCTGTTTAATGCGTTTATGCCTTGATGTAAGTACATCTGCTTATGTATGTTTATTGGATATGTTATTGATGTCCCGCGATCATTCTGTGGTTATCATCGGCGAGTTTTGAGCGCCGTAGCGGCCGTAATTTGCCGCGAGAGAAAGACGCTAATCAGTATTAGCATTGTCAGTATTCTAAACTGCTTCACCAATGTGTTTACACTAATAATGCATCATTGCTCAGTTTATTATGACTATTTGCATTGATAATACTGTCATTACTGTTAGAGATGCAGAACTGAGTGTTTAATCCTTGTTTATTGTATTTGTTTGTCTATAATGCCAGTGCGTAAATTATTATCAGAATAATATTGTAATTATATTTCTTTATTGTTCCTTTAGACCATTAATACAGATGGCAAACCAAAGACTGTTAATAAATACATCTTTGTGAGGAATCTATTCTCCGACTCTTGATTCTCTGACCGGAATCGTGTCCATATTTGGCCGCCTCAATCAGCATATTATAAAGTAGCACGCCTTCGCTACAAAAGTGGTCCTTCGAGCCGGATTGAGAGCAAGATCGAACCAATATGGACAAAGCGGAAAGTGACCTATCAGAGACAATGTCCAGATCTCGACGCAAGATTAATCTGCCTACACATCTGGATGATTACGAGGTTGGTTACCATCCTGCTGGTGACCCTTCTCCAAAAGCTTCCTCTCAATGTCCTAGTCTGAACCCGAAGCAGCTCGAGGAAAACGTCACGCAGTGGTGCCAGCTCTCAATCCAAGATAAGTAGGCGTTCCGTTACATCCGATGGCGTTTACATCCCACCAGAGCTCTCTAGCGTCCAGACTGCTATGTTGGAGGAGAAGATCAAACAAAGACAGTATGACAGTCTACGACAGCAGGTAGAAGAGGACTCATTGATTGATCTGGAATATCAGAGACTGCAGACACAAGCTAAAGAGGCTCAGCGAATGCAAGAGGAAGCGATAGCCGCGAAGGAGGCTCTGTTGAGGAAACTAGAATTACAGCGCAAGCTTCAAGATGCAGAGTCTGAACTCGAAGTAGCTAAGCTTGTATCCTCTATGCTTTCTGAAGACTCTAGAGCAACCACTCCAGTTCCTACAGACTCTGGTTCTCCAAACGCTCCACAGCTTGCAGCACGGAGCCAGGCTTGTTCACCACAGCTCATGCCTTCCGAACCTCAGCAGCCCTCCTTCCAGTCACCCGCTGTGACGTCAACGCTTTTGCCCTGTCTTACGGCACTGCCTGATCCTGAGGTCACTGCAGCGTCACCTAGACCACCACAAGCATTCTTACCGTCAGTCCCTAATGTAGCACCAAGGGCTTCTACTGCAGTTCCAGTACACCGTGTGTCATTAGCATCGAATGTGGCCTCTCAGTCGGCAGTAGAGTTCACCATCCCGACCTCCGCTGCTTACTCCATGAGCAGCAACATGCAGCCTGTTACTGCCACATTACCTACCCTTCGCTACAGGCTACAACAGACAGCCACAACGCCGGTGACCACACTTCCAGGTCTGTCGCAGTTCCCTGTCTTCAGTCACCAAGCATCAACGACAACACGTCATGCTCCTGGTTACGTTAAAGTATCTGAGCCTTCCCCCTCAATTGCCTACTCACCTCAACTGAGTCCAGAGATTCTGCTCGCATCAGCATATGGCATTCCACGACCCATGTTACCAGTATTTGCGAGTGGTGCTGAGAGTGACTTTGCTTTGTTTAAGTTAGCATTGGACAATTTGTTGAGTAAGCACCATCATATCAGTGAACAGTATAAATATCATGTTCTCTTGAGTCATTTGGAACTTCCTAGTGCTCATCAGCTCGCTAAATCCTTCATGTATCATCACCAGCCTTACACTGCTGCTCTGCAGGCACTTCAGGATAAGTATGGACAACCAAGACAGCTTGTTCAGTCTGAGTTGGGTGCCATCTTGAGTACCCCACCTCTTAAGCTGGGTGATGCCAATGCCTTTGACTCATTCGCCTTGTCAGTACAGTCTTTAGTGGGTATGCTGAGTACACTTGAAGGTCAGAATGGGTACGAGCTTTTGTGTGGCTCACATGTAGACCGTCTCTTGAGTAAACTGCCACCAGCTTATCGCGACAGTTTTGTCGAATACTGCCTAAATCGGGGTATTCTCCAGACTGGCACCGACAAGACTTACACACTACCTGATTTCGCAGACTGGCTCCAGATTAAATCCCAAGCAAAACGAATTTCGAGCAGAGCTGCAGCTATGTTCCAAAGTGAAGCTCTGAAGCCCCCTGGTAGAGCTAGAATACCACCTCATCCAAGAGGGCAGCCAAGGCCAGTTCTTCTGACACGTGAGAGTGTAGCTAGGACTTCTGAGTCGACATCCCCTAAATTCAGCTCCAAGCCCAAGCCATACTGCCCTCATTGTGACAACAGGGATCACTACCTTAACGCTTGTGAGGCGTTTAAGAAGCTGACTACCTCTCGGATTGTATCTTGGATTAAGGATGGTAAACGATGTTGGAGATGTGGAAGGTCACATGCTGTAGAGTCTTGCAACCTCAAACGTCCATGTAGAATCTG